>JARQOD010000005.1:75720661-76080115 GCA_033576555.1 Oophaga sylvatica
TAAATCCCCAACAGTGTCACCAGCAAAGCACCCCCACACCATCACACTCCTCCTCCATGCTTCACGGTGGGAACCAGGCATGTAGAGTCCATCCATTCACCTTTTCTGCGTGCAAAGCAGTAATCAAAGCAAAAGGTGGCTACTTTGAAGAACCTAGAATATAAGACATAATTTCAGTTGTTTCACACTTTTTTGTAAAGTGTAATGTATAATTCCACATGTGTTAATTCATAGTTTTGATGCCTTCAGTGTGATTCTACAATTTTCATAGTCATGAAAATACAGAAAAATCATTGAATGAGAAGGTGTGTCCAAACTTTTGGTCTGTACTGTATATATATATATATATATATATATATATATATATATGTACTGTGGTATGGGAATCTATAGTGTACATTGTAGAAGTGGTATGGGTTAAGATTTAGATGAATATAAGATGGACTTGGTAAGCAATGTAAGTGTAATATATTCAATGTATAATGTATAAAGTGTGAAACGGTTTTTAAGGCTTTTTTCGCACAATATACACAGTGTACAGCAAGTATTCTCTATAATGTAAAGATAAGTGACTTTAGGTTTAATAAGTTTTTACAGAGGTGAATTGTATTGCATAATGTTGTGAAGGTGATCTGCCCAGCTTCATAGTATAGGGACAGATATAGTTAAAGTTTGGGACTAGCCCATAGTGGGTGGGACGAGTCCTAGTAAAAAGGGACTGCTTCCTAGTTTTCGGTTAGATAGAAAAGTACATTAACCAAGGTGAAGTTCAAGTGCAGTGGACTGCTAGTGTCAGCAAGGATCTATCATTCATGGCAGCAAGAGGCTTTACAGGAATTCCTTGCGGAAATTCTTGCAATGTCCGGAGCTTAAGGCTCGGTACAGGTACTATGGAGAGTGTCTTATCCTCTGGCGTACTGGAGACGATGGACGTGGAGACGCTTGAAGGGAAGGTCTACTGTGGGACTGGAAGGGAAGTCCCTGGGGCTGAAGAATCAGTAAATTTAGGGATAGTCTAGGAGGAACAGATAGCAATGCTGAAAGCATACTGTGTTAAGGAAACAAGAAGTGTTGTGCCCAATACTGCGTGTTACAATCTGATGAACTTGAACTGTCCAGTAAAGTTTTGGGTGTTAAAACGAACCAGGTGTCCCTTGATCTATGTGTGGTGGCTCTTGAAGATGGAGGCCTGGAGACGGAAGGCCAGCAGCCTACAAGTGCGTGCGATACACCCCACCCATGACTGCACAATGAGACTGGGACACGATTTTCCTGTAAAGGGCCTCGGCTACCCCCTGTCACTTTACACCGACATAGCTGGAACGGCACGAGTATGCAAGGTGAGTATTGGATATTTTTATTTTATAAAAAGTACGTATTTTAAAAAGGGGTTGCCTATGTAGTGAACAAAACCATTAATTCTTAATAAATGTCCCCTCCCAATAAGCCCATAAATTGCTAGTTTTTCCTGGCTTAAATCTTTCATATATTTCTCCTTTGATTGCAGTTGCAGCTTATACAAGGCTACACTGACGTTCTACCCTACACTGACTTCTGTGAAAGGAATCTAACTACACTGCATAAAGTAATTTCCTGGACGGTATCATCACTGAACTACATAGCCCAGCATGTCTCTGTCATTCACTTCAGAGCTTCCAACATTTGTCCATTAATTGTTCAAATAAATAAAACTGTTAATTTTGCTGAGGGAAGTCAGACAGATATTTCCCCCTAATTAAGTGCTGATAACTACAGTATATGAGGCACAAGCTGCACTGCTTTCTGTCACGTGGCAAAACAATCCTGTTGTCTTGCTCATAGAAAGGTGATGTCAAGTTTATAGCACTGCAGCCAATCACTGAGTGCAGCGGCTCAGCCGATACAGCCAGGGCGCGCTACAGAGCTCAGTGATTGTTAGCAGCATTGTCACATCGTCACTGCTGCAGTCTATCATCAAAGACTGTCTCAGTTTGCTTTTTTATACATCACGAAACCAGAGGTCTATCAATAGTAGAAAGTGGACAACCATGTTACTTCCTAAAATCAGAGAGGGTCTGAAACATAAGAGCTCCCATAAGGTATTGGCAAATCCAAGTGATTATGTTCTCCAAGAAGGAGATAAAATGGCGTCCAGATGCATCCTAGTCACATGTCAGTACAGATTGCAGACTGAAGACATACAGTTCCTGAGACCTGCATCTCACCTGACAAGAGCTGTACAACACATACCCAGCTGGCAGCGGAGTCTGGGAAGCAGGTCATATGGGAAGAAATATGTTTTAACCCAAGTTGTGCTCAGTGAGGAAATCTCCAGCTTCACCCTCCTCATCTTCCATCAGGCTGACAGCTTTATAGCAGTACACAAAAACCGACAGACTGCGCCTAACTGGAAATAAAATACTCATTGAGGAGGATGAAACTGGAGATAACTCCCTCCTTGTGCTCGGCAAGGAAGTTATTTATTTCTTCACATATGACAGCCGTGCTCCTGGCCACCACCTCCATCTGAGGTCAGTGTGATACAGCTCTCGTCACATGAGATGCAAATCTTTGGAACTTTTTATGTCTTTAGTCTGCAGCCCAATCTGACACGTGACTACCTCATCATCACATGAAAGAGCGGCTACTGGGAGAAAGTTAACCTATATCCTCTTGGAAGCCGCCAGCTTTCAGTTACATAGACGAGCCTGCAGTGGGTACAGCCACCTCTTACTGCGGAGGCAGTAAGCACACCCTGGAACTTTGATTGACAGCTAACTGTGAAGCGCGAACTGTCAAAGTGCTAGGGCATGCTTACAGGTGATGCTCACTGTTCACTGAAAGGTGACTGTAGCCGCTCTGCCCTAATCTCTATGACTGAAAGCCGGCGAATCCTGGGAGGAAATAAGTTCAGTGTCAGACTGAGGTGGCAAAGGCCCACCAGTAATATTGACTTTGGTGGCCCACTGTTCACCTACATGCAAATATTACCTTGACCTCACAAATTTACCTGTGCTTCTAAGTAATAATACTATAGTTTGTTTAATGAATGAAGAGATGGTGCTTTTTTTCTGTACAGAGTGAATCAAAGCGGTATTAGGCCAGCTGCTGCTCATGTTGGGGAGTAAGTGGCTTACTCCTTCATACGGGCCTACCTGGGGATTTTCCTATTCTCCTGTAGGCCAGTCTGAGACTGTATAAATTCATTTTTCTCAGTAGCCTCACTTTCAGTACAATGGATAGTATTGGAATGCTATGTATAGTGGGTACGGAAAGTATTCAGACCCCTTTAAATTTTCACTCTTTGTTTCATTGCAGCCATTTGGTAAGTTCAAAAAAGTTCATTTCTTTCTCATTAATGTGGACTCTGCACCCCATCTTGACTGAAAAAAAACAGAAATGTAAAACCTTTTGCAAATTTAATAAAAAAGGAAAACTGAAATATCACATGGTCATAAGTATTCAGACCCTTTGCTCAGACACTCATATTTAAGTCACATGCTGTCCATTTCCTTGTGATCCTCCTTGAGATGGTTCTGCTCCTTCATTGGAATCCAGCTGTGTTTAATTAAACTGATAGGACTTGATTTGTAAAGGCACACAACTGTCTATATAAGACCTCACAGCTCACAGTGCATGTCAGACCAAATGAGAATCATGAGGTCAAAGGAACTGGCCAAGGAGCTCAGAGACAAAATTGTGGCAAGGCACAGATCTGGACAAGGTTACAAAAGAATTTCTGCAGTACTCAAGGTTCCTAAGAGCACAGTGGCCTCCATTATCGTTAAATGGAAGACGTTTGGGACCACCAGAAGTCTTCCTAGACCTGGCCGTCCAGCCAAACTGAGCAATTGTGGGGAAAAGCCTTGGTGAGAGAGGTAAAGAAGAACCCTAAGATCACTGTGGCTGTGCTCCACAGATGAAGTAGAGAGATGGGAGAAAGTTCCACAAAGTCAAACATCACTGCAGCCCTCCACCAGTTGGACCTTTATGGCAGAGTTCCCCGACAGAAGCCTCTCCTCAGTGCCAGACATATGAAAACCTGCATAGAGTTTGCTAAAAAACACATGAAGGACTCCCAGACTATGAGCAATAAGATTCTCTGGTCTGATGAGACGAAGGTAGAACTTTTTGGTGATAATTCTAAGTGGTATGTGTGTGTGGAGAAAACCAGGCACTGCTCATTACCTGCCCAAAACAATCCCAATAGTGAAACATGGTGGTGGCAGCATCATGCTATGGGCGTGTTTTTCAGCTGCAGGACAGGACGACTGGTTGCAATTGAAGGAAACATGAATGAAGCCAAGTACAGAGATATCCTGGATGAAACCTCTTCCAGAGTGCTCTGGACCTCAGACTTGGCCGAAGGTTCACCTTCCAACAAGACAATGACCCTAAACACACAGCTAAAATAACAAAGAGTGTCTTCAGAACAACTCTGTGACCATTCTTCACTGGTCCAGCCAGAGCCCTGACCTAAACCCAATTGAACATCTCTGGAGAGACCTGAAAATGGCTGTCCACCAACGTTCACTATCCAACCTGACGGAACTGGAGAGGATCTGCAAGGAAGAATGGCGGAAGATCCCCAAATCTAGGTGTAAAAAACTTGTTGCATCATTCCCAAGAAGTCTCATGGCTGTACTAGCTCAAAAGGTGCTTCTACTCAATACTGAGCAAAGGGTCTGAATACTTATGACCATGTGATATTTCAGGTTTTCTTTTTAAATACATTTGCAAGAAATTCTACATTTCTGTTTTTTTCAGTCAAGATGGGGTGCAGAGTGTACATTAATGAGAAAAAATGAACTTTTTTGAATTTATCAAATGGCTGCAATGAAAAAAAGAGTGAAAAATTTAAAGGGGTCTGAATAGTTTCCGTACTCACTGAATCTGCAGAATAACTCAATATTTGCAGGTAAATAGCATCTGGAGACGTTACATGTTCCATTTAAATGCATAAGAATTGAAATGGAAAAGAAAACCACCATAGGCAGGAGTAGACAGAAACCAGCAGACAATAGGTTATAATAATGCAAAATTTTATTTATAATAAACAATTATGATGCACAGACATTCAAAAAACCTTAAATGAAATGTATAATAAAAATCAATATAAAATTAAAATAGGATGAAACACACAAAAAAATCGCCTAATATACTGGGATACTCGTATAAATCACCAGGTGCTAGGATGTAATAAATCACATGACAATGTTCATTATCTCGTATCAGGATACCAACGCACTTATAAAATAATCAATACACCAGATAAATATGTGAAAAAGTATACTTCAGTGCAAAAAACATATGCTACCAAATCACCAACAATGTGTATATAAAATGATAAACTGCAAAGAAAGTGTGAAAAATGGTGGAAAAAATCCACAAAACCACGACCAGAGATCAAAATTAATGCAAAAAGAGTAATGCTTTATTGAGTGAACATGATACAAACAGGTAAAATGCAAATGGGAACCAGATGGCAAAATGCAGAAAATCATGCAAAACTGGACAAAGGCGCACTGTGGCCATCAGAGATTTGCCCACGCTATCACTGCTATATACTAATGCTGAGATAAGCAAAAAACATTGTGCAGATATCCACAAAATATATGTGTGCCAAAACCAAGAAATGAAATAGCTACAAGACAGCACAATGTTGCAATATAGTATAATATCATTAGTCTGGTTTCCTGCTGTCAGGAGGATCACAGACTATACCACAGGGCTAATATAAAACATTCATCACGTATGTGTGCAACTGTCAGCAAAACACACACCCTGCCCAGCTGTGTAAGAGCAGTACCTAGTGGTATGTTAGCTCCAGCACAACAATAGCAGATATATGCCTCAAATACATATGTACCTGATCCAGTGATCTAGGGCAAGCGTGGGGGGGGGGCTGATGGTCCGTGCGTCTGCCCCAATGCACGTTTCGGATCTTGTCCTTCGTCAGGGAGCGCCCTGGTTATTGTTTTCACGACAGATCAGTATACAAATAGTCCTTTATTGCAACCTGCTACTGTGGTTATTCTACGTATGATGTATATTAATGTTGGGTTGTTTATTATTAGTCTGTTCTATGCAAAGAAGGTGTGCACATATATCAGAAAATACCAAAATAAACAAATTGCTACACATCAAAGTATTCAACACTTTGGCTATTTGCCTCCCATTGTGACATATAAATCCCCCTGACGAAGGAAGCTAATTCCGAACGCGCGTCGGGGCGCCTTCTAGGCGGACTCACACATTGCCACTGGGTCTCCAGGTACTGTTCTCTCCAGCGTTCCTTATGTGCACAGCACGGAATTCACTTTTGCAACATTGTTTGATTACAGGGAGCAGCACTATTAATATAGCATCACTTATGGCCAGTATTTATTCAATGAACTCTATTGTATGCAGTTTATATGTCACATTGGGAGGCATATAGCCAAAGTGTTGTATACTTTGATGTGTATCAATTTGTTTATTTTGGTATTTTCTGATATATGTGCACACCTTCTTTGCAGTTTATCATTTTATATACACATTGTTGGTGATTTGGTAGCATATGTTTTTTGCACTGAAGTATACTTTTTCACATATTTATCTGGCGTATTGATTATTTTATAAGTGCGTTGGTATCCTGATACGAGATAATGAACATTGTCATGTGATTTATTACATCCTAGCACCTGGTGATTTATACGAGTATCCCAGTATATTAGGCGATTTTTTTTGTGTGTTTCATCCTATTTTAATTTTATATTGATTTTTATTATACATTTCATTTAAGGTTTTTTGAATGTCTGTGCATCATAATTGTTTATTATAAATAAAATTTTGCATTATTATAACCTATTGTCTGCTGGTTTCTGTCTACTCCTGCCTATGGTGGTTTTCTTTTCCATTTCAATTCTTATGCACTTGGGTGTTTGGTAGTTCTTCCGGATGGTCAACCATCCACACTTGTTACATCAGTTGGGTGTGTCACATTATTATTAGGTTCATGATGATATTTATTTTCAATAATTGTATGAACATACACCGTGTTGATTCCACTTCTGTTAATTTATGTTCCATTTAAAGCTGGATCCTTTTGGTGAAGTTTTTTTTTTCTTTTTGCATTTTGTTACTTTTCAACAATTTGCATATCTGAGAAGAGTAGATCATTACAGGAAAAGCTTTGAAACCACAAAGGGCATAACTTTATAAAGTGAGGTTTCTGCACAATACACAGTCAGTTGGGGACAGCCAACCTCATAATCATTGTCAGTCAAGTGTTGTTGTTTTTAAATAGTTATCTTTGTCTTGCCTTTAACGCTTTAGAACTCAGAATGTTCTACGGCGGACCTATTGCCAGGTCAAAAGTCGCCAATTTTTGCTCTTTTTCTTTTATCCGTGCTGCTCAAAGAGTAATCCATTTTTTTATTCCTCTTTACAGTTTTAGAGATATGAGCCTTTTTACTTATTATTAATTTTTTGGTGTTTACTAAATGGGCGTGGCTTACAGAACAATAATGCAAAACACCCTAAAGACACACCCTGAGAGAATACTATGAGCCACGCCTCCTTGGTAAACACACAAGTGTTAAACAAATCCTTTAGGAATTAACAATTCTTACTAAGAAATTACCCAAATTGATACATAAACCTTATCTTAGAGATTGTGGATAAAACTAGCCTTTGATTTATTTTAATATAGATATATCTAAATTATTTAAAGACAGAAATGTGTTCTTATGTTAGTATATTTTGATATTATAATGGTGACATACAGTATTTTAGAGATTCATACACTATGTGCCTCTAATGCTAAAATTAGCTAAGTTATATTATTGAGGATGTAATATTCTTTCTATATAATGGCTGCAGTCCATGAACTGGCATAAAGCTACAAGGAAAACAAGACCACACAAGCTGTTAAAAATAGCTCATAGCGTCCCTAACAAAGCTTCCCCAATAAAGACCCCTGATGACGCCTATCTAGGCGAAACTATGCTATGAGCTATTTCTTACAGCTTGTGTGGCCTTGTATCAAATAAACTCTCCCTTATATGCCAATTAGACTATACTTACAGGAAATCTGTCACCATGTTTTTGCCACCTTATCTGAGAGCAGCATGATGTAGGAACAGATACTCTGATTCCAGTGATGTGTCATTAACTGCATAGTACAGTTTTGATAAAATCTCTGTTTTCTAAACAGGAGATTATCACTAGAGGACTAGTAAATCTGATGCCATGTAGTCCTCCATATTCTTGAGCTCTGTATTAGAGATGAGCAACGGTTCAGTTCACCGAACATACCCGAACCCCACTGAATTCAATGAGAGACAAAACTGAACGCATAGACAGCGCCTTAAGAGGAGGCAAGAAGCTTCCCAAACAGCTCAAAGTAGGGGTGGACACAAGGAAAAGAGGCATTAATTGAACCAGAGGACAAATAGTATAATTTCACACCATGAATGCATGGGACAGGGCCTGGGACAGGGCTTGGACCAGCATTTATAGCTGAAACATTGGTCAGTAACAGGTGAACGAGTGACAGGTGCTCTGCGAGCCCTGCCAAATTCAGGCAACACACATGAATGAGACCCAACTTGGAATCCAAACATTTGCACAAATTAGGGGCAGACCCGAGAAAAAGTGGCATTAATTGACCCACAGTAGAAATTTGATAATGGCAGAGAAGCAGTCAGCCATGGGTCATGCAGGAGGTATCAGGGCCAGCATTTACAGCTTGGAATTGAAGTTGTAATTAAGATGAGGTGAGTGAGGGGCCGGTGTAAGTCTGCTGTGCTGGGAGCCCTGATACCTCATGCAACAGCTCCAACTGGATTTTTGCTCAGCCACACTCAGGTGGCACAAATATCAGCTTGGTAGAGCACTAATGTCAGAAAAATGTAAGGACAGTAACACAGGTAGTTCAATGTTATTTTCAATGTGAGGGTGATATGTCCCCTCTCTGGAGATGTCTGTTGGATTTTAATTTTTCTCTATGACACACAACACAAATTTTAAAAGACTCAGGTCTACAGAAATGGAGAAAGGTATCTTGAGAAAGTGTGCAAAAAGCATGAAAGAGATTTAATTAAAAAAAGAGAACAAGCATCATGCTTTGCTAACATACCCGAGAGTGAGCAGATGACGCTCTTTGGCTGACATACTTCTCCGCATGTTAGTATTCTGGAATCTAATACCAGGATGTACCTCCTCCAACAGATGGTCAAAGGTCTGAAGGCTCATGTGGCAGTAGGCATAGAACTTGATCAGTTGGCAGCGTTGTTCGGCGTACAGCTGTTGGAAGTGGCCTTTTGTGATCCATTGGTTGACACCACCTCGGATCCACAATTACTGAGTAATGCTCACCAAACTGCCGAGATAGCACCCGGTGGAATAGAATATTCTCTGTCCGGTTCAACATCAAATGGAAAGACATACTTCTAGACAAAACAAAGGAAACTAGACACAAGGAAAATAGTGTAGGGATATCCTACTAGTTTTAATGTTGTGCTCCTAATGTGGAGCCTAGTGGAGTGGGTTTTTATAGGGTTAGAAACAAACAGGCGTTCAAGTTAATAGTGTATTTGACTGAAAACACATGCTCAAAATTTCTTATTGACCACACCTGTTCCTTGCCACAGGTGAGTTTGAATGAGCATCGCATGCTTGAAACAAAGTTGTTTACCCACAATTTTGGAAAGGTGCCAACAATTTTGTCAGGCCCATTTTTTGGGTTTTGTGTGAAATTATGTCCAATTTGCCCTTTTCTGGTTTTTTTGTGTTGCTTCAATCACAAAGAAAATAAACATGGGTATAAGAAAACAGCCCATCTACCTTTCAATGTTCAAATTATCCTACCCTTAAAATTATAGACTGTTCATGTCTTTGTCAGTGGGCAAACTTACAAAATCAGCAAGTGATCAAATACTTATTTCCCCACTGAACCAGATCCAAGATGGATAAATACCAACCAAGTACGGTATATAAGGAGACTACACCCTCCACTGGCTCCATTGAGCCTCATGTAATCGGGTTCTGTGCGATATATTAAATTACCTCCTGGTCATTTGCTTATTTTCATTGGTCCTATCTGGGACAACATTTCTTATGGATTATTAAAATTTACAAGATTAGGTGGTATATAATTATTAAATTTGTTGCACAAGCACTTTTTCATGATTTAACTATGTTCTAGGCTGTTTATGGTGGACTTTTTAAATCATTTTCTTATATACCTTATGTATTTATACCAGATGTAATTTATTTTATACATTGAACCACATGGTTATTCACTTATATTGTTAACATTTTGTTTTTTGTTTTCATGTTATACACATCCGTCCCCCTTCCTTTGGTTATTTTATTCTTTTCCCAATTCCCCCTTTTTAAACACGGTGCTGCGTTTTTTATTTAATAGACAAATAAAATTCATTATTTTTAAATAATATTGCATTACTTTGCCTAATTTTTGAACAAATCTTGTAGGTTTTCAGTTAGATTATTCATAGGTATTTTGTTAAGTTTTGTTATATTTTTGGTATTTCCTTCTATGTGGGTTTATATGAACTTACATGTACCTACTTTGCAATATAGCATTTTCGGTTACTTTCCATTCTTGTTCAAGAAAGGGAATAAAAAGAAACTGAACAAAAAAAAAAAAGATTTTATAACTGCTTTAATAGTCAAATTTAACAACGTACACATCAGAACAATCCAGCCAGCTGATACCAAAAATTACTTTCCGTGCCTCTTTCGTGTACCTACCCCCCAACATAGTTATTAGGGTTATGTACGTTGCATTTTTTAGCAAGGTGGAATAACTTAAAAAAAATGGCTAAGACTTTACAATCAAATGTTTCAGTAGTCAAATTTAACATACATACAAGCCACAAGAACGCTGCAGGCTGTTGCTATAAATTACTTACTATGTGTGGACCTAAAACAACGTAGCATTCTCGGTTAGGTTTTTTGAGCAGAGGGGATAATCATGGTTTCAAAAATATATATATAGAGATGTGAAAACATTATACACACGATTTACTTTCTGCATCCCTGTTTGACTATTTCAATTTGTCAACCGTACACCCCACAACTATACTGTGGGTCGTTGCTGCATTTTGGCACTGTGTTCCTACCTCCTGGCATTGATTTGTTGTTATGTGTTTGATTTTGGGCAGGGACAATTAATATGCTTTAATCAAACATTTGAATAGACATTATTAGAGTAAATTGACTCATTTAGCAGTGCCGGCCTGTTTTGGCACACTTGTTTAAATTGTGAACTGGAGAAACATACACGTCACCCCATTGTTACGGTGCTTCAGTATCCTACTTGTCCATAACGTGAGCCCTGCATTTTTGGTTTATTCCATTATTTTCCAGTGTTGGTTAGTAGAGATGAGCGACTTTGGCTCCGGGAGGGTCGAGTCGGGTTTCGGACCACCCGACTTTACCAAAAGTCGAGTCGAACGAAGTCGGTCCACTAACGGAAAAAGACGAGTCAGAGTCGAAAATCCGTCTCCAAAGCAAGTCAATGGGGAATAAAAGTCGGCAGGGATTGGAGGACAGTAAACACACCTACAGTGCCCATTTCAATGCCAACGACATCAATTCTTATTACTTAAGCTTGTCAACCTTAATTTACTTTACAATAATAGTAACGCATTGAAAACTGGGGGTTATTTGGCTAAAGTTGGGGGGGGCAGGGCTGGCTCCAGGTTTTCGTGGGCCCGGGCGAAAGAGTCTCAGTGGGCCCCTTTAACACATACCACAATTCATGATGCTCCGATACGGCAGAGAAATATAGGTATAGTACAATGACAAATACTTCACTTCTCACATTACATGAGTGATATCTATTGTAAATTCTACAATAGCTCAAAAACCGGACAGTATATTCTCCATACAGTATTATGGGCACCACATCTTCCAGTTCTCTGCACTGTGACTGTTCAGGCAGAGGCGCACAGACGTGTTGTCATCGCGCTCTCTGACCTGAATGTCACTGTCAGGAAACGCGGAAGACGTCACAGTGGTGGAGCAGGGAGAGGTAAGTATTGCAAGTGCTGGGGCCCTGAGCAAGCAGGGGGGGCCCACTCGTGGGCGACGGCACTGGCACAGTGCCCCTCATAATACGCCGAGTTGGCCCCCCCACTGTCAGAGACACCGGCGTACTATGAGGGGCCCTGTGCCAGTGCCGTCGCCCACCAGTGGTCCCCCCACCTGCTCAGGGCACCGGCACTTGCCCGGGTGCGCTAGGTGCTGACCTCGGCCTGGGGGGTACAGCCCAGTTAGGGAGGTGGAAAAACTGGCATATGTTGAGGTGTAGGCTGTACGCTCAGCAGCTGCAAATGGAGGAGTTGGAGAAGTTGGAGGAAGAGGAGGACAAAGCGAGCCATTTTGCTGGCAACCTATGTGTCATCAGGGGAAGGTGGTACAAAATCCTTTGAAACTCAGTCATGGTTCATTTTAATGAAGGTGAGATCACCAACATTTTGGGTCGACAGCCGGGTCCTTCTTTCTGTCAGGATTGATCCAGCAGCACTGAAGACTCTTTCTGATAGCACACTACCAGCAGGGCAAGCGAGCTCCTGTACGGCATATTGTGCCAATTCAGGCCAGGTGTCCAGTTTACAGGCCCAGTAGTCAAAGGGGAATGAACTGTGAGGGAGAACATCGATAGGGGAGGAGAGGTAATTTTGAACCATAGTTGACAACTGCTGTCTCCTGTCTGTTGCAATCGATTCAGTATTAACAGTCGTGTGAGCGGTACTCGAGAAATCAGTCAACAACATAGTCATGAAACCCCTGTCTCCAACGCCACTTCGGCTGTGTGCACCACGAACACGTCTTCCATGTTACACAGTACAGCTCGTGGTAGAACCTGCACCGCTGCTGTGTGCTGGGAATGCCTCTAACAAACGGTTTACCAGAGTTGCTTGTTTGTTCGCCAATATTAGCTCTAGGTTCTCCTGTGGCATGATGTTCTGTAATTTGCCTTTATAGCGTGGATCGAGGATGCTGGCCAACCAGTAGTTGTCATCCTTCATAATTTTGGCAATGCGGGGGTCCCTTTTTAGGATCCGCAAGACATAATCACACATGTGGGCCAGTGTTCCAGGTGTCAATGATGCACTGCCAGTGGTGGGTGGAGGAGCACTTTCTGCCAAATCCACATCCCTCCAGTCAAGCACAAACCCTGTACCTGACCTTGGTAAGCCAACATTTTCTCTTGCCCCTGAGAAGCATCCTCCTACCCAAAATAATCATCCCCCTCATCATCCTCCTCTTCTTCCTCCACCTCATCCAGGACAGTTCCCTGAGCAGACAATGACTGACTGTCATCAAGGCTTCCCTCCTCCTCCACTGCAGACGCCTGATCCTTAATGTGCATCAAAGTTTGCATGAGCAGACACATAAGTGGGATGCTCATGCTTATGATGGCGTCGTCTGCACTTACCAGCCGTGTGCATTCCTCAAAACACTGAAGGACTTTACAGAGGTCTTTCAGCTTTGACCACTGCACACCCGACAACTTGATGTCTGCCCTCAAACTGCCTGCCCGTGTCACCTCCCACAAATGCATTACAGCCTGCCTCTGTTCGCACAGCCTCTCAACCATGTGCATGGTGGAGTTCTACCTTGTTGCAATGTCTATGATTAGGCGGTGCTTGGGGAGGTGGAGCGATTGATGCAGACTGTGCATACGAATGGAGTCTATGTGCAAGCGACGGATGTGTGAGCACAGTCTTCGCACCTTATGGAGCAGGGCTGGTAACCCCGGATAATTATTTATGAAGCACTGCACCACCAGGTTCAAGGTGTGAGCAAGGCATGGTATGTGTCTGAGTTTTGCCAGGGCTATGGCCGCCACAAAATTACGGCCGTTATCACTGACTACCTTGCTTGGCTCAAGATGTAGACTGCCCAGACATGACTCAGTTTCTCGCTGCAAGTAGTCGGCCAGTACCTCCGCGGTGTGTCTGTTGTCGCCCAAAGACATAATCTTTAAAACAGCCTGCTGACGCTTACCACTAGCTGTTCGATAGTGGGACGCCTCATGTGCAACACTGGCAGCTGCTGATGGAGTGCTCGTGCGACTGAGCTCTGTCGACGAGCTTTCGCTTCTGAAGGAGGAGGAGGGTCGAACGCCTACAGCCAACTCTTGCCTATACCGTGGGCTAGGCAGCACTGTCCCACCGCCGCTGTCCCCTGTGGACCCTGCATCCATCACATTAACCCAGTGTGCAGTGATGGACTCGTAACGGCCCTGGCCATGCCTACTGGCCCATGCATCTGTTGTGAGGTGCACCTTTCCACTCACTGATTGTTTGAGTGCATGGACAATGCGGTCTTTCACATGAAGGTGGAGGGCAGGGATGGCTTTTCTAGAAAAGAAGTGCCGACTGGGTAGGTCATAGCGTGGGACAGCGTAGGCCATGAGCTCTCGGAATGCTGCGCTTTCAACCAAACGGAAGGGCATCATCTCTAATGAGATCAGTTTGGTAATGTAGGCGTTCAAAGCAAGTGTATGCGGATGAGAGGATGAGTACTTTCTTGTCCTACTCAGGGTGTCTCCTAGGGTGAGCTGGACTTGAGAGCTGCATATGGGGGAACTAGCGGTGGACATGGCGGACTGAGAGGGGGTTGGTGATGGTGGTGGTGATGGCCTAGATTCAGTCTTTTGTTGCAAAAACATTGTGATTCCCTGACTGCTTTGGCCTTGTGATGACACCTCAACATTTCTTGCTGATAGTGTGCTAACCGGTGGGCTTACAGTGGGGGAAGCGATGTAGCGTTGCTGGCTATCTTCAGTCAGAGCAGGTGCACGTGTGCTACCTGAGGTATTGTAGTCCGTCCACGCTTGCAAGTGCATGGTGTTTACATGTCTAAGCATGCAACTGGTATTCAAATTTTGCAGATTTTTCCCTCGGCTAAAGGTCTTACAGATAACCTTTGCCTCATCAATAGGATTTTGCCACAGTGCACTCTTCCTACTATGGGATAAATTTTCAGGGCTTGCACGCTGTGTTAATTTGACCATCTGGCCAAGCTGTCCTGCAACCCTTTTTTGTTTTTTTAACACATTTTTGGACTGCTTCGGGCCTGCCAGATAACCGCAGCTGCGATGTCGATGCCTGCTGCGGATCCTCCTCCTCTTCTGAGCTATTGCCAATGGCGCTCTCTTCCCCCAATGGATGCCAATCGGGTCAACAACTGGGTCATCCATCACCTCCTCTTCAAATTCATCTGCACCTTCCTCTGTGTCACCGTGTAAGGTGGTATAGTATGCGGGAAGGGGCACCTGAGTTTCATCAGGGTCAGAATCTGGCTCAGTAGACTGCGAGGGCAATGCAGTGCTCTGGGTGAATGTACCAGCAGAATCATATAGCAGTGGCTGTGCATCAGTGCACTCCATGTCATATTCATCTTGGACTGGGGAATTCAAGATTTGACTTGATAATCCAGGCATGGTATGTGAAAAGAGCTCCAGGGAGTAATCCGAAGTGTGGCCTGCCGCATCCTTCACTTGTGGTGGGGGTGAAGGACACAAGGAAAGGTGTCGTTCCTGACCAGGAGCCTGCACTGACGACCATGTCCATGTGCAGAGACATTTGTTTACATCCTACAGACTAGGGGCAGTAACTGAGTTGGGAGACGACTGGCTGCAAAATGTGATATGATTGGTCCCTTAGTTGGCGCCAAGATAGTTTGTGGTGGCGATTGGTGCATGAGATTAGTTCACACAACAATATCTTTGATTGGTATATGGTCACTACTGTATAGCTACCACAATGCTGTGAATGGATTGGCGTACACATATGGGGATATTGTTTACATATTGATGTTATAATTATACTGCATGATGATTTATTGCCCTATGTATTATATGTCCGTGATTGTATATATTATGTTTGATGTTTATTATTGCACTAAAAAAAAATGTTTTATATATGGGCGGCTACCAAGTGGTGATTGGCTTTTCCACACCATATAAGGTCGCCATTTGCCTTTGAATGTATACTTGAAAAAGGCCACATTATGGCCGAAACGTTGTATTTGATGTTTTTGATGGCAGAATAAAGAAGCTTTTTTACTTTTTCACCTGGACTGGATGCTGCTTTATATATTCTTATGTCTACCTGGAAGAACTGTGGGTAGATCTCTGCTTCTTGTGAATCGCAGATCTTCCATTGAGCCTGTGTATGTGTACCATATTAAATTAATTTGGTTTCCTTTGGTGCTGAAGAAGTTAACGACCTTTTCTAAGTTGGTCAGAAACTTGCAGCTCCAGTTTCAGCTGCTTCTGATAGGGTTGTTACCTTGCTCTTTGGAGATGCTGTGCTGAATAGGAGTTCGTTGTTGCTATTGGAGATTTGTCTTCCTGTAGTTTGTGCTTAAGAGAGAGAAGTTGTTGTGGAGGTGTTCTGTAGTATGTGTGTGTTTATCTCCTGGTCCCTTTCCCTGTTTAGTTTATGCCCCCCTGTCCCTATCCTCCTCTCTATTGTTAGTTGGTTAGTTGCTTTTGTACGCTAGAAGTTTTCGGTTATCCCATTTTATCTTTTGTGTCTTGTTCACATTAATTTTCTGTCCCAAGCCTCATGGGGGGGCAGACCAAGGATGAATAAGAGCATAGTAAGGTCTGAGACTCAGGCCTCTCTACCATCAAGAGTACCCCTGGGACAGGGATAGTTTGGGTTTCCTAAGACTGTCACAGCGTGAGATCTTCTTTGTAATTTTTGCTGAAGCTGAATCATATTGTGAAAAAATCTGGGGTGACTTCCCCCAGTAGCACCCTGGACAGGATTATATTCTAGCAATGACCAGGGCGCAAAGGACAACGTTGTTGTATCTTATGAAACCAAAATTCTTCAATTTTTTTTTAAATTGATATTTTTTGGGGGTGGATGAATTGTCATATTACAATGATAAGCTGTGTTTGTGCTGCGAAAGGTTCTCCAAGTAGCAAACAGCTGTTAACCCCATGACTGGCTAACAAATGTTTCTGCTCCCTGCAGATTCTATGGTTCTTTATGTTTGCAGCCCCTGAGAAAGACAGGGTCATAAAGGCAATATTGTAAAATAATCAAATAAAAAAATCATTCCAGTTCTGTAATATAATTTTCTTTAACAAAATTTTCAATTTTTATCAAAATCGTGAATGATTTTTGGGCATGTAAATTGACTTTTCAGAGAAGAAGAGGACTTGAACTCTAGTGCCACCTACTGAAAGCAGGGCGGCCATCAGGGCATTACAACCCTGACTCGCATATGGGGCCCGATCAGCAGAGGGGGCCCGCATCCGGCCCCGTCATCTCTACCCATCGGGCCCCACTGCCCCGCCCCCAGCGGCAGGATTCTGCTGGTCAAGTAACTGAACCTGCGTCCAGGACCTGCGTCCAATAGTTAACGCTGCCAGCCAATCGGAGGCTGGCAGCTGACGTCAGCGCGCACGTCACCAGCGTCTGACGTCATTGTCAGTCGCCGGCGAGTGCGCGCTTTCTCTGGGTATAAAGGTTTTTTTTTAATTAACATTGAAAGCGGCAAGCTAGGGGCACGGCAGGATGGAGACGGGGCAGGGTGGAGAAGGGGCAGGAATCGATGGAGACACTGGGGGCAGGATGGAGAAGGGGCAGGAATCATGATGGAGACACTGGGGGCAGGATGGAGAAGGGGCAGGAATCAGGATGGAGACACTGGGGGCAGGATGGAGACACTGGGGGCAGGATGGAGAAGGGGCAGGAATCATGATGGAGATGGGGCAGGATGGAGACGGGGCAGGATGGAGACACTGGGGCAAGATGGAGAAGGGGCAGGAATCAGGATGGAGACGGGGCAGGAATCATAATGGAGACGGGGCAGGATGGAGACACTGGGGGCAGGATGGAGAAGGGGCAGGAATCAGGATGGAGAAGGGGCAGGAATCATGATGGAAACGGGCAGGATGGAGACGGGGCAGGATGGAGACACTGGGGGCAGAGGGAGAAGGGGCAGGAATCATGATGAAGACGGGGCAGGATGGAGACACTGGGGGCAGGATGAAGGGGCAGGAATCATGATGGAGACGGGGCAGGATGGAGACACTGGGGGGCAAGATGGAGAAGGGGCAGGAATCAGGATGGAGAAGGGACAGGAATCATGATGAAGACGGGGCAGATGGAGACACTGGGGGTAGGATGGAGAAGGGGCAGGAATCAGGATGGAGTCACTGGGGTCAGGATGGAGAAGGGGCAGGAATCAGGATGGAGACGGGGCAGGATGGAGAAGGGGCAGGAATCGGGATGGAGACACTGGGGGCAGGAATCAGGAAGGAGAAGGGGCAGGAATCAGGATGGAGATGGGGCAGGATGGAGAAGGGGCAGGAATCAGGATGGGACGGGGCAGGATGGAGAAGGGGCAGGAATCAGGATGAGACGGGGAAGGATGGAGAAGGGCAGGAATCAGGATGGAGACACTGGGGGCAGATGGAGACACTGGGGGCAGGATGGAGAAGGAGCAGGAATCAGGATGGAGACACTGGGGGCAGGATGCAGACACTGGGGGCAGGAACCATGATAAGACGGGGTAGGATGGAGACCTCGGGGCAGGATGGAGAAGGGGCAGGAATCAGGATGGAGACACTGGGGGCAGGATGGAGAAGGGGCAGGAATCAGGATGGAGACGGGGAAGGATGGAGAAGGGGCAGGAATCAGGATGGAGACACTGGGGGCAGATGGAGACACTGGGGGCAGGATGGAGACGGGGCAGGAATCAGGATGGAGACACTGGGGGCAGGATGGAGAAGGGGCAGGAATCAGGATGGAGACGGGGCAGCAATCATGATGAAGACGGGGCAGGATGGAGAAGGGGCAGGAATCAGGATTGGAGACACTGGGGGCAGGAATCAGGATGGAGAAGGGGCAGGATCAGGATGGAGATGGGGCAGGATGGAGATGGGGCAGGAATCAGGATGAAGACGGGGAAGGATGGAGAAGGGGCAGGAATCAGGATGGAGACACTGGGGGCAGGATGCAGACACTGGGGGCAGGATGGAGAAGGGGCAGGAACCATGATGGAGACGGGGCAGGAATCAGGATGGAGACACTGGGGGCAGGATGGAGAAGGGACAGGAATCAGGATGGAGACACTGGGAGCAGGATGGAGAAGGGGCAGGAATCAGGATGGAGACAGGGCAGGATGGAGATGGGCAGGATAGAGACACAGGGGGTAGAATGAAAGACATGGAGGCACTGGGGGCAGGATTGGAGGCACTGGGGGCAGGGATTGGAGACACGGGGCAGGATTGGAGACACTGGGGGCAGGATTGGAGACACTGGGGCAGGATTGGAGACACTGGGGCTTGATTGGAGACACTGGGGGCATGATTGGAGACACTGGGGCAGAATGGAGACATGGAGGGTGAAAGACATGGGGGCATGATTGGAGGCACGGGGCAGAATTAAGACACAGGGGGCATTATTGGAGACGGGGCAGGATTGGAGACACAGGGGGCAGGCTTGGGGACACAGGGGGCAGGATTGGAGACACTGGGGCAGGATAAAAGACATGGGGCGGGGCTGGAGACAGATGGGGCGGGGTTGGAGACAGATGGGCAGGATTGATGACAGATGGGGCAGGATTGATGACAGATGGGGCAGGATCATGGGGTGATCATATGGGGCAGAATGGATACTCATGAGGGCAGGATGGGAGAACATATGGCTGGAGCCAGGAATGAGACACACGGGGCCAGGATGGGGGATATTATTACCATAGGGGCTAATTAAGGGATACCATTACTGCAGTGATGTATTTAATTTTTTTGAGAATACTGTTTTAAATGGGGGGGCGGTCCTGTTACTGTGCAGAGTGACACTATGTCGCCTTTTTTTTCTTCATCTGGTGTAGTTTAGAAGTTGGGAAAAAAAATAAGTAATGTGTTCTGCAAGTGGAGCTCTAGATAACTGTGTTACTTCCTGCAGAGACGAGCCCTGGCTAGAAGAAGTGATGGCGGTCTGTGCTGGATGAAAGATGAAAAGCAAAGATGAAGGACTTCACCTAGAGACATCACTGGTGAGTCAGTGTTACCTGTACACTGACACTATACACTGTATACTATATGCAGAAGTCATGTGTACAATGTCACCAGTGATCGCTGTATTACCTATACACAGACACTGCATACTAAGTACAGATCTCCTGTGGATAATGGCACTTATGGAGATAGTATTGTGCTTTTTTTTTATTACTGATCAGTATTGTAGTATTCAGTCACTATGTGGTGGCAATAAGTGGTCTGGACATGGGTTGTGGTTTTTGTTCCTTGTATGTGCTATTATTTGGTCACTTTGTGGTGGCAATATGTGGTCTGGACATGGTGTTGCGGTACTTGTCCCTTGTATTTGATATTATTTGGTCACTTTGTGGTGGCAATATGTGGTTGAATGGTTTCGGTATTGTCCCTGTATTTGAATATTTGGTCACTTGTGGTGCATATGTGCTGGACATGGTGTGCGTACTTGTCCTTTGTATTTGATATTATTTGGTCACTTTGTGGTGGTAATATGAGGCCTGGTGGTATTTGTTCCTTGTATGTGATATTATTGGTCATTTTAAAAATTGAAAAATAAATAAAAATATACCTAAATTGTATTGGATAATTTAACAAATATTTAATAGGTTACAGTAGAGTAGGGCCCGGCCAAGAGAGTCTACCGTGTTATGGTGGCGGCTTAAAAAATCATTTGGCCAAAACAAGAGCTGCTGGCTAGATGTGTGATCTGGTGATGGGAACTGTTAATGTGTGATGGTGAGAAGTGGAGTTTTTCCCAGAGAGAGCAGTGGGACTGTAGACAGTTCGAGGGTGGAGCCTAGGTGGAGTCTCAAGGGGGCCCCGAAAATTTTGCCAGTATGGGGCCCCGAAATTCCTAGTGGCAGCCCTGACTGAAAGTAGTAATCCAAAAAGTCAATATCGACCCTTTAACGAACCTTGCCATATGAATACATAGTGTTTTCAGGGTGTTGTCAGTTGTCATCACAGAGCATCAAGAGGCAATTTGCATATTTAATTTTCCAGACATCTCTTTGCCTGCTCCTTCCTAATGCTCTGTGCAGCTTCTACATCTGCCATTGTTTCAAAGCTCACAAGGATAGAAATGGACTTAAAAATCCTGAAAATTTTTATTTAATACGACAAGACATCTCCTTGCCTGACCCACAAGAATTCTTTACCGTGTGGTTTCTGCCATTTTCAAGCCAGCCACACAGCTCCTGGCTACACACTGTCATTTATATTGATCGAGTGTATTGCTGATGTGAAACGTTATCTTGAGATATATGGTTTTGCTAAATAGATATATTCCGGACACATTGCGAAAACACTCTCGCTTCTTCCTTTAGGAAAGAAAAAAGTTCTTGCAACTACATAAACAGATTTTTCACAAGATATGGTGCAAAAACTAACTTCTACTACTTCTTACGTTTGCACCTCCTGTGAATAAACACTAGCGAGGCAGGAATCCCCTCCACCAAAAGGATAATTTTTGGACCATTTGTACAATTAAAGTAGCCTAACAAGTCTCACAATGCAGTGTATTATTAAATAGCCTGTCATTTACCATTGGTTACTATCCTTTTCACCACGTCCGATAAGTTGAGGTCACTTGCATATTACTAAGGCTGTGTTTGCATTAAAGAGCTCAAAGAGGGTTCAATAAAATCCTAGGAGACCACATATTTTTAAGACAGAGGCTTTGTACTATTGTGATTTGTAGCTAATTTAATTGCTACCAATGAAATTTTGGGGGAAAATTTGGTGAAACTGGAAAACTCACATTCCAAAAGGTTTGTTAATCTACAATTGCCAGGTTACCACTGATAGTCTCTTAAGTTTACATTATTACTCATCCCACCATGAAATCTTTCATCGGTTTCTATTTTTACCATTATATTTGATGCAGCCCTCGGTAGACACTGGCTAAAAGGTTAAACAAATGTGGTCAACCATTTTAATACAGATATTATTGAATGTCACATGCATTTTCAGTGTGATAACCGCTATTGAAGTGAGATATTTTCTAGTACTTCACCCTAACCACTTTTTTGGTCTAGGTGGAGTTGTATTCTCGTTTTGGTTTGCCGTTTTGCGCTTCATGACACATCCCATTGATTTGTATAGACTGCCCTCTAATGTTCACTAGCAGAGGGTAGTTCAGGCTTTCCTCACAGGAGGTCCACTGCACTGCCCATTTCTATTAATTTTGGTATTAACAAATCTCAAGCCAGATGAATTATTTCACCAACACCTCCTAACAGCAGATTAACAGATTCATCAGTTTTCAGCTTTGCTTTTGAGAAATGGGTGTAGTAAGTAATTACAGATGGTTTATGTAGTGTGTACTGACAGGGTCGGCTCCAGGTTTTCATGGGCACCGGGCGAAAGAGTCTCAATGGGCCCCTTTAACACATACCACAATTCATGATGCACAGATACGGCAGAGAAATATAGGTATAGTACAATGCCAAATACTTCACACATTATATGAGTGATATCTATTGTAAATTCTACTATAGCTCAAAAGACAAACAGTATAGTCATCCATACAGTATTATGGGCACCACATAGTGCTCCATACAGAATAATGAGCTCCATACAGTATTATGGGCACCCCATAGTGCTCCATGCAGAATAATGAGCCCCATATATTGCTCCTTACAGTATAATGAACACCATATATTGCTCCATACAGAATAATGAGCCCTATAAATTGCTCCATACAGTACTATGGTCACCACATAGAGCTCCATACAGAATAATGAGCCCTATATATAAAGGGCCCCATATTATGCTCCATATATAATGGACCCTATAAGATGCTCCATATATAATGGGCCCCAATATGATGTTCCATATATAATGGGCCCCATATTATGTTTCATATGTAATGGGCTCTATATGATATTCCATATGTAATGGTCCCATATGTGCTCCAGTATATGATGCCCATATGATGCTCCAGTATATGATAGGCCCCATATGATGCTCCAGTATATTATGGGCCCCATATATGATGCTTCAGTGCATGATGGGCCCAATATAATGCTTCATATATAATGGACCTATATATGATGCTCCAGTATATTATGGGCCCCATATGATGCTCCATATATAATGAAGCCCATATATGATGCTCCAGTGTATGATTGGCCCCATATAATGCTCCATATATAATGGGCCCCATATATGATGCTCCAGTGTATGATAGGCCCCATGTAATGCTCCATATATAATGGGCCCCATATATGATGCTCCAGTGTATGATAGGCCCCATGTAATGCTCCATA
The DNA here is from genome assembly GCA_033576555.1 of Oophaga sylvatica. NCBI lineage: Eukaryota > Metazoa > Chordata > Amphibia > Anura > Dendrobatidae > Oophaga > Oophaga sylvatica. Next base: position 75,743,957 of record JARQOD010000005.1, read on the forward strand.
TATGATACTCCAGTGTATGATGGGCCCCATATAATGGTCTCCATATATTACGCCAAACATAAAAAAAAAAAAAATATCGCTCTTCACTGGCTGCTGCTCTGCTCGAGGCACCGGCCCCCGGTACTGGCACAGGCACCGGGCCCCCATAGCATGTCGGTGTCCCCGACTGTGAGTGGGCCCCCCCCACCTGCACAGGGCCCCGGCACTTGCCCGGGTGCTGACGCCGGCCCTGTGTACTGAGGAAACAATGGCTCTGCGACAAGTAAGAAAATGATAAGAACAGTTCAGCTTTATTTACAATCATCCAATACAATAGGGAAGCAGATGTGCTTTTAACATTTCACAAGTTTTCCAAAAATATAGATCTTTGCACCTTTCCTGGCATGCATGAGCTCGTGTTTCCAGTACCAATGAACTTACAATCACACGGTCGGTCCACAATTCAGGCTCTTTTATACTCGTAGGACCAATCCACCAGATTCAGACATGAGGATCACTTATGCATAAAAAATGTATAGTCCATTCTTGAATACACACTCTGGGCCCTGGTCCTCACACTGCACTGGCACAACTGGATGGTATCCTCCTGGGTCACTTTATCCCCTTCCCCAACTCCTATTTCCTCTCATGGGATACCTTAAAAGGAGGTCTTTTCCGCTCCTCATTACCCTTTCTGAAGATTACATGGACTAAAGAAAAACGGCACTATGGAAGAGCATTGAATTAGAAAATACAAAAATGAAAGGGAATCTTTCAGCAAGCTCAATGCTTCCAAACTGCATATGTGCATGCATTTATTTTAAATGTAATTTCATCAACACCTTTATAGCCATCACTTGATGCATTCCCAAGTAATTAGCATTTTAATTTATATGCAAATGAGGTATTAACTTTTCTGGGTGTGTCAGAGTACTTAACTTGTTTTCTTTGGACGCTATTACATAGGTGCAAAAATAAATATTAGACCTACCGGTAATTATGTGTCCAGGAGTCCATCCTGACAGCACTATGGAGGACGTCCTCCTCCTCCTTGCAGGGACAGGAAAGCACACGAGAGGTTAAAAGACCCCACCCCGCCCCCTATACCTCAGTGTTTTAACAAGTACCACATCATGGATCATGCAAGTAACACTTTATTGACAAAATCATATTACAGCATTTGACAATCAAGAATGGGGGAGAAAATTAACCGTGCTGTCAGGATGGACTCCGGGAAAAACATAATTACTGGTAGGTCTAATACCTACAGTTAGGTCCATAAATATTTGGACAGAGACATTTATCTAATTTTGGTTCTAGACATTACCACAATGAATTTGAAACAAAACAAATCAGATGCAGTTGAAGTTCAGACTTTCAGCTTTCATTTGAGGGCATCCACATTAAAATTGGATGAAGGGTTTAGGAGTTTCAGCTCCTTAACATGTGCCACCCTGTTTTTAAAGGGACCAAAAGTAATTGGACAGATTAAATAATTGTAAATAAAATGTTCATTTCTAGTACTTGGTTGAAAACCCTTTGTTAGCAATGACTGCCTGAAGTTTTGAACTCATGGACATCACCAGACACTGTGTTTCCTTCTTTTTGATGCTCTGCCAGGCCTTCACCGCGGTGGTTTTCAGTTGCTGTTTGTTTGTGGGCCTTTCTGTCTGAAGTTTAGTCTTTAACAAGTGAAATGCATGTTCAATTGGGTTGAGATCAGGTGACTGACTTGGCCATTCAAGAATATTCCACTTCTTTGCTTTAATAAACTCCTGGGTTGCTTTGGCTTTATGTTTTGGGTCATTGTCCATCTGTAGTATGAAACGACGACCAATCAGTTTGGCTGCATTTGGCTGGATCTGAGCACACAGTATGGCTCTGAATCCTCAGAATTCATTCGGCTGTTCTGTCCTGTGTCACATCATCAATAAACACTAGTGACCCAGTGCCACTGGCAGCCATGCATGCCCAAGCCATCACACTGCTTCCGCCATGTTTTACAGATGATGTGGTATGCTTTGGATCATGAGCTGTACCACGCCTTCGCCATACTTTTCTCTTTCCATCATTCTAGTAGAGGTTGATCTTGGTTTCATCTGTCCAAAGAATGTTCTTCCAGAACTGTGCTGGCTTTTTTAGATGTTTTTTAGCAAAGTCCAGCCTAGCCTTTTTATTCTTGATTCTTATGAGTGGCTTGCACCGTGCAGTGAACCCTCTGTAATTAATTTCATGCAGTCTTCTCTTTATGGTAGATTTGGATATTGATACGCCTACCTCCTGGAGAGTGTTGTTCACTTGGTTGGCTGTTGTGAAGGGGTTTCTCTTCACCATGGAGAGTATTCTGCGATCATCCACCACTGTTGTCTTCCGTGGGCGCCCAGGTCTTTTTGCATTGATGAGTTCACCAGTGCTTTCTTTCTTTCTCAGAATGTACCAAACTGTAGATTTTGCCACTCCTAAAGTTGTAGCAATTTCTCGGATGGGTTTTTTCTGTTTTTTGCAGCTTAAGGATAGCTTGTTTCACCTGCATGGAGAGCTCCTTTGACCGCATGTTTCCTTCACAGCTAAACCTTCCAAATGCAAACACCACACCTCAAATCAACACCAGCCCTTTTATCTGCTTAATTGAGAATGATATAATGAAGGGATTGCCACACCTGTCCATGAAATAGCCTTGGAGTCAATTGTCCAATTACTTTTGGTCCCTTTAAAAACAGGGTGGCACATGTTAAGGAGCTGAAACTCCTAAACTCTTCATCCAATTTTAATGTGGATACCCTCAAATGAAAGCTGAAAGTCTGAACTTCAACTGCATCTGATTTGTTTTGTTTCAAATTCATTGTGGTAATGTCTAGAACCAAAATTAGATAAATGTTGTCTCTGTCCAAATATTTATGGACCTAACTGTATTTTCCAGGACGTCCCTCCTGACAGCACCATGGAGAATACCAAAGAACCTCCTCAGGTGGGATTACTGCCTGGAGAAATTTTCTACCAAAAGCGTTCTGCTGGCCAGATAGTATGTCTAATTTGTAGTGTCTACAAAACGTATCCACCCTAGTCCAGGTTGCCGCCCTGCAGATCTGTTCTACCGAAGCGCCTGCTCTCGCTGCCCAAGAAGCACCCCTTCCACTTGGTAGGTATTGGAAATTACTGTGGTAATCCATCTCGCAATGGAAGCACTAGAAGCTTTTTTTCCGTTTTTTCCTCCATAAAGGATGAACAAGTTAGGATCTAAACGCCAGCTACGAGTGGCCTCAAGGTAGTCTATAACTGTTCTTCTAACGTCTAGAGCGTGGAGGGCCTGCTCTTTTTCGTTTGAGGGATTGATGCAAACTGAAGGCAACACAATCTCTTGATTTCGGTTGTGGGTGGAAGCTACCTTGGGTATAAATGCAGGGTCGAGTCTTAATACTATGCAATCTTTCCTAATCAGGAGATACGGGTCTCTAGTGGAGAGAGCCTGAATCTCGCCTACCCTTTTAGCTGTGGGGATAGTCACCAGAAATGCTGTTTTCCAAGTACCGAGAGAGATGGGCATTTCTTCCTTAGGGGAGTAGGGATCCTTGCAAAGAGACCTGAGGGCCAGGCTTAGGTCCCAAAGAGGGGTAACCCGCCTAATTGTAGGACGCAATCTTTGGACTGCTCTTATGAATCTTACTATCCAAGGGTGAGATGCCAGGGAGTAGTCAAAAGTAAGTGCTTAGGGCCAAAATTTGGATCTTCAAGGTGCTAGGCCCAAGGCCTTTATTGAATAAGTTTGGACATATGGGACAGTTATAGGTATTACATCTTGTATCATTATGACCCATTTCTTGTCTTGATCATGTTCTTGACTTGAATTTTAAGTGTTTTTATGTTTCAAGTGTTTGTCTAAGGTGTGTGTTCAATAAATTAAGACTTTTTATACAAGACTATCCTATGGTGATCCCTTCCATATAGTGCCTAAGCTTTTTTCTTGTGACTTTATTGAATCCTGCCTGCAGGAAGTCTAGGATCTTAGGAATGTCACGGACATCTACTATGAATTCAGACCTGACACCCTCCAAACAGAACCTCTTCCAAATCTTTAGGTAAATTGCTGATGTAACCGGTTTTCTGCTGGCCTGGATTGTGGCTATGACCTGATACGACATACCTTTGGATCTCAGGATGTCCCTCTCAGGATCCAGGCTGAAAGATGAAGCTTTCCTGGATTCTGGTAGTGAACTGGACCCTGGTGGATAATGTCTCTCCTCAGAGGAAGCTCGAGTGGATTCTCTATCGCCAGAGCCCCTAACCGAGGGAACCAACTTCTCTTTGGCCAGTATGGAGCAATCACGATCACCTTTGCCCGATCTTCTGGGATTTTTCTGAGAACGGCTGGAATGAGTGTCAAAAGGTGGAAAAAATATGAGAGGGGTTCGTCCCATTTCTGACTCTGAACCCTGCGGACCGGAAGGAGTAGATGCTCTGAGAGTAGAACCTGGGTACCTTCGAGTTCTTCCTTGTTGCGAATAGGTCTATCCGGGGCATCCCCCACCGATGACATAGCTCCTGGAATACCTCCTGATTCAGCTCTCTCAGTCAGGCAGATCGTTTGTCTGCTCAGGTAGTCCGCTACGATATTTTGGGAACTCACCAGATGAACTGCTGATGTGGAGAGGACGGTGCCTTCTGCACAGGAGAATATTCTGCTTGCCAGATCTTGTAATGCACGATGTCTGGGACCTCCTTGATGCTTCAGGAACGAGACCGCTGTTACGTTGTCTGATAGTAACCTGATGTGCTGGTTTTTTAGTCTTATCCGCTTCCGCCTTAGGGCCTCCAAAACTGCGTATAGCTCTCTGAAGTTTGAGGATCTTTCGCTGATGTCTACCGGCCATCTGCCTTGAAAAATTCTCCCTTCTAGGTGTGCTCCCCAACACCACGAACTGGCGTCCGTGGTGATTATCACGTGAGGTGAAGTGGTCCATAGTACTCACACTTGCAGATTCTTCAGCTGAGTCCCCCAGAGAAGTGCCTTCTTGACTTCCGGGGATAGCCTTATCGTACTGTCTAATGAGGCTTGGGGACGGTGCAATTTTGCTAGGATGTATATGTCTATTTGCAATATACCAAAAATTTGCCTATATTTATAATATCTGCTCTCAATCATATTAATAATCCCCCAAAATCGGTGCATGTACTGCCCGAATGAAAAGCGCAGATTCTTCAATATAATAAACATGAAATAATTTTATTGTCACGAAAATTCAATATTATTATACAAAATAGTTCCATATCAAAAATTGGTGCAGAGATAAAAAGGGACACGCCTGAGCTCCCTATTAGAAATTTTAAAGGCAATACACACAGAGGTTAACAGCCACCATTAACAGTAAAAGCTAACAATGGGTCACAGAGACCAATCGTGTAATATAAAATAAGTAAATGTATTCACAATGTGTCTTCAATGTATAAACCTATAGGCCCTAAATTAAAGATGATGGAACAACACCTATATATCAATAAATGGCTAGGCACAATAGAAGACTTTCATTTAGATAGCATATTGGTGGCTGATGCCTTTACCTGAGTGTCAGCCGTGAAGTTGGAGTAGTGGGAGCTCCAGTCCCTGCGCCCCGACGCGCACGTTTCGCCCAGCTTCTTCGGCTGGGCGAAACGTGCGCGTCGGGGCGCAGGGACTGGAGCTCCCACTACTCCAACTTCACGGCTGACACTCAGGTAAAGGCATCAGCCACCAATATGCTATCTAAATGAAAGTCTTCTATTGTGCCTAGCCATTTATTGATATATAGGTGTTGTTCCATCATCTTTAATTTAGGGCCTATAGGTTTATACATTGAAGACACATTGTGAATACATTTACTTATTTTATATTACACGATTGGTCTCTGTGACCCATTGTTAGCTTTTACTGTTAATGGTGGCTGTTAACCTCTGTGTGTATTGCCTTTATATATTCTAATAGGGAGCTCAGGCGTGTCCCTTTTTATCTCTGCACCAATTTTTGATATGGAACTATTTTGTATAATAATATTGAATTTTCGTGACAATAAAATTATTTCATGTTTATTATATTGAAGGATATGTCTATTTGCAGCAGTCTTAAATGGAACTGTGCCCACCTGACACAGGGGATGCAAGCTGTCATCCGACCCAGTACCTTCATTGCTGACCTTATGGTGATGCGGTGGTTCAGTAGTTCTCTGATACTGCCCGGTAGAGACTCCGCTTCTCTTCTGACAAAAAGGATATTCTGCGCCTGGAGTCTAGAAGTACACCTTTGAAAACCTTCCTGTATTCTGGTACCAGGTCTGACTTCTGCCAGTTTATGACCCATCCGAAGAATTCCATCACCGAGACTGTCCGGTCTCTGTGTTGGGTCAAAACTTCCGCTGATCTTGCTACTAGGAGAAAGTTGTCCAGATATGGTATGATCACGATTCCTTGGACCCTTAGGTAGGCCGCTACCTCTGATACCAGTTTTGTGAGTTTTCTGTGAGCCGAGGCCAGGCCGAATGGGAGGCACTGGAATTGGAAGTAGCAGGTACGGTTTGGCAGCCTTACAGCAAATCTTAATTTCTGGGAATCTGGATGAACCAGGACCTGGTAATAGGCACTCTTTAAATTGAGAGTGCACATTACTGAGTCCCTGTCTATAAGATGTATTGTTGACCGAATTGACTCCATCCTGAACTGCTTGTACCTGACCCAGGAATTTAGATGTTTTAGATTTAAGATGGTGCAGGCCTCTCCTGAGGATTTTGTGATGGGAAACAGAAGTAGGCAGAGGTTTCTACTCTTCTCTGCCAGAGGAACTGCTGAGCTGACCAGATCCGACAGCATGGCGGAGTCTGCTGGCACTATAGTTGCAGATATGCATCTTTGGGGGGGGGGGAGGAAGAGTAGAGCTCTATGCTATAGCTGCTATAGTTTTGAGGACCCACTGGCTTTGGGTAATCTGGCCCTAATTTCCTGCAAAGTGACAGAGCCTCCCCTCGAAGCAAGTGGCATCATTGTCTCCAGGATTTAGGGTCTGCCACAAAAAGGGAACCTCTGCTCCTTCCGCTCTGGCTATAGGAACCCCTATATGCTCCTCTACCAGACCATCCTTGGCTCCTGTAATCAGATTGCTTCCGGGTGGCTACCGATATTGAAAGGACTGTGTCCTCCTAGGTCTGTCCTCGGGGAAGCCCTTTTTGTCTGACACCAGCTCCCAGATGCTGTCCAACGCTGGCCCGAAAACTCTAAGCCCTGAGAAGGGGATGGAGCATAGTTTGGACTGAGAGGCATTATCCCCCGACCAATATTTTAGCCAGAATGCTCTCCAGGTTGCGTTAGATTTGCCGCCAGGAACAGCTGTCTGTCTAACAGATTCGGCTGATGTATCCGCCAAGAATGCCGTGGCGGATTTCATGAGGGGAAAGGAGGCTAATATATCTGCTCTGGGGGTCTTATTGAATAGATGTTCCTCCAAATGACCGATCCATAGGAACATGGACCTAGCCACTGAGGTAGCCACTATGTTGGTCCTGATTAGGGCCACGGATGATCCCATGCCCGTTTTAGGAGAATGTCGGCCTTTCTGTCCATCGGATCTCGCAAGGTTGATGAGTCTTTAAAGGGGATAGAAGCAGGGTGGATTTGATTTAAATCAAACTGATTTAAATCACGATTTAAATCACGATTTAATCACTAGTCAGTAAGGCTTGATTTAAATCAGTGATTTAAATCAAAGTTTCTACCTAAACTAGTTCTTGCTACTTTAACATGCAAGTAGATGAAGATTTTTAGAATCACTTTTTATATTACTTTTTTCTCCCCAGTTTAATAGGTTAATCATTAATATTTGGACACCACTGTTCTGTTGTACTTAGGAAGGAGAAAAATAATCCTGACCTTAATAACAATTTAAATAGATTTATTCAACTGAAACAATAACAACATTACAGCATAAGTTATTTGCTTAAACAAACATCCATGTTTGTTAACTAATTTGGCTAAACAAAATATATATATATTTTAAGAAACTTAGACTGTCAGCCCAGCCGACACATGAAAAACTTAAATACTACTGTTCCTGCTGTCCTCTGTAGCTCACTGTCGTCATCTTCATCATCATCTTCTTCTTTGTTCCTATTCATAATCTGGAAAAGAAAAACAAGCTTTTCTGCTTTATTGGGACTCCCAACCGATTTCTCAATTTAGAATGAATGAGTCCAAAGGAAGAGAATATTCTTTCAACGCCTGCAGAAGAAGCTACTGCTGTTAAAAGTGAAATCATTACTTGAACATTCTCTAAATCCAAGCGCTTAAGTGACTTCCACCAGTTTACTGGTGTGACCTTCCTTAAAATATCTTCAGCAAACATATATTTCTTGAATGGTTCCCCCTTAGCTCTGAAGTTTATTATAGTTGGCATTAAAGATGGATGATTGCTGGATACCCATGTCATAGCTAACTCCTCTTCCTCAGCACTTAGGTTTTGACCCTGATATTGGATATTGACAATATTTGCCAAAAAATGAGCTGGAGTCAGTGCTTGTCCCATTCGTTTGTTTACTGCTTGTAATTTAATTCTGTCCATGTGTAGTTCTGTTTTTAAGTGTTCACTCAGTTCCTTCCAAATTTCAACAGCATCCGCAATAAAACAGCTATTTTTCTGTATTTTGTTTAAAGCTTGAGAGATGGGTTTCAGGAAGCTCAGCATATGTTCAACATTTCTCTTAAGCCCAATGTTGAGGATTTTGGCCGTGACAGTGCCATCTATTTTATCTCGATTTTCTTCACAAAGTGTCATCAGAATAGGCCAGTTTTTGATATACTGCTCAAAACCGTCCACAGAGTTCCATCTAACATCTTGTGGGAGCGTTAGCTTGGTTCCACCCATCCTTTTCAGAGCTGCTGCAGCAAAATGATTATTACGGAAGTATTTAGCAATTTCAACAACATTAGCCTTTATTTCTGGAACACTTAAGTCTTTGGCTAAGAGGTGCAGCAAATGAGCACTGCAACCATATGTTATTAGCTTTCTATTCCCTCCCTGCTCTTCTAAATTTCTTCTCATCTTAGATACATTTGCAGCATTGTCAGTGACCAAACTGCGTACTAGACATTTGAATTTTTGTTCACATGTTGTTATAGCTTTTACTGCCACTTCTTGTAAGTATTCTGTGTGTGTGCATTTCCTGACGTATCAGTTGTTTGTGCAAGGAAGACTTTACCTTCTTCTGTTGTTATACAAGCACATACAATAGGATCATTGTGGACATTACTCCACCCATCAATACTTAGGTTAACAATTTTACCCTCCAGAGCTGTTGTACATTGCTCCATTTCTCTGTCATACACTTGATCCAGCAGTTTCCCTGCAACATCAGCTCTGCTGGGTGGACTGTATCCTGGTCTCAGTGACTGAACCATATTAATGAAATGTGGGTTCTCAGTCAGACGGAAAGAAGAGTTCGTTGCATAAATAAACTGGGCAATTTTTTCATCAATCAACTCTTTTTCTAATCTGCTAGTTCTTATCACAAACCTATCTATGGTGGTTCCAGGAGGTAAAGGTTTTTTCTTCCTTTTGGGTGATGGTGATATGTGGCTGTGGGTGTCTGATGATGATGCTGCTGCTAATGAAGCACTATCCTGGATGGATAACTCTGAAACTGTAGAACAGGATGATGGTGATCTTGGAGGTGGATAGTTTCCAGAATCCATGAATTCCCCTAAACAAAAGTCAATGCTGTTATATTATTGTTTAACAATTTCTGCTTATTGTACACAACACAGCACTGCCCCAAAAGGAATATTTGTTTTTCTTCATAACTGTACCAAATGACAGTAACATGCAGTAATAATAAGAAATATAATTTTTCTCACACATAACAGTTCAGTCTTTAGAAATAGGATTCAATAAAAATGTTTACCAACCTGAAGATCCTGCCTGTTCAGAAGTGTTTCTTTGGTCATCTTCATCACCGCACTTCTCATGATGTTGCCTCATTCGCGCCACCAGGCCTTGCATCTATTTGTTGTTGCATCGTTTGCATTTTGCACGCATGCCTTCCTTACCGATAGGCGAAGGAGCTTCATTAAAATATTCCCAAACTGGGTCTCTTTTACGGCCTGCTGCCATTATAAGGAAAGAATGTAATAAACCTCAGATCGTACACACAAACAGATCCAGACTTGTCTGTCTGTGGCTATGCTGCAGTATTGTGCTCAAAGTTTCACTTTCATTTTCTTGTCTGCTTGCCCTTCCTCCTCCTCACACTTAGATTCACATTCTTCTTGTGTTGTGCAGATCTATTCCACTCCAAACAATCAGAAACATATTGTCTAACTTCTTGGACTTGGCACTGAAGGGGTTGATTCTGTATTCATATAGGTTTGTAGAACAATAGGATTAAGGTCTTTTTCTCAACTCTGTTCATGTTGTAACATTTTTGCCGTGAAGAAGAGGCTGGGACCTCTGCGGAGTCAAATTCAGTTTTGAGAACTGCGTAAGTAAAGGAGCGTCTGTGATAATATAGGAGAGAAACTGCCCACTAATCCTACAGAAACCTCTGGAAGAGCATGGCATTGTGAATGTTACACATATACAGCCTTTATTCTACTGAGTTAAACAACTCAGCTTTATCTCATGATGGAAGAACCTTTGGATGGTAAAATATTTTCCTCAAAAAGCAGTTTATTGAAAAAAATCTGATTATCTATTAATCAAAAAAATCCGATTTTTATGATTTTTTTAAAAAAATCATTGATTTTTATCCACCCTGGATAGAAGTATTTTTTGCAACCTTGACCACAGGGATATCAATTTTAGGTATTTCCTCCCACACCCTGACATCCTCTGGATCAAAAGGCAGACGACTATTGACGTCTCGGGACAATACTAGCCATCATTCAGCCTCCTTCCATTCCTCTATTACCATGGCACAAATATGATCACTGATTGGAAAAACCATCTGCTTCTGTGATGTAAGGCCTCCAAGCATTAGATCTTGCCTGGACTGTGGCTTAGGCACCTCCTCTATCTGCATTGTATTCCGTACTGCCTGTACTAGCTCCTCAGTGTCCTCGGCTTGGAAAGATATTTCCTGCCTCGATCCTGGCTTCCTAACGGGAGTTCGCCCTCTAAGTCGGAATCCCAGAAATCGGACCCCTCGTCTGAGCTCTTTTCCATCTCCATATGTTCCGTTTCCCAACTAGGCCTCTTACGGAACGGACCTGGACTGCGGGGTTGCTGCCTTGAAAGGTTGGATATAGAGGCTTGGACCTCCTCCCGTACTAAGGATCTCATTTCAGCGAGAAGGGATAGCTGTTCTTCCCTTATAACCCAGGATGTACAGGGCCTGCAGAGTGTTTTGCCATGTGCGTCGGCCAGCTTCACATGGCATGTTAGATTTTGCAGATGCTTTGCCGGATTTTTTGCCAGGGTTGCAGCTGGGGTTCCCTTGTCCTGAATAGTATAAGACGGGACATAGTCAGACTAAGTGAATACTGCTGGCTGATAGTGGTGAGGGTGCACTGCGCATAGCGCACTTACCCCTCCATCCTCCACGATGTCTGCGTCCATAGTTCAGAAGGTGCTGTGCGCTCTCAGTTCAAGCACTGTTACCACTGTCTATGTAGACACCGCTTCTCTCCTGGCCCCTCCTTTAATATAGCGTCTCTGCCAAGGCCGAACATAGGCCGTTTTCTTTCCTCACGAGGTCAGGAAGCCTGACAGCCGCCCACCCCGTCACTTCCGCCTTGCGGCGCGTCCGACAAAGCCGTGCCTACTTCCAGGGAGCACGGCAGTCTGTCCCTGGTTTCTTCCACGTTCCACGACCTGGAACGCATGCCAGAGGGACTCCACACAGGGGAGTTTGGGCGCTGGGCCACTTGACAGGGGGAAGGATATTGGAGCAGCCTCACGATCCCCCTGAGCCCTCCGGTAAGCTGCACAGCGTTGCTCTAGTGTCCCTCCACACTGAGGGATAGGTGGCGGGGAGGGTTATTTAAATCTCTCGCGTGCTTTTCTGTCCCTGCAAGGAAGTCCTTGGTGCTGTCAAGAGGGACGTCCTGGAAATAGGTGATAACTTGCCGATCGGTGGGTGTGTGAACTGTTGACTTACTATCTAGGTCAATAAAAGGTTTTCGGATGATTCTTTCACATGTTTTAGTCAACAGATCCACACTGTCCCGGGTTTTTACACTTGCATAATGAATTGGGGGGGGTCTTATTGTAGCCAGTTTCGCTATTTAAATAATGTCTAACACTGAATTCATACCATGACTAAGGACAGCTCTATGTCTGAAACACATCAATTTTTGCCTCAATTAAAAATTGTTAATGTGCTGGAACCTTTTAAGCTGTATTAATAAATTGGTTAACTGATACAATGGGTGAAAGTAGTGAACACATTTAGCTCCTTCCATAAATTTTCTATTGGATTCAGGTCAGGTGATTGGCTGGGCCATTCTAGCAGCTTTGTTTTCCTTCTCTGAAAGCAATTGGCTGTGTGTTTGGGATCATTGTCTTGATTAAGATGAAAAGAGTGGCTATTTCATCATTCTGGTAGATGGCAGCAAACTTCAAGAATGTCTCGGTACATTTGTCCATTCATCCTTCCTTCAAATTATATAAAGTTGAAAGCGTCATATGCTGAAAAACAGCTCCACACCAATTAGGTTTCCACCTCTAAACTTGACAGTCGGAATGGTGTTTTTGGGGTGATATGCAATGCCTTTTTTCACCTCAAAACACGGCGAGTATTATGGCATTCAGATAGTTCAATTTTGGTCCATTCTGACTAGACTATATTCTCCTAGCATTTCACAGACTTATCTAAATGTTGTTGGCTAAACATTAAACGTCCCTGAACATGCTTTTTGTTCAGCAATGGCGTTTTGCGTGGTGAGTGTGCATAGAGGCCATGGAAGATGGAGTGCATTGATTATAGTTTTCTTTGAAGCAATTGTCTCTGCTGATTCCAGGTTTTTATGTAACTATCCACAGGTGGTTCTTGGACAACTCTTCTGATAATTCTTTTCACTCCTCTATCAGAAATCTTGCAGGAACACCTGGTCGTGGCTGGTTTATGTCAAAATGTTCTTTCCACCTCTGGATTATGGCTCCCCCCTTACAATGCTCACTGGAACCTTCCATAGTTTACAATTTCTTCTGTACCTAATGCCATCAGAATGTTTTGCAACAATAAGGTTGCGAAGGTCTTAAGACTGCTCACTGATTTTATCTATTATGAGAAGTTTCTTGCCTGGCATCTTAGTAACAAGACGACTTTTATAAGACATCAGAACCAGTGGATATTGATTTTCACAAAGCGGCAGGATTGCTTTCTAGTTACTTTCCATGGCTTTTTGCACCTCTCTTTATGCGTTCTATGTTTTGCCCCTGTATCATTTCTCATCATTACGCATGTTATGGTTTGATTTATTTGCCTGTGTGTATTGGATGGGTTGTTACAAACGTCTGGTGAGAGTTTTACGTCAATGGCACCTTAAGAATTTATTTGCTTGAAAAATTGGTAACGTATTCAATATATTTTATTTCATACGTCACCAATTAATATAGCTTAAAAGGTTCCAGATCCATTATAATGAAACAGTAAGTGAAGTCATCTATAACTGGTCAGGTCAGTTTTTTGAAAATGAAGTCTGTTTAAAACAGGCATGCTGTGCTGACAAAGTACAGGCGCTAGGTGCTTCTTTGGCGTGGCTCAACAATTAAGTGCACCTTCCCACCCAACTCCACCTCTGACAACCCTGACTTCATAGAGGCAGAGATAAATAGAAAACAAGTAGGAGGGACTGTGCAGTAAAAGTCTTCTGCCTGAAAACTAGACAGGTACGCAAGCATCTAAAAGACATTGTGGGCACATACCCTATAGGAGATTTTCTCTGAACCACTAGAATGTTTCAGAGAAAAACTACCTGACTGCAATCAATCATGCCGCCAGGCTGAGTCATGCTGCCCGTGATTTGGGCAGCATGAATCAGACAAATTCCAATGAAGTCATTGTTAAGCAACTTACCAGTTATAATAATAGAGCAATTAATAAACTCAGACAAGGAACTTAAGATCAGAGTTTATTAAAAGACAGTTTGACAGCAGTTATGTCTTACCAAAACTAATACAAATTTCATCGGGCAGCTGAGTAAAAGCCTTCCACCGTCATCAAAAACCAGAGTCAATACCAGAAGAGGCAAAAAGAATGGCAAGACAGTGTTCAGACTAGGAGTAGTTTGAAAATGGAATGTGTAATTTTTGATGCAGTTTGTTTTTGTGGTTTAGCCAAAGATCAGAGTGAAGCCAAATGGTAAGGAAAGGTATAACAGGACAATGATCTAGGTCTCCCCTTTTGCATCCAAAATGGCTCAACACTGAAGCAAAAGCTGCATGCGATTTCATAACAATTAGAAAAAAAAAAGTTCTGTTGGCCAAGTTCAAGCATACAATGTCCAAACTATTCAGAATGAATGATTGAAGACAGATCAGAACCAAATTTCCTTTGACACACATCCCTTTATTTTAACTATTTTATGCTCGACTGATCAATTAATTGCAGATCGGATAAGGGTACAAGTCATGTGGGAAGATATTAAAAATGTATAAGCAAAATCAATTTCAAAAGTAAAATCAATTTCAAAATGCATGGAATGTTCATAGTCAGAGCAAGAGTTGAAACGAGTTGGTGGATTTGGCTTATAACAATTTTAACATCTAAAACTTAAATCAGTTTCCCAAACTCCAGTCCTCACGGCCCCCCACAGGTCACATTTTCAGGATTTCCATAGTGTTGCACCTGTGAGAAATTCCTGTTTCCTTGATACTTCTACCACTTGTGAAATACTAAAGGAAATCTTAAAAACATGACATGTCAGAGACCGTGAGAACTGGAGTTTGGGGAAAAACTAGATCTACATAATCAATGGATTTTAAACTAACATGAACTGACCCTTTGATTATGACAATTCATCAGTGGGCAATGGCAATGTCTTGCGCTCAGAATGGTTTCCAAAAGCAGAAAATCTGGTGGGCTTGTTAACTTGTGCTCTTCAGATACCCTCATGAGTATATCGCACCCAGATCGCCCATGAATTTACATTTTTTTAATAACTCTTTTCAGATGTACTTGAGTTTAACAATCAGTGTAGTCCAGGCAATGCTATACAAAAAGGTCTGCCTGTGTTACATATAGTAAATGCACCAGGTTATATACAATATAGTTTTCACATTTTGGTACAGCAAGATAAATAAGATTTCCAACATCAATTACAGGAAATAAAAGCATAAATGAAGAGTAGAGGGATAGACTATTATCCCATGGACCTTACAATGTAAGAGAATCGAACGCAACGTGTGCATTCCATAGTAATGTATCGAAAATAGTAAAAATGAAAACACAGTAAATGCAAAAACACTAATATAATTGGTCAATGTAAGCACAAAATTCATTACTTTCCAGCCTTGAAGCCACAGTTTGGCCTTTCAGAGTTTCCCTTTAAATAGACATAAGGCATGAATAATAAATATATATACATATACACTTTTCCTATCAGTTAATCACTGATCATGACTCGATGTAAATGAATTCCTGTTCCCAAGTAAAGAAGGTTACAAGCCAAAATTCTGTACAAATCTGCAAAGTGCAGAAAGTACCAACGCCACAGCATATTGGTTAAAGTCCATCACCAGATTACATGAAGGTCCCCAAAGTCTGGAATGTAAATGCCACCTTCTGCCCCAGAAAGTCACCCGGGAGCACCGCTCTTCTCCAGTAATAAGGGATGACCGATTAGGACAAGCTCCTCACACACAGGTTTAGGGATCAACGAGATTATGCTTCATTTTTCTAATTGCAGGAAAATGGCTAAAATTCCTACGTTACAAAATCCATGCAATACAGTGGAAAAACAAAACTAAATCCAAATAAAATTGGCTTGCACATCATTACATCATACAAAGAGGGTTACAACATTTTCCATAGATAAGGTGAATTGGGGGGGGAACGTTTGTGGATATTTTCTTACCCCATTAAATCCAGGTGTCGTTTGATATAATTTTGGCATCTCAAAAACAGGACCTCTGAATGGTCAGTGGATCACAACAACCTTCTGCAGGATCCAAACTCCATAACCTCATTATTTGGGATTTCAAACTTTTACTTAATATGAATGTTTTCCCTAGAGATTGGCAGCAGCAATGGCAGACACTGTTCTCCTTACACCAATTGTGCCCCTTCAGACAAGTAAAAATGTGTAACCAATGAGAAAACAATAAATACAGGCCACAAATAGCGGCATCGACAAACTAGTGGGATTTTTTTTTTTTTAAACACATTTTAAAGAGGACGTGTAATCCCTATGAAATATTTTTCTAAGAGGAGTGTGTTCTGCTGTGCTCCCTCCTGAAAATGTATGATGAATACACTGACAACAGGGTGTAACCAACCCATTCTCCTTGCCAATGAGGAGTGTCCCCACACTGCCAGCATTGGACACTGCCCCAACTTAAAAGTCAGTTTATCAATATATTTCTAGCAGGAGTAACAGAGGCACAGCCCAAAGCTCTACAGAAGGATGATCCCGAATCCTTATATTATTTAGAATACAGATGTCCAGAGAAGCGACAGCTTTAATGGCATGTTCTTAAAAGTCTAGGAAAATTTCACATCTTTTAGGCTTTGGCAAATTATTTCTGTCGAAATCCACATCACTCTGCTAATCTAGTGAGGGAAAGCTATTTGCTCTGGTTAACAGAAGTCTTATAGGAAGTCCCTTCCTCCATTTCTAAGCTAAGGTACTGCCACACTGAGCTATCCCGCTACGATCTCGTTAGCGTTGCATACTAATGAGATCGCTAGCGGGATTGTTTCTATATCGCTAAATGCTGCCGCATTTAGCGATATAGTTAACTACGCTATCGCCGTTAGTGATCTTCTTAACGACTTTAGCGGTACAAAAGTACCGCTAAATCGCTAGAAAAGGTGCCACACAGCGATAAGATACTTACCCAGGGAGCGCCAGCGATGAAATAGGGTCCGGAACGATTCCAGCGACGAGCGAGATCACAGCAGAAGCTCGTCGCTGGAAGCTGCCGCACTGAACAATATCGCTACGGGATCGCTAAATAGTGACGTTTTTTAGCGATCCCGTTAGCGATATTGTTTAGTGTGGCATACCCTCTAGACTACCTCTTACAATAGCTTAATCTTCTCAATCATTGTTGTCAATATACGGTAAATACATTCAGCTGGTGTTCCCTTATAAAATGTGGTCGTTCTATCTGGAAATTCTTTGTATACTCAATTAGGTCACATGATCTCATGTGATCCCCCAAGAGTTACAAGGCTTTCATTTTCTGTCATAGGGGTCAACATCTCAGTCAACAGAACATCCTATATGATGAAACTGTATGGAATATATAGCTGAAGTCAGCCACAAGGGAAAGAATCTCTTACCAAACAATGATAATTACTGCACTACTCTTTTCAGTTATAATGTAGGACAGTGTTCCCCCAACTCCAGTCCTCAAGGCCCACCAACAGGTCACCTTTTTAGGATTTCCTTTGTATTGCACAGTTGATGCAATTCTCACCTGGGCAATACTAAGGAAAGCCTGAAAACATGACCTGTTGGTGGGCCTTGAGGCCTGGAATTGGGGAACACTGATGTAGGAGATCACAGTTTAGCCTCGCTGAATGTACACTTAATAGATTGATGATACAATAGTAGGAAAAACAAACTAATATACCATCCCAGCAGGAAGAGATGGGACTGGCTCCAGCTGGTCATGTGAAGCTGTATCGATACATCAGAGATCCTCAACCTGAGCCTCGCGGCCCAAATGAGCCTCGCGGCTATGTGCCTGATCACCAGGTCTAGTAAACAGCTATGAAGGGAAGGTCTTCTGTGCAGGGCTACTCACAAGTCACCACCTGAAAGTGGATTTACCAGCTTTGGGGTTGGAAAGATAAAGTGCCAAGCTTGAGACAAGAGTATACTGCCAGATAAAGGTGGTGCTTGAAGCTGGATGTGAGTGTAGTGGGAGTAAAGTAGGATCACATGGATGCAAGTATCCGGCCTTGGTGAGGTTTCTGAGGGTAAAGCCCCCGTCACACTAAGAGAGATCGCTAGCGAGATCGCTGAAGCGTCACCGATTTTGTGACGCAACAGCGACCTAGCCAGCGATCTCGCTTAGTGTGACACGCAGCGACGACAAGCCCCCCTGCTGGGTATCTCTATGATCGTCGTTGAATGTCCTGGACCATTTTTTCATCGTTGGTCTCCCGCTGGCCAGCGCGCATCGCTGCATGTGACTGCGGGAGACCAACGATCAGCGACCTCCCAGCACGTACAACAGAAGCTGGGAGCTGGTATCCAATGTACATATCGGGTAACTAATCACCGTGCGGCACCTAGTTACCCGATATGTACCCTGGTTACCGGCTCCCAGCTTCTGCTGTAGAGTGCCGAGAGCCGGTATCTAGGGTACATATCGGGTAACTAGGCGCCACGCAGTGCTTAGTTACCCGATGTGTACATTGGATACCAGCGTGCTCGCTGGTCCTGATCGCTGGTGAGTCTGTCCATGTGACAGCTCACCAGCGATCAGCTAATGATGTCCCAGCGATCCCATCCACGCCGTATCGTTAGTGGGATCGCTGGGACATTGAAGAGTGTGATGGGACTCTAAGCTTTAACAGTCATAACAGGAATGGGGGCTTTGGTGTGGTTCATGACTCTAAGAAAAGTGGAGGACCACTAACAATGAGGAATAAAATGCCTGATCAAGATGGAGACTAAAAGTTAAAAAAACAAACAAAAAAACAAACAAACAAAAAACAGACGGCTGAACTACATGTAAGCAAGTGCAGTGTAGATAAGTGCAAAATGAGAGACAATTAGGTGAGGGAAGTTCTGGAAGGCAAAAATAAAACTACATGTGATGATTGAGAAGTTCATTAAGGATCAGGTGACTCCTCAATTTCAGCTTTGGGGTTGGCTATTCCTTTTGAAGCATGATTACTGAAGTGTACCAACTAGCCACAAATGGGGTTGTTTGGATCTAGCACACTGTTTTGGCTTTTGGTTATAGAGCCAGACATCACAAAATTGTCTTGAACTTTCCCAGATCACATTCAACCTGATTGAAGCTTGTCTATACCGGCTCACGTACACAAAAGGGCAAACATGGGGTGTGTACAAAGTGAGAAATTGTCAAGATCTAAGCATAGAAATCACTACCATTTTACTAATACAGGCAACGATGCAGAATTTTAATACTATACTGGAAGGGCATCTGCATCTTCTTCCCATGAACATTCATTAAAATCACCATTTTACTAGAAAAATAATTATATGGTTTCAAACAAATTGGTAACCATGCATAATGTAGTGGGTGCCTTACAGGCCTATTCCATTACCAACTACACATCAGACACCACTAAGGTCCTGAGCACCCACTTTGAGACATTAGGTTGACCAAACACACTGAAGGAACGGTCAGGAGCCCAACTTTCCGACATTGTGCAGGTGCATTGGGATATAAAAGGATTTGTCCACAACTTGAACAACCCCCTTCTCTTTCAGCATGTTTGACCCCAATAAAATAAAGCTTATACTCCCCTCTGGTGCCATTCCGGTAGAGTCTGCACCCGCTCTCCCGGGTTCACGTGAGGTTGCTTTGTCACGTGAGCCCAGTGCCCAGTCAGTGCTGGCGTCACTGGCCCCGCCTCCAGGCGTATAACTAACAGCAAGTGAGTGGCCAGCCGCAGGTCTCACTTCCTGTCAATTAGGCATATGTCTGAAGGTGCACAGGGGCAGCAGCGCTGACTAGGCGCTGGACTCATGCGACCTAACCTGACGCAAGTGCCAACACTGCAGGAATAGCGTTGGGGGGAAAAAAAAGTGTTTATTTTATTGGAGCCAAAAACTCAGATTTAAAAGGGGTTAACCTTGTAGAGGACCACCCTTTAATGCTGTCTGGAGATTAGTAGCAGTTTATCGCATTCACTGTATTCAATAAAAATGCAAATCCTGCCAATCTGAAAATGGGAGTTCATAAGTCATGCATTTTTCTTTTCTGGCGTTTCTAAAGGCTTTGCTATGCAACGTCATTCCCAAAGCAAGCAGTGTTTTAGGAAAAAAAAACAACAAAAAAACAACTTTCTTTTGTGCACTCAGATTTAACTATCCGAGTCTCATCCGACATACAGGACTAAGACCAGTGCATATTGGGATTTTTATCATCCACAGATTTTTGTTCACGGACAGCACTCAGACCAAAAATATGAACTTGGCCTTTTTGGGGAGGTAACAAGGTGTCACATACACAGCCATCAAGGATTACTGGAAGGATCACCACTTGAGGCTATTCACAGCTGCCAACAAGCTGACCATCTGATCACCCATTGACTCTTTTGACCATTTTGCAATCAATGTACCCATCTCAAACAAGAGTATAATATTCACATAAAAGTCAGCGCTTTGCAGAGAACTAATATATATTACATGCATAAATAAATGGTCACAAATCAGAAAAAAGTCACCCTAAATTTTTTTTCATACTTCACAGCCAACTCTACTAGCTATGCAGTGAGCTCCAGACATTGGATCTACTAGATTTAACTAAAGGGGGTTGTCCAGGACTTTAACATTGATGTCCTGTCCTTAGAATGGGTCATCAATGTCTGATCGGTGAGGGTGCGATAACCGGCACACATGCCATACAGCTGTCCCGATGCTGGCAGGAAACTGTTCAGTTAAGGAGCTAAAACCGTGCAACTACGACAACAGTATAGTGGCCGCAGCCAGGTACTGCACATTCAGCCCCTATTCAAGTCAATAGGTATTGATTTATAACGCCTGGCTGTGGACATTATTCCGTAATGGAGCAGTTCCAACCTCTGCTCAAACTAGGAACAGTAGATTGGAGGAGACACACAAATCAGACATTAATATTGGCCTATCCTTAAGGGTATGCCACACTAAACAATATCGCTAACGGGATCGCTAAAAAACGTCACTATTTAGCGATCCCGTTAGCGATGTTGTTCAGTGCGGCATCTGCCAGCGACGAGCTTCCTGCTGTGATCTCGCTCGTCGCTGGAATCGTTCCGGACCCTATTTTCTTGTCGGCGCTCCCGCTGGGTAAGTATCTAATCGCTGTGTGGCACCTTTTCTTAGCGATTTAGTGGTACTTTTGTACCGCTAAAGTCGTTAAGAAGATCGCTAACGGCGATAGCGTCGTTAACTATATCGCTAAATGTGGCCGCATTTAGCGATATAGAAACAATCCCGCTAGCGATCGCATTAGTATGCGTCGTTATTGTGATCGCTAGCGGGATTGTTTAGTGTGGCAGTACCTTTAGGCTAAGGCATCAAAGTCCCGGACAGCCCCTTTAAGGCCGGGATCACACTTGCGAGAAACTCGCATGACTCTCGTGAGAGTTTCTCGCATCAATACCCGGCACTCGGACTGGAGCGTGAGGCTGCATAGAAATACATGCAGCCGCATGCTCCGTTCTGAGTGTCGGCGGCAGCGCCGGGTGTTGATGCGAGAGACTCGCACGAGAATAGTGTGAGTTTCTCGCAAGTGTGGTCCCGGCCTTAGGCGGATTCTGTAACCCGTCCTTACACGTTATCTAGGCGAGTTTACTGTAATGTCACCCACTAACACCAAGGCTTTTTTCTGCCATTATCTTATTTCCGTGACCGATGTAGGTTTACCATCTGGTGCAATGATGCGATACAAAGTTCTGGAAAGTTAACAACCAATCCTGACTATTCTGTAGAGCAGCTTCCATATATAATACATTTATTTCTTGGGACTAATGATCAATTTATAAAATTCAAGCGATCAAAGGAGGATACAATGTCAACACCGCTAAGTTACATGCAGCTCCTATTAAATATTTAAGACTTCATAAATGCAGGTTCTCCATCACATATATGCACGTTAACTATTACATTCCCTGCCTCGATTATACATATGCAATTACCATTAGGGGGTAATTATACCAGCTTTAGTCGTCCTTACACTTAGGCAGCACATTTTATTAAACACCAAAAATGCCTTTTCTCAAAAAAAATAATTGGGTAGGGAGACCCCACAATAGTCTTTTTTGTTAGAAAGGGTCTCTAATAAGCCGAGCTGACCACCACACTTTTGCAGGTACCCCTAAAAATCAGCAGTAGTTGTTGGCAACAATGTAGAAAATGTTCAACTGCTGTTGGCCCCCTACAGCCTCTGGACACTACGCTGACAAACACAGCAAACCTTCTTGCCACAGCTCGCATTGATGTGCCATCCTGGATGAGCTGCACTACCTGAGCCACTTGTGTGGGTTGTAGAGTCTGTCTCATGCTACCACAAGTGTGAAAGCACAACCAACATTCAAAAGTGACCAAAACTTCAGCCAGAAAGCATTAGTACTGAGATGTGGTTTGTGGTCCACACCTGCAGAACCACTCCTTTATTGAGTGTGTCTTGATAATTGCCAGTAATCTCCATCTGTTGTCTATTCCATTTGCACAACAGCATGTGAAATTGTCAGTGTTGCCTCCTAAGTGGACAGTTTGATTTCACAGAAGTTTGATTTACTTGTTGTTATATTCTGTTTAAGTGTTCCCTTTATTTTTTTGAGCAGTGTATATATCCCTATCTGACTTATTTGCGCTTTCATTTTTACTTCCAAGAGCCATAAAACATTTTTATTTTCTTATAGAATGGACTTTTGATCAACACAGCCCTTCACAGATGTGAACCTCTGATGGCTTATACTATATACTGCATACTAGAAATCATAGTCTCCTATGAAAAAGAACCACAGGCTTGTATTCTGAGAAATGTCAAATCATACCCGTGGCAGCCATACATCAGGACCCAGGATTGCGGGGTGTTCCCATTACACAGTTCCTGCAATTTTTCTAAACCTTCTTTGTCTGACACGCTTATAAAGCTGCAGGTCCGGAGCTCAGTGGGCATCCGCTGTGCACCTCCTCTGCTCTTGCCTGGTCTTATTTTGAGAAAATTCAGCTTAAGTCTCCCAAACACCATATATTCTGACTAAACGACTATCCCGAGGATGCCTGTATACTGAGGAACATTAGTAAAAGAAATAGCAGAGAAGTAAAACATGCAGAACTGGTCCATGGACTGGGCTCAGTCTGAACCCTGAGCCGCAGATGCAGCGCCTTGTTACACCTGGGGCCATACAGCATCTACATGAACAAAATGGTAGGGCATTGTAGGTGCATTGGAGCAATACAAGCAGAGTGGACATAGAATAGGCTCTTTAGTCATAACACTGCATGAGAGCCATTCTGCTACATGGAAGAGAAAAAAAAAAAAAGAAAAGTTGTTCCCTGCCCCTCTGACAAAGTCTTGACAACCATTTTAAAAGCAACTGTCCAGTTTTGAGTCTCAAACCCGTTTTGTAACTCTGTACCTACAAGGAAGCTTACCTGCCATTTTCCTACATCTTGCTTTTTGGCTGCATTTTAGCTCTTTTTCATTAGGGCAGAACCATGATCTGTGACTACAGTTTAGCTACAGCGCCTAAAGGGAATCTGAGGTAGTCTGAGACACGCCCCTGTCTCATCATTGGCTCAGGCTTCTGCCGTCCCTCCTACTGCAGCGCTGCCTCTTCTGATTGGCTGCTGTGTATGAAGACGAGTCATCACATGATCACTGGGAAGCTAGATTGGAGAGCACATTTCTTGTATAGCAAAGGCATAAAGGTTATAGGATGCAGAAAACAAAGACAAAACCATCTCCCCCATTAAGAGGCATGAGCCTCAGTACGGGGAAGCCTGGGTCGCTTTAAAGACAAAAAACATTGCTCCCAAGTAATCCAGCAGACAAACTTAAACCCATCAGATCTCCATGCTGAGCCCGTATCTGTGCTGAGCAGTGGAGGCCGAGAGAAAATAGGAAATATTATTCTAATAACAGACACTCCATCGCAGACTGACTAGCAGCACAATTTAAGGATTTTGCTACATATTACTATAGGCAGTGGTTTATGTAACAAAAGCAAACGCCACTTTCAACCAAGGCATAATCTGGAATATTCCTTTTATAATGCACACCGAAGCAAGAAGTCCCAAAGTGCTGCTTTATTGGCCAAGGAAATTTATTGTACTACAAGGTGTACTTTTTTTTGTACAAGTGGCATGCATTAAGGGAACCGGTCTTGAGATTCCTGCTGCCCAAACCGCGATTGCAGCCAGGCATATTTCTCCAAAACATTCAACTAAGAGAAAACACAGTCTGAAGACCACACTAATCTCATCACTGGCTATGGTCCCCGGCTGGATACTCCCAGCACCTCTCCAGATGCCTAGCAGACCCCTACCGGAGCGAGAGACCTGGCAATCACCTGCAGAGGCCCTGGGAACGGATAACAGAGGGTGGTATTGGATTAGTCTCGTCTCTGCTATGGTCCCCCAGAGCATTTCAGAGAAAATATACCTGGCTGCAATTGTGTAGCCCAGCTCAGATTCATGCTGCCCGCTCGTTGCTTGGGCAGTATGAATCGCCTGCCAGGTTCCCTTTAAAGGAGCGTGACGGGCAAGTGTGAAATGCTCAGTTATGCCTAGTGCTGGACCGGTGCCAAGCGTGGTAACGTGTGTATTCGGCACAGCTTCCCTCCATTAGACATAACCCCGCGCAACCTTTTGCCCTTGATGTTCCGGTAAGATGATATGAATTCTTACTCCATAAAACAAGATGTATGATCAAAGATAAAAGAGGATTTAATCATAACTTCCCTTTAACAAAACCAGACCTGAGTGAGCCATCGGTAAATACTGGCAGGGATGGCAGCTCAATTGGTGTAAAAAAAAAAAAAAAAAAAAAAAGTACCCTACAGTTCCCACCTAAAAATGGAGGCTTAAAAACAGTGGCATGGATAAAAGCCATCAGATGACCCTGTGCCAGACGGTACAGCTAGGGTTTGGGTAAAAGCCATTGTGTAACCCTAGAACAGATATTACCGATTGGGTTATAGCTCGTAAAAGAATAAAATAAAAATAAAACCACACTACACACCATGTAAGAGATGCCGCTCTGGAAAGAAGGAGCAATTCACACTGCTCCCCAAATCCATTACCTAAGAACACTGGTTTCCATTGCACAATCACCAAACCGACACAATACCAAACTGTCAACAACTGGGATAAAAAAAAAATAATAAAAGCCATAATCTCCACACAGCCACAACCCACAGACTCTCCGATCACATGGAGACGAGGTGGAAAGCCTTCTAAGTCTTGAGTAAGGAAGGATGATCCCCTGATCACTTCTGTCCTGTGGGTCCCACAGAGCGGGCCACGTCTTCTGCCTATCGCATGCACAGCCATCCACCGGAGGAGGCGCATCATCCATCCAGAGGCTTCCCTAAGTAGACCAGTGTCACTTCTGTGTTCCCGTACACCGCAGAAACTGCTGGATATAGACTGGCCTTGGGAAGTCCCCTAAATGCCACACCTAAAAACTCATAGCCACGCTCGAAGGCCAGCGTCTTGTCTTCCATGTCCAAGATGACTCTGATCCTTTCACCTATCTGCAATAGAAAAACACAAGGTGAGTACAGGAGGCAACATCACCGACGTCAGTGTCTGTAGGGACTGTGGATTTTGTGCCTTAAAAAGGACTGTCAGCACAGAACAACTGTTCAAACTAAGGGCCTGTGCACACGTTGCGGATTCCTAGCGGTTTTGCAGCGGTTTTTCGTGGCGGAAACGCCGCAAAACCGCTTACACAATACAACACATTATGGCCTATGGGATTCCGCAATGCTGTGCACATGCTGCGGGTTTTTTCGCGGCGGAATCGCATCGCGGGAGAATCCGCACCATGCTCATTCTTTTTTGCGGAACCGCGGCGATTCCGCCGCCATAGGAATGCATTGAACCAATTACTTTCCGCATGTGGCTGTGCCCACCATGCGGAAAGTAAGCGGTTCATGTGTGGATGGTACCCAGGGCCTGAAGGAGAGGAGACTCTCCTCCAGGCCCTGGGTACCATATCCATGTAAAAGACGGATTTTGGTAAGAACTTACCTGTAAAATCCTTTTCAGCGAAGGAAGGAAAGGAGACACACTAGTTCATAACTAGTGGGTAGGCGGAGCCCCAGATAGGATTGATTAAAAACCTCAGATTAAAAAGAGTGTTGACCAGCCCCTCCAGCTCGGGCTCCTCCTACTCAGCTCTCCAGTTGTACACAAGCTTAAGGAAGAGCAATATCACCAGCGGAGCAACATAACCCCTTCTGAAGGACTTCAGAGAAAAAACATAAGAGTACAGGTTATGCATGCATGTAGGCAAAAATCACACAGTTCCAGGTACTACTCACTGAACCTGACTACTGCGATAAGCTGGCAATGCTGGAACAGAGCCGTAGCGCGTCGACCTCAGCCCAGAAAATCGCTATCAGAGAAGGGTCACGCTGCATCTGTAATACAACAACACACTTCTGCCATGGGAGGGAGCTGTGTCTCCTTTCCTTCCTTCGCTGAAAAGGATTTTACAGGTAAGTTCTTACCAAAATCAGTCTTTCAGCTGAAGATGGAAGGAAAGGAGACACACTAGTTCATAACTAGTGGGACGTCCCAAAGCAGTCCAGAAATTAGGGTGGGAAAAAACCAAAAGAGGCAGAAACCCATCAACCTAGATAAATGCGCAACAGTGCCAAATACAAGTTAACTAAAACTTAAAATACCGCTGCCTGCAGGACCCTACGTCCTAAGGCCGCATCAGCGGAAGCACTGACGTCCACCTTATAAAACTTTGTAAATGTGTGGACGGAGCGCCAGGTCGCCGCTCGGCAGAGCTGAGCTGCCGAAGCCCCTTGATGAAAGGCCCACGATGAAGCCACAGCCCTCGTGGAGTGAGCTCGAATCTTAATCGGGCAAGGTTCGCCTTTAAGACGGTAAGCCTCCAAAATGGCTGACCAAATCCAACGAGCTATAGAAACCTTGGAAGCTCGTTGACCACGCCTGCGACCTGCTGGAATCACAAACAGAGAATCTGACTTCCTAAAACCTTGAGTAACAGACAATAGAACTTCAAGGTCCGCACTAAATCCAATTTGTGCAAGTCCCGTTCCTTTGCATTCCTTGGGCCGGGCAAAGCGAGGGCAATACAATATCCTGGTTAACATGAAATTGCGACACCACCTTAGGTAGAAAGTCGCCCGTGTGCAAAGCACTACTCGATCCGGGTAAAAATCCAGGAAAGGAAGCGAGCAGGAAAAAACTGCCAACTCAGAAACCCTTCTTAAAGAGGTTACCGCCACTAAGAAGGCAATGTTCCAAGAAATTAAAGAAAGGCTAGCGAACCCATAGGCTCAAAAGGTACATGCTGAAGAGCCTCCAAGACAAGGTTGAGTCGCCAAGGAGACACAGATGCCTTACGCGGTGGAAACTGACGGTTACTCCGCGAAAAAAGGAACGTACGTCCCTAAGCGAGGCGATAGCCTTCCGAAACAGCAAGGACAGGGCAGAAACCTGGCCTTTCAGAGTGCTAACTGCCAAACCTTTTGACCAGCCCGTACTGCAGCAAAGCCAACAAATTGGGAATGGAAAAAATCCTCGGATTCATTGAAGAACCCGAACACCACGAAAAGAAGGCTTCCCAAGTCTTGTGATAAATCTTAGTAGTAGCCGGACCTCTGACAGCTCGCAGAGTGCAATGACTTCGACTGAAAAACCTCTACGAGTCAATATTTCGGTCTCAAGAGCCACGTCGTCAAACGCAGAGACTTCAAGTCCGGATGACGAACGGGCCCCTGGGTTAACAGGTCCGGGCTAGGAGGAAGTGGGAATGGCGGTGCCGCCAAAAGCGACACCAGTGTCGAGAACCACGTCCTCCTTGGCCAATCCGGGGCTATCAACATAGCCGGAATTCTCTCCAGGCTGATCCGACGCAGCACCAGAGGAAGTAAAGATATCGGCGGAAACACATAGGCTAGCTCGAAATGATCCCACGGAGCCACCAGAGCAACCACCGCCACAGCCTTTCGGGTCCTTGTACCTGGACATGAAAGTCGGTAGTTTGGCATTGAACCTGGATGCCATCAAATCCACTTGGGGAGTTCCCCAACGGGAGCACAGCAGTGCAAAAATTTCCAGATGAAGACTCCATTCTCCAGGATCCATCTTCTCGCGACTGAGGAAGTCCGCCGTGGTATTCTGGACTCCTGGAATGTGAATCGCAGAGATGGCTGGAACCCTGGTCTCGGCCCATAACAGAATCCGAGACACCTCCATCATGAGCCTGGAGCTCCTTGTCCCGCCTTGGTGGTTGATATACGCGACCGCCGTCGCGTTGTCTGTCTGCACTCGGACTGGCAGACCGCTCAAAGGGAGCGTCCAGTGTTGGAGGCAAAAGAAAAAATTGCCCTCAATTCCAGGATGTTGATCGGTAGAACAGACTCTTCCGATGACCATACTCCCTGGATCCAAAGATCGTTCCAGACACCCCCCCCCAGCCAGTCAGGCTGGCATCGGTGGTTATGACCGACCACCTCGGAGGGAGGAAAGATTTCACCAGGGATAACGCTCCTGGACATAACCACCATCCTAGGGATTCTCGCACCCTGTGAGAGATGATGACGCTGCAATCCAGAGAAGCTTGCGATCGATCCCAACGACTCAGAATGAGCCTTTGGAGGGCCCTGGGATGAAATTGGTCAAACGGAAGTGCCTCCATGGACGTCAAACCCAGAAGGCGCATACACTTCCGAAAGGACATTGCTGTCGCAGACCTCATAATCTGTACATGTCGAAAGAGACATGCCCGCTTGTCTGGAGGAAGGGACACCACCGTCCGTACCGTGTCGAAATGCATTCCCAAAAACAGGATTGACTTCCAGAGACGACTTCTCCCAATTGACAGCCACCCGAAATCCTCCAGGAGCTGAAGGGATAGATTGCGAGTCGTCCCCGCCTCCTCCTTTGAGGACGCCACAATCAGAAGGTCGTCCAGGTAGGAAAATCGTAACCCCGTCTTCGAAGAATTGCCATGAGGGGCGCTAGAATGTTTGTAAAAACTCTGGGCGCCGAGGCCAAGCCGAATGGCAGAGCCACAAACTGGTAATGGTCCTGACCTATGGCAAAACGAAGGAAGCGCCGTGAGCCCTTCCGACGGGAACATGCAAATAAACGTCGCGAATGTCGATTGACCAAAAAGACGTTCTGCGACAGGGCTGCCACAACGGAGCGAAGTGACTCCATGCGGAATTTTCGGGATGTAAACATGCCGATTCAATCTTTGAAATCCAAAATAGGGCGAAATTTGTCCTCCTTTTTGGGGACCACAAAGAGGTTGGAATAAGAATCCTCTTCCCCGGTCCTCTGCGGAACCGGTATCACCACACCCTTCTGCAGAAGGGAATCGACCTCTCGTAGTAGAGCGGCAAATAGCTCAGCTCTGACGGAATGCGAGATTGGCAAAACCTGTCCGGGGGTCGAGAAAGAAACTCTATGAAGTAGCCTGCCAACACAACCTGTGTCACCCAGGCGTCCGACACACGGGAAACCAAGTCGGTTTGAATTGGAGTAAACGACCCTCCACTCGAGAGCGCTCGAGTGAGAACCAGACGTCAGACCGCTTTAGCGGGTTTTTTGCCAGCTCTGTCTTAATGGAAGTTCTGTTTCCAGGGTATGCGGAATTTTGAGAATTCCCCCCTTTTTTTTTTTTTTAAAAAAAGAGAGGAACGACCCAAACCCCCAAAGGGTTGACCGGATCATCCCCTGGACCGAAAGGACCGCCGACAACTACCGGCACTAGTCCTGCCAGACGCAGAAGTCACAGCTCTGCGCTGCGGTAAAGCTGTTTCTTTTGCCTCAGAAATCAGCTCTGTGAGGTCAGATTCAAATAGCTGACCACCTTGTAAGCTAAAGATAGCAAACCCTGCTTGGAAACCGCGTTCCACTGTCTAAGCCACAGTGCTCTTCTAACTGTGACTGCCGAGGATTGCGCCCTGGATAGCAGTGACGCAGAATCCTTCAACTTGAAAAGCCCATCTATCTCGATAGAGGGGATCCATCTTGTCACGCCGTCCGTAGACGGTCCAAACGCTCAGGGAAACTTTACAAGTACACATAGATCCTTAATACTGAATCCATGACCCGCGGCCTCGCAGATGGATATTGTTGCCATCTCCAGCAGGTCCTGCAGACTCGCCTTCCTTTACCAGGATAAAGGGACATTCACTTCAGGAGATCCAATTAACAATCAATTCCGTAGAAAACGGATACAGATTGTAAAGCCGTCGCGACCTATGCGACTCCTGAAACATCCGGGCCGACTTACCAGGACGCCTAGTTACCCTCTCTCTTGGTAACTAACGCCCTCATGGCTCCAATAGTACGGTCCATGAGAGAGGCAGAGTGTCCCGCCGATCCTCCTTGTCCGAAACGGACATCTTCGCTACGCGAGAAGGAAGGCACCGATTTGTGTCGCTTCCTTGAGAGGATCCAGCTGACACTCCATAACCTAGAAGGTCAGACAGGCCATCATAGAAACTAGCGAGGGCCTCCATTTTGACACCACTGGAACCTCTGACTGCTGCGCATAACGCCGTCGGGGTCTGCGTGTCAGATTCTGACATGTCCTTGCACAGTATATGGCAGGTTAAACCTGTCAGTAACTAGAACAGTGTGTTTCTTAAAGAAAAACAATTGCTGAAGGGTTAAAGCTCTTAAAGAGAGAGCTACCCCAGCATTAAAGTTAACCGCCTAAGAAGGGGTTAAAGTAGCAGACTCCCCACAACCTTGATAATGAAAAAGTTGTGCGAGCCCCAAGTGCCTCTTATAAGGCAGCAGCTGCAGGACAGCTATGCCACACTAACAGAAAAACGTTCCACAAGATCGCTAAAAATTGCGCTGTTTTGTATATCGCAATGACCGCCAAAGTTGTTAAGGAGATCGCTAACCGCTTATGCGATGTTAATGAGATCGCCAGATTGGCAGCTACTAGCGACATTAAAAAATGATCACACAAACGATCGCATTAGTATGGTCGTTATCAGGATCGTTAGTGGGAACGTATAGTGGCAGTATTAAAATCGCAGACTCCCCACAAACTCTTTATTATTATTGAAAAGAGTGTGCGAGCCCCTTATGCGATAACAGCCGCAGGACAGCGCAGTCTGTCACTCATTAGTGCCCCAGAAGGCGCCAGCGCTGTGGGGGTGAAGGGGTTAAGCTTCTGCCTGCGGGCTAGAAGCACTCACCCAGCTGGTAACAGTGTAACATCTTGCCGGGAGGGGAGGAGGGAGAAAGCCAGAAGAAGCTTTCAGCCTGCTTCTTTAATGGCCGCCGCGCTGTGTCTCCGTGTGCTCCATGAGGGAAGCCGGAAATGGAGACAGCAGTAAAGCGCGCGCTCAGAGCGGCGCGAAAATTCAAATAAAAAGGCGCGCACTCCTCTCCTATGTCCTGCAGGCATCCACCTGCGGACAAAAAACACCAGTCCCGACATGTATTGTACAGCGGCTGCCCAGCAGTCGCTTAAACACTCACACACATATTAATAAAAATGTGAGGTAAAAATGTGAGGTACTCACCAGCCGAAGCGCCACAGGGACCCCCAGGGGTTTCTGGCGCTATGCCCATGCTTCCCCCAGGGCGGGGACGCAGTGACCCCTGCAGCGGGCTTGCGCCCCGCCAGGGAAGCCATCCTCATCCCCCGGGCCGGCAGGGTCTGCAGGGACCACCATTAGGGTAATACAGATCCGCCAAGGGAGAGGTGGGAGTCCAGCAGCGCTGAGACCCTGAGACCTCTAGACCACATTTGGTGATCCAAGTCTCTTGTCCGATAAAAAATAATAAAATCTTCTGAGGAGCTGCTTCCAGCAGCGACCTATCCTCTGAGACCTCAAATTGTAAACTGGAGAGCTGAGTAGGAGGAGCCCGAGCTGGAGGGGCCGGTCAACACTTTTTAATCTGAGGTGTCAATCCTATCTGGGGCTCCGCCTACCCACTAGTTATGAACTAGTGTGTCTCCTTTCCTTCCATCTGCAGCTGAAAACAATAATTAAAATAAAAAAATAAAGATATTCTCACCTTCCGGCGGCCCCCGCAGCTTTCCCGCCTCTCAGCGACGCTCCTGGCCAATCCCGTTCCCAGTAATGCATTGCGAGAATCACCCCAGATGACGTAGGGTCTCGCGTGATGCTACGTCATCGGGGTGATTGTCGCAAAGGACTCCTGGGAACGGGATTGGCCGGGAGCGTCGCTGAGAGGCGGGAAAGCTGCGGGGGCCGCCGGAAGGTGAGAATATCATTATTTATTTTTTATTATTTTTTTACATTAGATCTTTTTACTATTGATGCGACATAGGCGGCATCAATAGTAAAAAGTTGGTCACACTGGTCAAACACTTGTTTGACTCGTGTGACCAACCTGTCAGATTGCTTGTAAAACGCTAGCATTCTGCAAGCTAATTACGCTTGCAAAACCTAGTTTTTAGCGGGAATACGCATACCTATAAAATGCGTATTTCCCGCGGCAGGGAGGTGCGGAATTGCCGCATAAATTTCCATGGCAATTCCGCAACGTGTGCACATAGCCTAAGTCCAACCGCTCAGTGCTTCATGACGGGGCCAAACATAAACATACACCTTCCCACCCATCTCCTCCCTTCTGTGGCCCTATGAATCCCTTACTGACAGGGACAATTTTCCTGACAGTTTCACAATATTTACTTTTGTGGGAAAACATGTAGTTTTGAATGACACCATTCAAAAAGGTAAGGGGCAAATTTTAAGTCCGAATGCTCTATAGGTACTAATTTTACAACACTTAATGACTCCAAATGTAAGTTATATAAAAAAGTTTATGAATACCATTTTCATACAGTACTTTTTAGTTAATGGAGGAGTGTTTGAGAGCTGTGATTTTTTTTTTGTACCATTTTTGCAATATATATAAAAAAAAAAAAAATAAAAAAATAATAAAATAAAAGATCTATTCATTTTTATTTGTTTTGGGGAGTGGGAGAGAGGGAGTGCCGCTCTGACATGAAGAAAAACTGTCAGCAGGAGCGGTGTGACTGCTCAGCCAGCAGAGATAGCAGGTAAATGCCAGTGAATTCTAAGCCACATGAGATTTTCTTTTCAATGGTCCCAGTTAACCCCTTTACACAGAAATACAGTGGGGGAAATAATTTTTGATCCCTTGCTGAATTGTGAGTATGCCCACTCAACAAGACTGAACAGTCTATAATTTTAAGGGTTGGTTAATTTTAACATTGAGAGATAGATACAAAATCAAAAAATTTAAATATAAAATATTTCATTGCAGTGAGAAAGAAGTATGTGATCCCCTACCAACCATTAAGATTCTGGCTCCTACAGATGTGTTAGACGCTCCTAATCAACTCGTTACCTGCATTAAAGACAACTGTCTTACATAGTCACCTTTATAAAAGACTCCTGTCC
Organism: Oophaga sylvatica; assembly: GCA_033576555.1. Classification (NCBI taxonomy): domain Eukaryota; kingdom Metazoa; phylum Chordata; class Amphibia; order Anura; family Dendrobatidae; genus Oophaga; species Oophaga sylvatica. The sequence goes on from JARQOD010000005.1 coordinate 75,777,382, forward strand.
ACAGACTCAATCAGTCAGACTGTAACCTCTACAACATGGGCAAGACCAAAGAGCTTTCTAAGGATGTCAGGGACAAGATCATAGACCTGCACAAAGCTGGAATGGGCTACAAAACCATAGTAGATGCTGGGTGAGAAGGAGACAACTGTTGGTGCAATAGTAACAAAATGGAAGAAATACAAAATGACTGTCAATCGACATCGATCTGGGACACCATGCAGAATCTCACCTCGTGGGGTATCCTTGATCATGAGGAAGGTGAGAGATCAGCCTAAAACTATACAGGGGGGAACTTGTTAATGATCTCAGGGCAGCTGGGACCACAGTCTCCAAGAAACCATTGGTAACACATTATGCCGTAAAGGTTTACAATCCTGCAGTGCCGCAAGGTCCTCCTGCTCAAGAAGACTCATGTGCAGGCCCATCTGAAGTTTGTCAATGAACACTGGGTGATTCTGTGAGTGATTGGGAGAAGGAGCTGTGGTCAAATGAGACAAAAATTGAGCTTTTTGGCATTAACTCACTCGCCGTGTTTGGAGGAAGAAAAATGCTGCCTATAACCCAAAGAACAACGTCCCCACTGTCAAGCATAGAGGTGGAAACATTATGTTTTGGGGGTGTTTCTCTGCTAAGGGCACAGGACAACTTCACCGCATCAATGGGAGAATAGATGGAGCCATGTACTGTAAAATCCTGAGTGACAACCTCCTTCCCTCCACCAGGACATTAAAAATGGGTCGTGTCTGGTCTTTCAGCAAGACAATGACCCAAAACATACTGCCAAGACAACAGAGGAGTGGCTCACAAAGAAGGACATTAAGGTCATGGAGTGGCCTAGCCAGTCTCCAGACCTTAATGTAAGGTTTATGTATGATCTGAAACTCAGTTTGTTCAGTCAGCATTATTACTTTTGTTTGCTGCAGCTATCTTGCCTCAGTCAAAAGGAGTTTCCAGCTTGACATGTTCCACCTCTGATCTCACTCACTTGCTCTTAAGCAGCCACAGCTGACAATCAGTCTTCAGAATCTAGCTGCAGTGAACCTGTGACTTGACTCCTGTAAGCCTTGGACCTTGTACTCCAGCTATTCCTACTGAGGAACTCTGAAGCACTTGTGGACTCTGAACCCTGCTCTTTGAAAGACCCACGTTTGCATGGACTTACGGTAACAGAGAAGAAGATCCTGAATCTGTATTGGAGAGTGATTGCTGAGCTTGGATTACTCTGGCCTGCTGTGTCTCCTGTTTCTGTGTCTGCAAACTGTGTGACTATTTCTGCAACTTGTATGAAGTAATACAGGACTTTCTATATCAAACCTGTGTCTCATGAATTTTCATCGCACCAAGCACAAGACGCTATATGAACTGTACTACATACATTACACCTTAACACCATAGAAAAACTTATGGAGGGAGGTGAAGCTCCGAGTTGCCAAGTGACAGCTTCAAAATCTTAATGATTTAGAGATGATCTGCAAAGAGGAGTGGAGCAAAATTCCTCCTGACATGTGCGCAAACCTCATCATCAACTACAAAAAACCATCTGACTGCTGTGCTCGCCAACAAGGGTTCTGCCACAAAATATTAAGTCTTGTTTGCCAGAGGGATCAAATACTTATTTCTCACTGCAAAATGCAAATAAATTTATATAATTTATACATGTGATTATCTGGATTTGAATTTTGATATTCTATCTCTCAATGTTAAAATTAACCACCCTTAAAATTTTAGACTGTTCATGTCTGTGTCAGTGGGCAAAGTTACAAAATCAGCAAGGGATCAAATACTTATTTCCCCCTCTGTAGGTTCCTTTTACAGCAGTCTGTGTTCAGTAGACTGCTTAGAAAACATGTTAGTGGTAAAGGTAACTTTTTACTTACTTGATATTTGGGTGCATTGTTGCACTGTGGAAAACTTCCATTAACTTCTCCATTGTGCAATAGGTTATTATCAACTAAGTTCCAGCCCCAACTCTGGTCATCACTACCAAGGAGCGCCACATATCCCTGACACTGCATGGGAGCACGTTTTGTTGCAATGCCAATGACAGCCACTGTGCCAAGTGGCCCTTCCCACCATACTTCCCAGGCATGGCGTCCCTCACTGAAGCCAATTTTGGTGCGCGCCCCGTCCGTGCTCTGAGCGATTGGATTGCGATGCAGAGTAAAACCATTCTTCTTAATATATACATTCCTAGAGCAGTCGTTGGAGCTGAAGCCATGCTGGAAGGCTCGCATCTGCAGAGAGAGTTACTGATACTCAGACTGATTCACGATTGGTTATTTTGTTGATTATTACTAATATTACAGCAGAGCGGAGCCATGTCATATTACAAAAACATCTGCAGCTTTCCTCATAGTTCATCCACCTCTGCTGCAGAGCTGTGCCCAGCTGCAACTTCAGTTTCAATCTCTTAGGCAGCCAGTGTGGGAGGGGGGTGGGGAGCACAGCAGACCTTTGTCTTAATACAAACCCATCTACAGTTGTACCTCTCCTCTCATTGTTCTGTCAGTTCAGCTGTACACCCTCCTCCCACACTGGCTGCCTGTGAGATGGTAGCTGAAGTAGCGTTAGTTGTAGTCAGGCACAGCTCTGCAGTGAGATCAGGAGAGCAGCCACTACATGTCACACTGGTAACGCCCCTCTTTCATTTTCAGATTCTCAAGGAAATCTGGGTCCAGACAATAGATCTTAAATGGGGTACTCCAGGGAGATTAAAAAAAAAAATATAATGTTCTGGCACCCATACTATAAAGATGAGATGCCCAGTGCACTTCAATTATCTTTATAACCCATAAAATTACATGTGACAGCAGCTGCTCCTCACTGCTCCCCCTCCTGTCTGACATTACATCACACACCAGTGTCAAGCTCTCCCTGTGAGGAACAGCCAGTTCCCAGCTAATAGCAGGAGCATGGGCTGCAGCAGGATGTTTCTAGCTGCCTGTCTCCAGACATCTGTCTCTATTCAGTCCAAGAACAGGGGGGGTGTGGGGTGCTTCAGGCTGTTCCTAACTACTCGCCCCATGTCTTAGTCCAAGAACACAGGGCGTGCTCCCTTCAAGTAGCAGTCATACTAACAAGACAATTCAAAAACACCCTGTGATCCTCTGCTGTACCACCCACGTCAGTGCATAATGCATACTGCCACGTGTCACACAAAGCAGAGGCAGAGCACTGCACTGGTTTACTCATTTAGCCCCCATATCAACTTGGGGTGTCCTGTCACCTGCAACTTTATCACTCTGGATTGTCACGTGACTGCTCAGCCAGAGGAAAGCATCCAGCGGTCTGCTGCAGCTTGTCAGGTATGGCATAAACCCCCCCCGGGTCCCATTGCTCTGTTCCTTATATTGTGCACCAAACATACATGGGCTTATAAAATATCCATCCATTTATAGTATAAATTCTGTGTGACACGTGGCAGTATGCATTGTGCAGCATGGGTTGTACAGCAGGGGATCACAGTGTATTTGCAGCTCCTTGTTGACATGACTGCTACTACTAGGGAGCACACCCCTGTTCTTGGGATAGAGACAGATATCATAAAGCTGGCAGTTAGGAACAGCCTGGTGCTGTCCACGCTCCTGCCATTATTAGGAAACTGGCTGTTCCTCACAGCTGGGAGCTTCACACTAGTGTGTGATGGAGTGTTACAGACAGGAGAGGGGGCAGTGAGGAGCAGCTTCTGTCACACGGCATTACAAGGGTCATAGAGATGATTGAAGTGCACTGGCATCTCATTTTTATAGTGCAGGTACAGTACATTTTTATCTCCGAGGACTACTCTTAACAGCTCATTTACATAACAAAAATGTGGGATTGCTCTGGAATAAGACATTGGATCATAGACCTCACATATCACATTAGTCAGCTACTTAAGACCTACATGTCCACATAGATGGCTTACAGGGTAGATCCTACTGACAGATTCCCTATAAAAGGCGTTGTCCAGAATGAACATGTTCATGATCTAACCAAAAGGATAAGGCGGGTGTCAGACACCCAGAAAACCCACTGCTCAGCTAACGTCTGCTCCTGCAGCAGCAGTATGTAAGCAATGTATGGAGTGAATGGAGAAACTACAGCACTATGCTGGGGCCACTAGATGGGCAGAGCTGCAGTGTTCAGCTACGAAATGGTGTCAGGGAGGTCATCAATATTTGCGGCCCCCAGCGATTTAGCACAGATGCTCTGGTGTTCCCACCGGTCCTCATTTACAGGCTGTTCAGTGAGGACATTGATTGCTTGCAGCAGTCACATACATCAGGTCATCGCGGGAAGACCAAGACCGGTGGGGGAAGCAGCATCTGCGCTAGATCAGTGGAAACCTGAACAAATAGCACCATTTACTCAGATTTTAGCACAATCACTGCTTTTCACCCCTTTACGCTCTGACAAGCTCTGGGTAGCTAATCTACATTTGCTTTGCAGTTGAGTAAAGGGAAAGCCATAAGCAAAAAGTGCCCCCATTGCCTAAATCAGCCACTGAATTTTTCTCCCCCTATTTTAATCTGCTTTAGAAATAATTCATTGAAATCTTGCAGTTTTCACACTGGCTATGGAGGGTTTTTTCTATTAGACTTTGACTTCCTATTTCAGAAAGCCAGAACATGTACATTAGTCACAAAGGTCAGACCCCAACCCTCTTATATTGAAGCATCTGATGAGGGTGTGCAAAAGTCACTGACGGAAGAGGGAACTGGGTCAGCTGTGACATCAACTATTGTGATAGGGGAGTTACCAGTCACTGTAATCCTGCCTCTGATAATAAGTAGCCTGCTGGAAACTCACCCTGAAAGGACAGGAAATAAAAGTCTAAAATCTCTTCAGTGGCCAATGAACATTGCAAGATTACTAATTTTTTCTCAAAGATCATATGAGAAAAAAAGCCTGGTATTCTTAAAAGGAGTCTGTCATCAGGTTTTGCGAGCCCATCTGATAGAAGCATAATGTAGAGCAGAGATCCTGATTGCAGTGATGTGTCACTTACTGGGCTGCTTGCTGTCATTTTGATAAAAATCATTTTATCTGGTGCAGATCTAACAGTACTCTGAATGCTAAGCCCATCCACACCACTGATTGGCAGCTTTCTGCCTATGTACAGTAAAAGCTGTCAGTGCTAGGAGCGGGGTTATACATACAGTGGCTCATAAATATTGAGGGCTACATGACAGCAGGTTTACTAGTCTTCTAGTGATAATCTTCTGCTAACAATACAATGTTTTTATCAAAACTACACCAAGCAGCTCAGTAAGTAACACATCCCTGGAATCAGGCTCCCTGTCTCTACATTATGCCGCTCTCAGATTAGGTGGCAAAAAACCTGGCGACAGATTCCCTTTAAAGACACATTAGCACAAAAACCTGATTTGAAGCCAGTGCAGCCAGGCCCAGGCACGTCTGGTCTCGCATGAGGGGTGTTCACACTGGTGCGCATTGAGAGTGTACTGGCCAGCCCGCCTAGTCAAATAGTAGGGGCGTGATTAATAGGCTGTGAACCAGACACTGTGCAGTATCCTTGTGTGAACGGCACCTATGTGGGCCTCTATTGTGCAATTGTATACTGGTCAGTCATCCCCTCCTTGAATTGGTATTTGGAGAGTGGCTGTTTAATCTGGTATTTTGCACCTGTGCTGCTAACATCTTGCTTTATGGGTTAGCTGCAATCTGCAGTGCATTTGTTTCTGAGATCTGGGCAGGTGAGTGTTGCTGCCTTTTTTTTGCTGTTTATACTGATTTGAAGCACCACTCCAACTGTGTTTTTCAGTGCTGGAATGGTGCTACTAATCCAAAGTTCCTGATCTCAGTCTTATACTTACCGCAGTTCACGACGCTACTCTGGTCCCACTGCGCCATTTTGTGACAGTAACATCTGACTAAGTCAGAAGAAACGTTCACATGCACTCAGTGTGTTAGAGCCAGAACGAGGCTCTTACATTGAAAAAAGTGACCTCTGGAGCGATCCGGCAGGTCACAATCTGCTGAAGACCAACAGAAGCGATGCCGATAGACTGTGAAGACGGCAGGTGGCGAGTGCAATACCAGGGACAGGAAACTTGGAAAGGTAGCACATTCCAACAAAAGCACTGGAGTGGTGCTTTAGGCAATAGGTCACTTTCTGATGATACAAGTATATTGTTCTCCATAACCGGTCATGTCAGGCGTGGGAGAGTGACTAGTGGTGCTCAAAATGCAAAAGGCAGCCAGCAGATGTGTACAGCACCATTAAGCCGATCTGCCATCTTCCTGCACTTCCTACAAACAGGAGCGCTCGGCACTTTAGAAAGTTGGCAAATGCCAGCAAAACCAACAGATCTGGCTGACATTTACTGAATGTGTACGAGTCTTCTTTGCCCTTCAGATCCGCGCTGATCCTCCAGCATCGCCACTGCAGCGGGCATGTGCCATATCATTGGCAACAGGGCTCCCATGGCAGAGTGGCGATAGCACTTATATGCTGCACCAGTGGAGACCAAACAACGGAAGAAACTATTTTTTTTTTTTAACAGCTGCAGAGATAACACAAACACATCCATAAAGGAGAAGAACCCATTTTAAAGGAAGCGGTCAGCTGAACTCTGGACTATAAAAACTCAATAAACAAGCAATAAAGGGGGTCAAGATCTGCAGGTGTCAAACGCCAAACACCTTCCTAATAGATAATCAAGAAAATATTAAAATAAACTCCCAAAGAAGATGACCTGTAACAAACAGGCGAGAAAGCTGTCCAATCCACACGAATAGACAAATATCAGGCAAGAATCGTCACAAATGGTAAATGGAAGCTATTGACGGTGACGCTTCTGGTCTTCTAACTGTATTCATGTGGACTGGACATCTGTCTCCCTCCTGTTTGTTACACGTCATTTTATCATGAGAGTTTATATTGTAATATTTCATTGATTAAAGGTCCTGTTCTCATTCACTCCTAGTGCACGGATCTACATATACTATAAAACCCACCATCGCCATTCTGATTACTGCTGAAAAGGGCCCGCTGCTAAACCCAGGGCAGATTCTGCTGTAGGAATATGGCAGATTTTTGGCAGACGCTATGCTCCTTTGCATTATGAAGGGGTGAAATCTGCAATGAATTCCTGTAGTGTAGATGAAGCGGTAGGAATAATAGGAGAATAAAGGCCGGACCCTCCTCATCTGCTGACAGGGACAGCACGGCTCCCCGCCACAGTGAGCGGATGGCGGTAGGAACCCCACACCTGGTACCACGATGGACGGTCAGGCGCTGTGCCTGGGGCTCGTGTTGGAGTAGGACACCTAGCTGTGCTGGGGTGTAATGTCTCCTGCAGAGGGGAACCGCACAGGAGGAGCCCTTACTATAAAGGGCCGGATGTTCTGCACAGGCGCCAGTTCACACTGAGCAGCAGGGAATGAATGGAGGCCACGCTGGAAATACGCAGACTCCAGCGACCAATCAGCTGGCCGCTGACACCGCCACACCCCCGCCTCAGATGTAAGAGCGGTGATGTGATTGGCTCCCTGGCGCTCACCTTCGCCTTGTACGTGGGCAGGTTGCACAGGACGTCGGTGCGCAGCGCCTCCTCGCTGACCGTCCGCAGGCACAGGCTCCGCCACACTTCGTTATTCTCGTCCCGTGCAGGCAGCGATGCCAATGTTTACAGACCAGGCCGCAGCTCCGGAGGTCTGACAAGTCAAGGTAGGAGAAGACCAGCTCCAGCACCCGGCTGGGTAATCTCCCCGAGCCCGCGGCAGGAGGCGGTGGTGGGGGAGGAGGCACAGCGGGAGCCGCAGAGGGAGCGGCGGCCGCGGCCATTCCCTCCGTGTTTTCCCGGTTACCGGCTACTCAGACCCCGCCGCTCTCCCTCATCACCCAGCGCCAAGCAACATCCTGCTGCATCACGTAATCACTAGCCAATCAGCGGCGGCGGACACAAAAGTAAATACAAGGCGATCCAATCACGTGTTCGATAACCGCGGCTCCACTAGTCTTCCTGTTCTGTCTCCACCTTGTAGTCCTGCACCAATCACAAGCAGGGCCTGCCTCCTTATGACAGTGCGGGGCCCAATCACAGCGAGAAGCTCAGCCGCGCATGCGCCTCACGTAATAACCGCGACCCGCGAGTTACATCAGTGTAGCCAATCATCAGAGCGCGGCTTTTTGCTTTCGCAGGAAGAGTATGGCCAATCGTTTGTAGTCGCTCTTCTATGAGTGAGGCAGGCGCCGCGGACTGTGAAGAGTGAGGTGCGTGCTGCGGTCACACTGGTCCGGGCACTGCCCGTATACGGGTCTGTGCTTCAGGGCAGCAGTGCATGCTGGGACTTGCGCGGCTGCTGCTCTTCCGCCTTGTCCGGTAAAGTGTCCGTGTGCTGCGCCTTGTGTTACACAGGAGTAATGGAGCCCCGGTGTGTAGTGTAGTGTAGAGGGGGAGCTCTATAGCGGTCACATGGCAGGCCCGGGGGCGGAGCGGAGGAATGCGGAGCAGCAGGTGTACACAGGCGGCCTGCGGAGTCACACCAGCACGTGGCCGCTCAGGTGGCCCTCAGCACATGCGCAGCAGCTACTGTCATTGAGCAAGTATTTCACTAGTGAACAACCCCTTTATTAATAATAATAATCTTTATTTTTATAGCGCTAACCAGGGTGGATTTGATTTAAATCAAACTGATTTAAATCACGATTTAAATCACGATTTAAATCATTAGTCAGTAAGGCTTGATTTAAATCAGTGATTTAAATCAAAGTTTCTACCAGACCGGTATATCTAATTTCATCATGTGCGATACGCCCCAGACTGGTGTATCTAATTTCATCACGTGCGATATGCCCCAGACCGGTGTATCTAATCCCATAATGCGATACACTACACTCAGCCCTGTATCTAGATACATGCAGTGTGTCATGTGCTGTGAATAATCCCAGTGTGTGATACTCTCCACGTATCTGTGCTCAGTTTATAATACAGCGAGCAGCATGGACTAACAGAATAGATGCTGCCGGTCGTCCTCAGTGACAGCCTACTTGTCAGTATCACTGGCAGTCCCCAACAAAATGGCTCCGCTCTGTGAGCCTAAACTACATCCTCTGTTATTACAAACACCTAGTAACGGAGGAGAGAAGTCACACGTGATCATTTTCTTGTCTGCTTGCCCTTCCTCCTCCTCACACTTAGATTCACATTCTTCTTGTGTTGTGCAGATCTATTCCACTCCAAACAATCAGAAACATTGTCTAACTTCTTGGACTTGGCACTGAAGGGGTTGATTCTGTATTCATAGGTTTGTAGAACAATAGGATTAAGGTCTTTTTCTCAACTCTGTTCATGTTGTAACATTTTTTGCCGTGAAGAAGAGGCTGGAGTCAAATTCCGCTTTTGAGAACTGCGTAAGTAAAGCGATCGTCTGTGATAACATAGGAGAGAAACTGCCCACTAATCCTACAGAAACCTCTGGAAGAGCATGGCATTGTGAATGTTACACATATACAGCCTTTTTTTGATTAAACCAGAACTCTGGGTGACATGTTTAAACATAGTTCCAAAATGGAACAGGGCAACTCTCTATCATTTAATATACCACAAAGAATTAGAGCTTCCAGCCCAAATAGAGACATGAGGCAATAATATATATAAAAGATACAAACTTTATTTAACAAATATTACTAAAATGTTCACAATATTGTAAATTTAAGATGAGAGGTACAATGGTGAGTAGGAAGATATAAACACCTGTCGCACAAAAAATCAGCATATCTGAATCCAAAAAGTGGTCTATCAAGCACAGTATATCAGATAATGTTGAAATAAATCAGTCAATTTAGTATCCGGACAGGAAAACAATATATATTCCCAAAGTGGGGTAATATATCATTCCATATAATATGTGGGAATTAATCCATCATATCCTGCCTGGAGCATAAATGTGCCAAAGAGTAAGACACACTGCCCCCGAGGAAGCTCAAGGAGCGAAACGTGCGTCGGGGCACGTACCTGGTCCGTTACATTTCCCCAATATGGGTAAGCACTTTCCAGCATCTTTTTCCGCAGCTGACATGGCACCTCACAGGAGCTGGTAGATGTTGGGGGGGATTTTCTTTCTTTTTTCTGTCCCCCTCTTCTCTCTAATGCCATATCGATCTATCTGTCTTACTCTTTGGCACATTTATGCTCCAGGCAGGATATGATGGATTAATTATCCCACATATTATTGGAATGATTATTACCCCACTTTGGAAATATATATGTTTTCCTGTCCGGATACTAAATTGACTGATTTATTTCAACATTATTGATATACTGTGCTTGATAGACCACTTTTTGGATTCAGATGTGCTGATTTTTTGTGCACAGGTGTTTATCTTCCTACTCACATTGTACCTCTCATCTTAAATTTACAATATCACATATACAGCCTTTATTGTACTGAGTTAAACAACTCAGCTTTATCTCATGATGGAAGAACCTTGGATGTAAAATATTTTCCTCAAAAAGCAGTTTATTGAAAAAAAATCCAATTTAAATCAAAAAAATCCGATTTAAATCAAAAAATCCGATTTAAATCAAAAAATCGATTTTTTGATTTTTTTAAAAAATCATTGATTTTTATCACCCTGGCGCTAACATATTCCGCAGCGCTTTACACACATTATCATCGCTGTCCCCGATGGGGCTCACAATCTAGATTCCCTATCAGTATGTCTTTGGAGTGTGGGAGGAAACCCACGACCCCCCAGGGTCCTGCATAAAAGTCAGCCGGAGGCTCCGTAGGGTTACACTGTAAGGGAAGAGTCAGGCAGCCATGTTCCTGGGACGAGGGTCACAACGCAATGCTCGGACTGGCCGACTACCTATGTTTCCGTGCTGCTGTCAGGAGGGCCGCCGGCCAGTCTGAGCATTGCGGTGTGACCCTCATCCCAGGTATATGGCCGTCTGTTCTGCTCACGCATAGAGCCCTGTGTGGTCCGGGGAGTGTAGGAATGCACCGACACTACGTACACAGTCACACAGATATTAGCGTGTAAAGTTTAGGTTAGAGTTTGTGATCGTTTAACTGGGCGTTACCAGAGATGTCACTAGGGGTGTGCTCTCCTTCTCCTGCATGAGGCTGACCTATTGTAAGGAGGCAGCAACACAGGGGAAAAAAAGAACACGCCCTCCTCCCGATGTCCTGCGGCTTCTGGGTAAAGATGCATCTGAGCCGAGGTTTGGATTATTAGGCCACGTTCACACGCTGAGTATTTGGTCAGTATTTTACATCAGTATTTGTAATCCAAAATCAGGAGTGGAACAATCATAGGAAAAGTATAATAGAAACATGTCACCCACTCCTGGTTTTGGCTTACAAATACTGAGGTAAAAAACTCACCAAATACTGAATGTGTGCACATGGCCTGAAAGACACTTCCAGATCTACTCACCGTGCTGTCAGCTTTAACGCTGCCTCCGTACTGACTGCTGTGAGATGAGATCTGGAAGTGTTTGCAATGATGCATAACTCAGCTCTTCTATCTCACAGCTCTGTAATCTGAGGTTACAGTCTGCTTCATTGCCCGCATACACTGTCATGTGCCTGTGACAGCAGCAAGTGGAGTTGGGTTCGGCTCGCTTCTGGGAAACTTTTAAATGCTGCTTTCAATCTCTGTTTAGTGGCATTTGCAGTGTGTAACATGTCGTTCAATGCAGTTATTGGCTGCCTCACACAACATGATTGCGAGGCGCTGATGGGTTACTATTAGTGATGAGCGAGTACACTCATTGCTCGGGTGATCTCCGAGTATTTGGAAGTGCTCAGAGATTTAGTGTTTGTCAACATAGCTGCATGATTTGCGGCTGCTAGACAGTCTGAATATATGTGGCGATTCCCTAACAAACAGGCAATCACTACATGTATTCAGGCTGTCCAGCAGCCACAAATCATGCAGCTGCGGCAACAGAAACTAAATCTCCGAGGACTTCCATGTTCTCGGAGACCACCCAAGCATGCTCGGGAAAATCCGAGCAACGAGCATACTCGCTCATCACTAGTTATATGGCAGCAGAGTCTGCTAAACTCGCCTCTGCTTGCCATTATGGTACTGTGACACTGGTATTGCAGTATATAGTATAAGCGACAGGTTAATTGCAGAATCAAGTCCCCAAAGGGGACTAAAAAAATAAAATAAAAAAATATTTATATTTAAAAATATAAAAAAAATATAAAATTTGACCACCTCCTTTTTCAAATATAGAAATGGGTTTATTTTTTTATTTGTCATACTGATGTGTCTGTAAAAGTCCAATCTATCAAATTATAAAATGAATTAACCCAACTGGTAAATGCTGTAAAGAGAAGGTAAATAAAAACATCAGAATTTTTTTTATTTTTTTGGATGTTGGAATACTACAAAAGAAATGCAATAACACAAAATGGTATCAATAAAAACATCAGCTCAGCCACGCAAAAATGAAGCCCTCACATAGCTCCAATGATGGAAAAATGTACGGGCCTCAGAATATGGTGATAGAAGCAAATTTTAATTTTTTTCTTTTATGTCTTTACAATTTTTTTTACAAAGTCATAAAAGTATTGTGACCAAGTATTGGTAAGTATGGCTGCTTCTTTTTTTTCTATGATTTTTTTTACCGTTAATTGTAATCCTGTCTCTGAAGATAAAGAGCCTGTTGAAAACTTTTTCTGAAAGTTCAGGAAGTTGGAGTCTAAAATAGCCTCAGTGGCCAGTGTGAGAATTGCAAGATTAATAATTTTCTATTTTAATAAAGATTATTTGAAAAACATCAAAACAAATAAACCTGATTTAAACAATAGTAAACTTTCTAATGTCACTTTCCCTTAAAATGAAGATTGAGATTTCAGACCACTCACATGCCGGCTAACCTGTACTCTGTGTAAGAGAAGCTTTTTCTCCTGGTTGAACATGTGTGAAAGGCTTTAATATTATTATTCTATCATTACATGGTATTTACTTTGTGAAATTTTATTATCTTAGCTGCAAGTGGAATAATGGCTGCAAAGTGGGACTCTGGTCATGCCAACACCGTGCTGAGTCTAGCCATCAGCAAGGACAGAGCGATTGCTTCTGGGGCCGAGAGTGGGGAACTTACCATCTGGAGCGAGCAGGGAATTCCCATCAGCAAAGTGCGTCTGAAGGGAGATGACGATGTGACGAGTTTAGCGTTTTCCACAGTTTCCTTCTCTAAGGTTTATGCTGCTCATGGGGAGACCATCACTGTGCTGGACACCAGAGCGTTTGGAGAACCAGTGGAGACCTTCACCATCAACAGAGAAGAGGTCAACTGTATTTCCGTCAATGACACGGACAGCCTCCTGGCGGCTGCTGATGACTCTGGTACCGTGAAAGTCCTGGACCTGCAGAGTAAGAAGGTCTGCAGAACCCTTCAGAGACATACTAATATATGCTCCGCAGTTGCCTTCAGACCCCACCAGCCACAAAGTCTTGTCTCATGTGGGCTTGACATGCAGGTGAGTTGTTACCCGGACTCCTCTTTGACATTTGAGTCCCAATTATTTCCTTAAGACATGACAGTTGGGTCTGAACCTGTGAGGTATCGATGCAGATGTAAAAGCATTGGTGTTTTCTTCTAGTCTGGCAGAGCACAGTTGGAAATGATTGTCTGGAATTGAACTATGCAACCTACTGCAATTTTTATTTATTATTTTTTTTAGGGCTGTCACTCTTATATTTTCCAAAGATTGACAACGGTAGTGATTTTCTTTTTAGGCCTCGGCAAAAGGAATAATATTGCTTTAATGTTAACGGGAGGCTTCAAGCGCAGAATGACTGTTCAAATCAAGCTTGAACAATCTGTGCACCTTGGACATGGCCAAACAGTTCGGCGCACCTTCTCGCCCACTTGTTTTCCATCTATCTCTGCACCCATATTACTTGATTGACCGCTCTTGATTTATAGGAGGCAGAGGAGGGCGATGATGGAAAACAAGTAGGAGGAAAGGTTCCCTGAACTGCTTTGGCAGTGAATATTGCTGCACCCTCTCAATTACTTCCAAGACTCCCGGTCAGGCTGCGTCATGAATTTTGGAGAAAATTTCTGATTACTGGACGTCATATTACATAGTTATAGTTATTATTAAGGTTGAAGAAAGACTTTAAGTCCATCTAGTTCAACCCATATCCTATCCTAACCTGCCCTAACATGTTGATCCAGAGGAAGGCAAAAAAAAAACCATGTGGCAAACAGTAAGCTTCACATTGGGGAAAAAAAATTCCTTCCCTACTCCACATACGGCAATCAGACTAGCTCCCTAGATCAACGCAATATCTAGGAAACTAGTGAATATAGCCTGTAATATTATACTTTTCAAGAAAGGCATCCAGTCCCTTCTTAAATTTTAGTAAGGAATCACTCATTACAACATTAGACGGCAGAGAGTTCCATAGTCTCACTGCTCTTACAGTAAAGAATCTGCGTCTGTGATTATGGCTAAACCTTCTTTCCTCCAGACGTAGAGGATGCCCCTTGTCCCCGTCACAGGTCTAAGAGTAAAAAGATCATTAGAAAGGTCTTTGTACTGTCCCCTCATATATTTGTACATTGTAATAAGATCACCCCTAAGCCTTCGTTTTTCCGAAACTAAATAACCCCAAGTGTAATAACCTGTCTTGGTATTGCAGACCCCCCCAGTTCTCTAATAACCTTGGTCGCTCTTCTCTGCACCCGCTCCAGTTCAGCTATGTCTTTCTTATACACAGGAGACCAGAACTGTACACAGTATTCTAAGTGTGGTTGCACCAGTGACTTGTATAGAGGTAAAATTATGTTCTCCTCATGAGCATCTATGCCTCTTTTAATACATCCCATTATTTTATTTGCCTTGGCAGCAGCTGCCTGACATTGGCCACTAAATGTGAGTTTGTCGTCCATCCAAGCTTCTAGTTTACATAAATCCTCCTGTAATATAAAATTGTCCTCCTCTGTATTTATTACCCTGCAGAGTTTAGTGTCATCTGCAAATATTGAAATACTACTCTGTATGCCTCCTACAAGGTCATTAATAAATATGTTAAAGAGAAGCGGCCCCAATACTGACCCCTGTGGTACCCCACTGCTAACCGTGACCCAGTCCGAGTGTGCTCCATTAATAACCACCCTTTGTTTCCTATCCATGAGCCAGTTCTTAACCCACTTACACATATTTTCCCCTATCCTCATTGTTCTCGTTTTATGTATCAACCTTTTGTGTGGCACCGTATCAAAAGCTTTTGAGAAGTCCATGAACACCACGTCCACTGCATTCCCTTGGTCCATCCTGAACTTACCCCTTCATAAAAGCTTATCAGATTAGTCTGACAAGAATGGTCCCTCGTAAACCCATGCTGATACTGTGTCATGAGGTTATTCAGCCTCAGATACTCCAATCCCTTAAAAAACCCTCCAGGATTTTACCCACAGTAGATGTTAAGCTCACTGGCCTATAATTTCTAGGTTCAGTTTTTGACCCCTTTTTGAATATTGGCACCACATTTGCTATACGCCAGTCCTGTGGTACAGACCCCGTTATTATGGAATCTTTAAAGATTAAAAATAATGGTCTATCTATGACTGTACTTAATTCCTGCAGTACTCGGGGGTGTATCCCATCCGGGCCCAGGGATTTGTCAACTTTAGTGATTTTTAGACGCCGCCTTACTTCCTGCTGGGTTAAGCAGATGACATTTAATGGAGAAATTTTTGTTATCACTGATCATGTTATCTGTCATGGGATTTTCTTGTGTAAATACAGTTGAAAAAAAGTCATTTAGCATATTGGCTTCTTCCTCATCCTCATCCACCATTTCATCCAGACTATTTTTAAGGGGACCAACACTATCATTTTTTAGTTTCTTGCTATTTATGTAGTTAAGAATATTTTGGGATTATTTTTACTTTCTCTGGCAATGAGTCTCTCTGCCTCAATCTTTGCTGTCTTGATTTGCTTTTTACAGAATTTATTCAGTCTTCTGTATTTATTTAATGCCTCATCACTACCTACTTGCTTTAATTCCCAAAACGCTTTCTTTTTGTCCCTTATTGCGCCCCTTACTGCTCTATTTAGCCATAGTGGTTTCCTCCTAATTCTAGCATGTTTATTCCCATAGGGTATATACATAGGGTATATTACACGAGCTATATTACCTTCGTGAAAGAAGGTGCTTTGTATGAGGAAATCGGCACATAGTGCACACTGTTTGCATGTCTGTGATGATGTATTATAAAAAAAAAAGGGACTGCCATTACTGTTGCCCCTAAATGTTTCTTCAGGCAGTCAATAACGGATGTGACACAGGGACAAAATGTTGATCCAGGATTTTCCTCTTTTGTTTGGCACTTTATGACTGACATACTGCAACCCTGTGATAATTACAAATGTCTTGGCGATAATCTTTGAGTTAATGTTTCATATTCTTCAAAATGGGATCTGCTCTGCTTACTACATGGTGAAGGGAAGAATACGGGATACATTCATGTTGTGTTCTTTCATCTGTAGGTGATGCTCTGGAGCGTGCAGAAAGCGAGACCCCTATGGCTAACCAACCTGCAACACTTGGCGCAAGATGAAGAAGATCTGGATCTCCATCAGTCACCCGGTCAACTCTTTAATCCACCCCTGGCTCATTCACTTTCCATCTCCAACTGCGGCAATGTGTTCTGCTGCGGGGCTGAGGACGGCAAAATCCGATCATTTCGGATAACCGGAACTCGTTTTGAGG
Source organism: Oophaga sylvatica (assembly GCA_033576555.1). Classification (NCBI taxonomy): domain Eukaryota; kingdom Metazoa; phylum Chordata; class Amphibia; order Anura; family Dendrobatidae; genus Oophaga; species Oophaga sylvatica. The sequence goes on from JARQOD010000005.1 coordinate 75,794,084, forward strand.
AAGAGGTGTGTTTTAAGGCTCACACCCGAGGTGTCTCCCAAGTCCGTTTTATAGGACAAGACCCTGGACAGACTTTGCTACTCTCTGGAGGCAATGATGGCAGAGTATGTGTCTGGAATCTGGAAAAAGAGACAGCACAACCTCAGAAACCGCAAAAACCTCACCACTCGAAAAAGTCTGCATCCAAGGTGAAAGTGAAACAAATGGCCGAGGCGTCTACAAGAGTTAGTTGTAGTCTCTGCATTGAACATGGAGAAAAAGTGAACTGGATTCTTGGAGCTGAACTCCAGGGGTCAAAAGTGGTTCTGGTTGCAGACCCTAGCAATGCCATATCTGTGTATCCGCTTGGGGAGCTGTAGGTAGCAGAGGCTGCACATCTATAAGTGGGTTATCGAGCACCTCTCGCTTCTGCATCAGGAGAGACCCTGATGTCGCATCATTAGCCCATTGCCAGGGTTCGTGCATGTGTTCTTTTGTAGCTAGTTGGAAAGGTGTCCAAGATTTGCTACTACCTGTCAGGCAGTCATCAACGCCACATCGGCAGCACCTCTCACCTACCAATACAGAAGCGGCGCCGGATCATCCCATGGAGATTTATTAGCAACAGACATACGCACCCAAGTGACAGCGATCCTTGTATGCGACTCGCCAGTGCCTTATAAAATGTTCTTTTTTCTGCACAAGGACGGTAGTCCGTGATTATAATGACGTTCTGTCCCCACTCTATGCTCCAGTAATGTGCAGTGTTACTAATTCCAGTACTGGCCCCTGTCCATTAAGGCTGACGTACATTCAAGTCTTAATGAAGGGGTATGAAGAGGTAAGATGCACACACCACCTAGTGAATTTGGTGCATCTTCTCAGTGGTGTGCGCCTCAACAGAAATTCACCTCCAATCAGCGACTGGAGTAACAATTCTGGTGTATGTTACGCCATTAAACTAGTATAACTTTTGATGAATTTAGCGCCACCACATCCCCTTCCTCCCATTGCTCCAACCCATCTTGATGGAGCTGGCCGGGACTGGTTATTTTTCAAAGTATTTTCACCCCAGAAAACTGCTGGGTACACTTTGATGAATTGGCACCATAGTGTCCAATAGTTTGAATGTTAAAAGATGCAGTAGTAATGTCGGTGACCCGTCGGTTGGGCACCTTTCCACAGCGGTCACATTGCGACAAGCCATGGCAGCCGACAGCTCTGACATTACTACTGCAGGTAAACCTGACACTTAAAATTTTGCGTATCATATGTTGGAATTCTGAAGGTTTTCTGTTACTGCAGCACGACCTGTGATTGTTCCTCCGGCGCTTGTACTTGTTATGCTACATACAGGCTGATGCTTGACATGTTGCAGGATTGAGCTTCAGGCATTTATCATGTTCTAAGTTGATAAAATGTGGCTAAAACAACTTAAAGGGATTATTCACTACATATTATTAGTTTAAAAATGGGCTCTTGGTGGTCCTGAGAAAAAAAACAAAAAACAATATGGTGACTACCAGATACCCACAGCTCCTCTATACAGCTGCCATTGTCTCCTGCTTGTCTGTTGGATTCTTCTTCCTTCACGAGGATCAGGTGTCTCCCACATGACCCCAGCCAATCAGTGGCCAAATTCCAGCTGATGCAGAATAAAGAGCTTTGGACTCAGATGGAATGTGACCACTGCAGACAATCAGTGGCTGTTAATAGATTGCAGCATTCACCTGACCCCTCCTGCCAGAAGAAGATGTCAGGAGACTGGCGTTGGGGACACCAGCAAAATAGAGACAGAGCAGGGACCAGTAGTTCTGCGTGTTTTTTTTTCCCTTTCAAGCCTATGTTTCCAAAATGATTATTTGCTTTTTTGATGCAGATTTTCTGAGGCATTTCTGCACCTATTGGGTTCCTTGCGTTTATTCATGGCTTTTCATATTCTAGTTTTGTGTGTGTTTTTTTTTTTTCTACATGCGTCTTTATCGCATTTTTGTCGCTGCAGTTTTGACCTCTTGTTGGCGTGTCATGTTTTAAAGCTGCTTTGTTTTTGATATTTCCTGGTATTTGGCTTTGACAAAACTGTAGACAATGTGTGGTTTTACTGTGTTTCTGCAGCCAAAACGCGCTAAAAACTTGTGTTATTTACCTGCAGATTTTCTGCATTGAATACAATTTTAGGAGAAAAATCCGCACATAAAAGGCAGTGTACCTGCGAGAGACATTGACATGTTGCGGGTTTGAAACTTGCACCGCAGGTCAGTTCACCCTAAGACTAAATTAAAAGTACAGTGGGTAGGAGGATTCTATATATCCCATCCACTTGGCGGTAACTGTAAGATGCTGCGTTTTTAGTACAGCGAAAATACGCTGTGTGAAAAACTCCTGGTGGGAATGAACCTAAAACTAAAAAAGTAAGGTTCTGTTTTAGTCTTGACAGCTGTAATGGGTTAAAGGGGAACTGTCAGTAGGATCAACCCTCCTAAGCAGTCTACATGGGCACACAGGTCATGGGAAGCTGAATATAGTGATACCTTGATTTGTGTTATCTGATGTCTTATTCCAGAGAAATCCACATCTTTCTTATATGTAAATTACCTCTTCCGGGATCTGGGCTGGACGCTGCCTGGATGATAACTCTGCCTCCAGAGCTTATTTTACACAGAACAGGAGAAATTAACTGTTCTTCTCGCAAGCGCATTCTTTGCTTCTCTCTGAGCTCTGCTATATGCAGCACTATTTACAACCCTGTCTGTCCGTGAGATTGAGAGGAACCTGCAGATGTGCCAGGTATAATCACACACAGCTCTGCAGTGAGATCAGGTGCGACCATCACACTGGTAACTCCCGCTTCATGTAAAATAAGCTCTGGAGGCAGAGTTATCTTCCAGGCAGCATCCTCCCCAGAGCCTGGAAGCGGTAATTTATATAAGGTGACAAAAGATGATTTCTCAACAACAAAGCATCTGATATGTGACACACAGGACTGTTTTTTTAGCAGTCTATAACCTGTATGCCCATATTAATATTTCAGATAGGTTAAATGTAATGACAGATTCCCTTTAATCATGCATATATAAAAGTTTTTTTTATGCCTGTGCTCTTTAATTATAGAAAATATAAATGAGGGTCATTTAAAAAAACAAAACCTATACTACTGTTATTACACACAACTTAATTTGTGGACATCTGTGGTTTGCCTGTCTGGATTGGATGGGTTGTTACCGACATCTGTGAGAATTTCATGTCAATAGCACCTTTAGAAATATATTTACTTAGAAAATTGGTGACATGTTCAATACTTGTAAATTTTATGACGTCTGTGCAAAGCATAAACCCCCTCACGATATGTGACATACATTGACATTATATTTAGTATCCCTGACTTTGATGCCGGCTCACAGCCTGAGCCTGCATCTTTTCCAGCAGATGATGGCTGATTTAATCAGCCATCATGTGCCTTTAATAGCCGCGGGTGGAGGAAAGCTAATCTCTGACAACATTTAACACGCTCAGGGGGTGAAGGATGGGGGCACGTCATGTCATGCGCCCATTGGCATGGCTGTAGCATGATAATGGTGTGTCGATAGGTTGCCATGACAGGTAAGGGTCTACTGCTATTCTGTGAAAGCTAACGTTTAGTTGGAATTCGTAGGAGGCCATGATTCTCTCCATACATAGCACAAGCAATCAGACTATTGCAATTTACGTCCCCTAAAGGCACTATTAAATACAATAAAAAGTTAAAAAAAAGTTTTAAAAAATATAAAGAATAAAAAAATTCACATATTTGATATCGCCGCATTCGTAAAAGTTCTTTCTATCAAAATATAAAATAAATTAATCCGATCAGTAAACGGCATAACAAGAAAAAAATTGAAATGCCAGGATTACTTTTCTTTAGGCTGCTGTAACATTGAAAGAAGCAATCAAAACATTGTATCTACCCAAAATGGTATCCATAAAAACGTCCGCTCAGGGCTCAAAAAAATAATCCCTCCTACAGCCCCACATCCCGAAAATTGAAAGCGTTACGGGTGTCTGGAAATGGTAACAAAAGCAAATTTTTATTTATTTTTATAAATTTCCAAATTTTAGGGGGTATGTGCATAATTATATTGACCTGGAAAATCATATTGCAAGTCAGTTTTATCATATAGTAAATATGGTAATTGAAATGAATTTTTTTTCCTGATTTCCAGTGCATCACATGATAAAATAAACTGTGTAATTCAAAAGTACAACTTGTCCTGAAATAAACAAGCCCTCATATGATTATGTCGATGGAAAAATAAGTTATGGTTCTTGGAAGAAGGTGATAAAAAATATGTGAAACGTGTGGCGTGAATGGGGTTAAATGTACCTCCTATATTAACCCCTTCCCGACCTTTGACACAGCGCATGCGTCATGAAAGTCGGTGCCAATCCGACCTGTGACACATATGCTCCGTCATGGTATAAATCGCGTTCCTGCGGGTCGGGTGACCGGGGTGGCTGAAAGGTCACCCGATCCGCAGGCACAAGACCCTTTGTGCTTCACCACAGGGGGGTTGGCTTAAGCCCCATGTGGCTACAATCGTTCTGATTGGCTGTTAAAAGTGAAACAGCCAATCAGAGCGATTTGTAATATTTCACCAATGAAATCTGGTGAAATACAGGGTGGATTGATTTAAATCACGCCGATTTAAATCAACGATTTAAATCATGATTTAAATCAAATGATTTTTTTCTATTTAAATCAGATCGATTTGAAATCACTGATTTAAATCAAAAGATTTTTTTAATATAAATCACGATTAAAATCTAAAACTTTCAATCATTGTTCAATTAACTCCACACTTCTAGCTTGGTTTCACTTTCTGTAGCTTGGTTTCAGTTTCTTTTTCCATTCATTTGACATGCCCAAACTTGTTGGATAGTCAGTCAGCAGTACTTGGCTGTAGTAACAATCAAACTTCAGAAGTGATGTGCGTGAGCCATGGCAGGTCGTAAGAGAGACCCTATTTGGGTTCATTTTGTTGAGATGCCAGCAGAGCTTGGAAAGAAAGGTGGGAGAGCAAAGTGCAAATACTGTCAAAAGGATATCCAAGGACTTGTTTGCCGTTTGAAATCACATTATGAAAACTGCAACCAGAAGGGAAATGAAGATGTTGATAGTGATACAACTAATGTCAATGAACCCCCACAGCTTCTTATGCACCAGGACCCTAGCACTAGTGGTAAGTCTGGCAATTACAACCTATTTTAACAGACGTTTTACTGGGATGGTTAAAGTCTATGAAAAGAAAAATTTCTAGCACTAGTTCTGGAGTATAGAATTTAAATTTATGTTAAGGCAATATTTCACAGAAGATTAACGTTAAGTAAAAATAAAGAGTGTGTATACGCCTATTTTTTTTTTTTATTATTGTAGGCTACAATTCACTTTTGAAGTCTGCCAAATTGACCATTTTTTAAAAAAAACATTTTTAAAACTTTTGTGACATAATTTTTTTCAGTTGCTCTGATATTACTAGTATTACAGCAACTTCACCGGAAACTTGAGTAGCATAACTTTTGAGACAGCCCTTATAGGACGAGGACCATTACATTGTTCAAAAAGTTTTTCAAAATATTTTCGTTATATTTCTTCAAATACGCAGTCGAATTATATTTTTAATTACTGTGCTTTCAGGGTCAAATATGGCTTGTGCTGCACGTGACAATCAATATCTGGGTACAACTTCAACAAAGCAGCCCAACAAAAAACTTTGCGTGCAAAGTGTAGAAAAATTCCTCTTAAAGACTACGACGAGCCAGAAAGAACATTTTGATGAATTAATTGCTAAATTCATATTTGCAACCAATTCTTCTTTCCGACTAGTTGAACACCCATTGTTTGTACAAATGATCGAAGGAATAAGACCAGGCTACAAACCACCAAGTAGATTTGATATCTCAGGAAAACATCTTCAGGCTGTATACGACAAAGAAAGAGCGGCTTGTACAAAATATTTGAAAGACAAAGTTGTTAACATGAGCTTGGATGGTTGGAGCAACATCCACAACGACCCCATAATTTGCACTTGTGTCACAACAGAAGATGGTGAAACTTACCTTACAGACACAATCGACACATCTGGAAATTCACATACTGCTGAATATTTACTTGAAATTGCTAAGAACTCAATTCACCAATGCCAAGAACAGTTTGGATGTAAAGTAAGGAGCTTAGTTACTGATAACGCAAGCAATGTGGCAAAAATGCGAGCGGAACTGGCACATGAGTATGACACAAATGTCATTACATACGGTTGTTCTGCCCATTTGTTGCATCTTTTGGCAAAAGACCTGCATATTTCGGGTGTCAAGGAACATGTTGTAGAAATTGTTAAATATTTCCGCAATAATCATTTTGCACATGCAACCTACAAGGAAATGGGAGGACTGAAGTTGGTTCTACCACAAGATGTTAGATGGAATACCTTGGCTGAATGCTTGGAACTGTTTATTAACAACTGGTCAAAATTAGTGTCCATTTGCGAAACACATCGGGATAAAATTGATGCTAATATATGAAGCAAAGTATTAAATCTTGGTGTGAAGAGAAATGCCGAGGACCTTTTGGAAAGGTTAAAGCCAATATCTATTGTGTTGGATAAAATGCAGAAAGATACTGCAACCATAGCTGATGCCACAAAAGTTTGGAAAGATTTAGAAGGTTCGCTAGATCGCTTGAACCTCTCAAACAATGTAAAGGTTGCAATACACCACCGCAAGGACCAAGCATTAAAAGAAGAACACTATTTAGCCAATATCTTGCATCCCATCTACAGAGGGAAAAAACTATATGAGGCGGAAATCAACTCTGCAATGGAGTGGCTCGCCAGTACTAACCATGACATTGTGGCAACTGTGCTGAAATTGAAGTGTGAATCTGCACCATTTCAAAAATACATGTTTGCAGATAACGTCGTTAATGAACTAAAACCACTGGACTGGTGGAAGTTGCAATCACTTGTTCTTCCAGCGAAGATAATAAATGTAGCTACTCAGCTACTGACTGCATCGGCTTCATCGGCAGGAGTAGAGAGATTGTTTTCTTCATTTGGTTTTGTGCACACAACAGTCCGAAACCGCTTAGGAACTGCTAAAGCAGGACAACTAGTTTTCCTATTAAAAGTCCTAAATAAACAGTAGGCTTAAAGGACTGATGTATTCACTGAAGATGTTTGCTTACTTCAAACGTTAGAGATAGGCTATTGTTAAAAAGTACTTACTCTCTGTAGTTCAATTCTGATTGTTTAATAGTGCAAATAAAAATTATTAGGTTTCATAATCATCAACTGTTTTAATATTTTTATTTGTGTAAAATAATTTGATTTGCAAAAAGACAAAGTTTTGCTTGTGTACAACTTGATTAAAAAATCCTATTTAAATCAAAAAATCCGATTTAAATCAAAAAAATCCGATTTAAATCAAAAAAATCCGATTTTTTTGATTTTTTTAAAAAAAAATCATGATTTTTATCCACCCTGGTGAAATATTACAATCCAGCCATGGCCGATGCTGCAATAGCATCTGCCATGTCTGGAGACCGAGATCCGACCCCCCCCCCCCCCACCGAGTGACGGCGACGATCGGCCGCCTCCACCGATTGATGGCGGCGATCGGTCGCCGCCGTCACTATCTGCTCCCCTCCTCCCCCCGCCTTCCGATTTTTTCCCCCCCCCCCTCACCTCCCCCGGGACCTGCGATGTCCCGGTGTCCCTCCGGGATTCTTCATGGGCGCCGCCATCTTGCAGTTATTAGAGCTGTACTGTTCAGCTCTGCAAATATCACATCTGACCGGCACCAAGGACAGCTGATCTGTGTGACTACCACCCCATCAATCTGAATATATATATATATATATAAAGGGTACTGTATATACTCGTGTATAAGCCGACCCGTGTATAAGCCGACCCCCCTAATTTTGCCACAAAAAACTGGGAAAACTTATTGACTCGTGTATAAGCCGGATGTATAAACTGCCCTCCTGCTCTGTGCTGCCCCCGTCCTGCTCCTTGCTCCCCCATCCAGCTCTGTGCTCCCCCATTCTCCTCTGTACTCCCCCCCCCCCTCCTCCGTCCTCCACTGTGCTCCCCCATTCCTTCTCCGTCCTCCTGTGCCCCCCGTCCTGCTCCGTGCTCCTCTGTGCCCTCCATCCTCCCCCCGTCCTGCTCCGTGCTCATTGTCCTCCATGCTTCCCCTATCCTCCGTTCTCCCCCCCGTCCTCCTCCATGCTTCCCCGTCCTCCCCCCGTTGCTCCATGCTTCCCCCGTCCTCCGTTCTCCTCCCCTGTCCTGCTCCATGCTTCCCCCGTCCTCCGTTCTCCCCCGTCCTCCTCAATGCTTCCCCCATCCACCGTTCTCCCCCCGTCCTGCTCCGTGCTTCTTGTCCTCTCCTCCATCATACTCACCCCTCCCCGTGCCAGCGCTCAGCGTCCCTGCAATCCTGCGTTCTCCCCGGCTTCCTGCAGCTCTCCAGCACTGAGCGGTGATGTAATACCGCTCATTAAGGCCATGAATATGGAGGCCACGCCCATGGGAGTGGCGTCGCGTCCATATTACATGACCTTAATGAGCGGGTATTACATCACCGCTCAGTGCTGGAGAGTTGCAGGAAGCCGGGGAGAACGCAGGATTGCAGGGACGCTCAGCGATGGCACGGGGAGGGGTGAGTATGATGTCTCAGCCACCGGCTCCTGCCGCGGCATCCCCTCCCCCGCTGGTTTCTGCCCTATGACTCGTGTATAAGCCGAGGGGGCATTTTCAGCACGAAAAAAGGTGCTGAAAATCTCGGCTTATACACGAGTATATATGGTACGTGTCCACGTACCGGGTTCTCTGCGCTTTGGACGGAGCGGAAACCCCGCTCTGCCCAAAGTGCCGCCCCCTTCTGAACGCGCCGTGAATCCGGATGTGTTCATTGAACACATCCGGAATCGCCGCACCTATACATAGGACTCTGTTATTTACCTTTCGGCGACAGAGCGTCACCGCAAGGTAAATAGACATGCTGCGGACGAAAAAGACGCACCCCATGTCCGGTTTAGCGGGTATGTCACCCGCTTAATCGGACTGATAGTGGAGACGGGATTTTCATAAAATCCCCTCCACTATGCTGGACTATCTGAACGCTGCGGATTAAACGCTGCGGTAGGATGCAACGTTCAATCCGCGGCAAATACTGATGGTTTCCTGACCGTGGAAACACCGTAAAAGTGCTGGACATCCCCACTAAATGCTACCCCTATACCAACTAATAGTAAATCCTCCCTCACTTATCATTATCTGCTCCTAATGTTACGTAACATCATTCTATATAGTAAAGTCACAACTAGATATAGAGATGTAAATATTATTTATTTTAGGAATATTTTGACAATTAATGTAATATATGATGATATCATAGTCTGGGGCTACAGCTGTTATCAGCATCACTGCACACGATGGAATCAGTGACTCTATGAAGAGATGAGGAATCTGTGGATCATTATGGAAATGATCTGGAACTTCTGCAGATTTTTGTAAAGAGAAGACATCAAGTTATTACATCACATCAGTAGATTCCTAATAAAAAGTAACTAACTAAATATGAGCTGGAGACTAAAAGAAAGGAAAGCCTAATATCTACTTACATGAAGTGCAGGTCGTTCTGATCTAATTCCTCAATGTTCTCCAGACTTGGATCTTCCTTCAACGAAAACACAACAATTAATCCTATGTTACATATAATATACATTGTCCAAGAAGTATCGTCACTCCTTGCGGAGATCAACATGCTAAGCATGCCGAGATGACATGTCGTGGGGTGGAGAGAGAAGAGGGAATGAGTTAACTTACCCATTCGCTGTTTGAGGGATGTCCATGTTCACAACCCTTCATGCTTGGTGAGATGTCGACCAAACCGGATGGAAAACTAAAGAGAGACCAGAACAGCAGGAAGTTAGAGGTGATTTGTTTTTACAGCTTACAAAATGAACGTAGTATTAATGTATGTACGGCTCCCTTACCTGGGCTGATATTCAGTATGGTCTCTTCCACTGTCTGCACCATGAACATGGTGCTTCATTGGAAGCAGTGGTTACGGCATAGGGGGCACAGAGGGTTGGAGCGGAGCCATCTAGAAATACAGCTCTGATGGAAGCTGTGGTCACATGGAAGGATTGTGACCTGCTCTCCCATCTCATATTCGGTCATACAGTTGACTAGAGTTGAGCGATACTTTCCGATATCTAAAAGTATCGGAATAGTATCGCCGATACCATTAAAATATCGGCGATACCCGATACCGGAAATCCAATGTAAGTCTATGGGAACAAAATATCGTAACTAAAAAAACCCCATTCTTTCCTTGTAAACACTAAATATACACATATATATATATATATATATATATATATATTATATATATATATATATATACATGTCATTGTGACATATATATATACATATATGTATAGTTTATACACTTCTACATAGTAAAATATCCTCTGATTCAATTGCCGGGTAAAGCCGGCTTCTGTGAAAAGACAGAAGCACCCGACATGAAATGACACTTGGTGTACATAGGGTTAACCATGTCTTTTCATGTCTTTGCTATCTGATTTGCACAAACAATTACATCAGTCTATGTGTGCAAAATTTCACACCTGTAGGGGTTAATTAAAGGTGTAAATTCGTTGTAAAAAAAACCGGACTTTTTTGCTACGAATTTACACCTTTAATTAACCCCTACAGGTGTGAAATTTTGCACACATAGACTGATGTAATTGTTTGTGCAAATCAGATAGCAAAGGACATGGTTAACCCTATGTACACCAAGTGTCATTTCATGTCGGGTTCTGCATTTTCACAAAAGCCGGCAATTGAATTAGCGGCTATTATACTATGTAGAAGTGTATGAACTATATATATATATATGTGTCACAAATTCAATGACATGTATATATATATATATATGAGGTGTAAAATTGCTGAAAAAAATGCGTGGGCTCCCGCCCTATTTTCGCAACCAGACAGACAAAGCCAGTGAGTGGGGGCAGATAATAATAGCCCAGAGAGGGACCATTATTTTTGGCCCCCCCCCCTGGCTACTAACATCTGCCCCCAGACACCCCAGAAAGGGCAAATCTCTAATTAGATTTGCCCTTTCTGGCACTTTGCCCGTCTATTCCCATTGCCCTGTAGCGGTGGCGAATGGGTTAATAAGGGGTTAATATGACCTTGCAATTGAAAGGTCACTTTAAGCCAGGTTAATAATTGAGAGCTGTCAATTAGACAACTATCAATTATTAATCCTATTGCATGAAATAAAAATAAAACACACACACTTTAATTAAAAAATCATTTTAATGAAATAAAGACACATGTTTTTGACCATCTTTTATTTTACTGCAAAAACCATTTCCTGTAATAAAAATAAAATAAAAAAGCAAAATTATTCTTACCTATCCCATGCACAGTCAGGTCCCACGGTGTAATCCTTCAGAAAGGGTTAATGTTTACTGCAGGGACCGCAGCTAATGCTGCAGCCTCACAGTAAACCCCCAAATGAATGAGTTCCTCTCCTGGCTGACAGGAGAGTAAAGGCTGGGTCTCACATAACGATACACCAGCGATCCCGACAACGATATGCACTTGTCAGGATCGCTGGTGTATCGCTACATGATCGCTGCTGAGCTGCCAAACAGGCAGCGATCTGGGACAGCGACACTGCGGGTAACATCGCTTAAGGGCCGTCTCACATAGCGATATCGCTACCGTGATCGCTGCTGAGTCACTAGTTTTGTAACGCAGCAGCGAGCTCACCAGCGATATCGCTGTGTGTGACATTCAGCGACGATCAGCCCCCCTGCCGGGTATCGCTGATCGTCGCTGAAATGTCAGGACCTTTTTTTGATCGCTGGTTTCCCGCTGACAGGCACGCATCGCTGCGTGTGACAGGCGGGAGACCAGCGATCCGCTGGTAACCAAGGTACACAGCGGGTTTCCAGGTGCGGGGCTGTGCCTAGAAACCCGCTGTGTACCTTGGATACCAGCGCCCTGATGCAGGGGAGCTGGTATCCAAGGTACACAGCGGGTTTCTAGGCACCGCGCAGCGCTTGGAAACCCGCTGTGTACCTTGGATACCAGCTCCCTGCATCAGAGCGCTGGTATCCAAGGTACACAGCGGGTTTCTAGGCACAGCCCCGTGCCTGGAAACCCGCTGTACCTTGGTTACCAGCGGATCGCTGGTCTCCTGCCTGTCACACGCAGCGATGCGTGCCTGTCAGCGGGAAACCAGCGATCAAAAAAAGGTCCTGACATTTCAGCGACAATCAGCGATACCCGGCAGGGGGCTGATCATCGCTGAATGTCACACACAGCGATTTCGCTGGTGAGCTCGCTGCTGCGTCACAAAACTAGTGACTCAGCAGCGATCTCGGTAGCGATATCGCTATGTGAGACGGGCCCTTAAGTGGAAAGCTTAATTGATTGCTTTCCACTTTCACTTCAGGTCAGCCAGGGACACAATCAGTGACGTCAGAGGGAACTGATTAACAAAAATAGGGGTTCCCTTCGAAAAAAAAATGGCGTGGGGTCCCCCCTATTTTTGTTAACCAGCCAGATGAAGTAGACCGCTGAGGCCTGGATTTTCAGGCTGTTAAGGAGCCAAGATCCATGGACTTTGCCAGCCTGATAATACCAGGCCACAGCAGTCTGCATATCTTGGCTGATTAACAAAAATAGGGGATCCCCTCGAAAAAAATTGGCGTGGGGTCCCCCCTATTTTTGTTAACCAGCCAGATGAAGCAGACCGCTGAGGCCTGGATTTTCAGGCTGTTAAGGAGCCAAGATCCATGGACCTTGCCAGCCTGATAATACCAGGCCACAGCAGTCTGCATATCTTGGCTGATTAACAAAAATAGGGGATCCCCTCGAAAAAAATTGGCGTGGGGTCCCACCTATTTTTGTTAACCAGCCAGATGAAGCAGACCGCTGAGGCCTGGTTTTTCAGGCTGGTAAGATCCAATATCCATGGACCTTGCCAGCCTGATAATACCAGGCCACAGCAGTCTGCTTAGCTTGGCTGGTTAACAAAAATAGGGGATCCCCTCGAAAAAAAAACGGCGTAGGGGTCCCCCTATTTTTGTTAACCAGCCAAGTAAAATGCAGACTGCTGCGGCCTGGTATTAAAAGACTGTCAAGGCCCATGGATTTTGGCCCTCAACAGCCTGATAATACCAGGCTACAGCAGCCCCACATTTGGCGCATCAAAAGATGTGCCAATTGTGGCACTTTACCCGGCTCTTCCCACTTGCCCTGTAGCGGTGGCAAGCGGGGTAATAAGGGGTTAATGTCACCGTTGATTGCACGGTGACAATAAGCCCGGTTAATAATGGAGAGGCGTCAATAAGACACCGATCCATTATTAATCCCAAAGTTTTTAAATGTTTAAAAAAAAGACACAGCAAGAAAAAAGTCTTTTAATGAAATAAAAGAGACAACACAGTTTTCATTTCTTTTATTACTCTCTCATTCCTGCGACGCCATCGATCTCCTGTAAAAAAATAAAAAAAACAAACCAACAGTATACCACCTGTCCGACGCAGTCCATAGTAACGACAGTCCCACGACGATCCAGCTCTGCTACATCGGAATGACAGGCAGAGCCTGACATCCCGGCGCAGCACAGCTGCTTACCAGCTTCCCCGGCGGTGACGTCATCGGACTGCTTTACGGCCGCGATTACCCAGCAGTCACTGCAGTTATCGCGAGAAACTGCATGTGACCACCAGGGAGAAGAGGATGGCGGCCATTAAGCAATCCGGGATGTGACCGCCGGAGATCTTCTGCCGGGTAAGTGCCGCTGACTCCTGACAGACCCGACCGACGGACACTGACAGTGACATTCCGATTCCGGTATCCGATATGACGAAAATATCGGAACTCGGAATCGGAATTCCGATACAGCCAATATCGGCCGATACCCGATATTTGCAGTATCGGAATGCTCAACACTACAGATGACACATGACCGGGTCTCCTCCTCTGGGGTTACAGGCCTTGTTGGGAGATTTGCAATTAGCAGTTTTCTCCTGGCTACCCAATTCAGCCGTCTCCCTGGCACAGGTAGATTTTGTGCAGGTGGAGCCACTTGTGGCAGTGGTGGTGCCATTACACCCACTTCCTGCAGTTGAATAGGCAGGGGACGGTCATCATCCCTGCTGCTCTCTCCTGATGTTCTGGAGGGCTCCGCAGGGGCTGGTCTTAGAGGAGAGCGGCTTCTTTCTCTTCTCTCTTCTTCTCCCCTACGCCTTGGAGGATCTCGGGCCCGTCTCCCTGTCCTCTCAGTGACAGCATTGCTGTCTCTCTGATGTCCATGACTGGTAGAAGGTCTTTCCTGATCTCTTTGATGAGACCTCAACCTATGGACAGTTATGGCCTGACCTATAAATGAAGGGGAATTTATCAGAATTATTCCCAATTTTAGAAACACTTTTGGACTATAGTGATGGATCCATCTGCTGCTGTGGTGTTTAGGGAAAGGAGAATTTGAGAAGGAATTGCCTTTTTTTTGGACTTAGTAAACCTAAACTGTCTGTCCTGAAATGTGGCCCATCATACCCCAGGTAGATTTCCTCCCAAGAAAGCCCTATAGGGTGGGAATATTGTCTGTCTCCCCCAAATATCACTTACCTTGATGTTCTGGTCGGCGCAGCCATGCCTCATTGTCAGCAATCAGCTGACGCAGCTCCCGGGCACTCATGACTGAATTACCTGAAGCTGACTGATAGAATATTGGAGGACTACGCTCTCCGGTGGCACCGGTGTTATTGTGCTCTGATCAAAGATCATAAGATTCAATGGAAGTAATCACCAGATGTGTAGCACAAACTAGTTCGCTCTTCCACAACCAAAGTGACGTGTCAGCAAAAGCATCAACTCAACAAATGGCACGGATGTCACAGTGTGCAGAGATTTCATAGCCTCATGACATTCCATGATGCCATTATGACATCATAATTGAGAGTGATCCCCTAATCCTGAGCGTAGCATTGTGACATCAGAACATCCAGGCCGCCATGTTTGCTGCCAACTGGTGAATGAGGCAGAGAATGGGGAATAGAAATATCCCATCTGGGAGGGCGAGGGGAAAGGGGGGGGTTGTTATTGAGAGACTTGATAAAAGGCTGAGTTATCGCAATTTAATGTATTGCTCTGATATCTAGGTTTTTTTTTTTTTCCAAAATCATGTTTATTGAAATTTAACATAGTTACACAGGAAAACACATCAATTCCGCAAACAGTGCAGAGTAGATTAATAATACATCAGAAAAAACAGACATACAAACGTAGGAGGTAAGGAATAAGGGGGGGGGGGAGATAGGTACACCTAAGTATACGACTATAACTTATTTAGAGCAGAGGCCTAACAAAAACTGACCTGTTAAAATGCAGGTTCCTGTATATCAAAGTGGCATATAAGCTAGACACATAGCAGGGATCATTGCGGGCAGGGAATATCCGACCCTGATTTGAGGTAGCACAAGCAACATCACAATGGATTAACGGATAGCCGACTAGCAAGCCACGGTTCCCAAATCTGGGACTTTTTCTTTTTAGATGACGCAGATAATACCAGAGCCCTTTCGTATTGGCAATGAAGGTTCATCCTGTCGATCACAAATTGTATTTTCAGAGCGCTGGCCACTCTCCATTTGGATGCCACCGCCAGTCTAGCGGCTATAAACAAATGTGAGAACACTCCTCAGCACATGCGGGATCTCATCCAAACCTATATGTAATAAAACCATACTGGGTTGTAAGGCCATCTGGATTCCAGTTACCTCAGCTATCACGTCCTCTAGGCTAGCCCAAAAATTTAGTAATTTCGGGCACGACCACCACATGTGGCTAAGTGTCCCCAACATACCGCAGCCTCTCCAGCACAACGGGGAACACTGAGGGCCAAAGTGAGCAACTTTAACTGGGTAATAGTACCAGCGTAAGTGGACTTTTTTCAATTGTTCCAAATGGTTTAAACATGGGGAAACTCTCCGAACCTCTAACACTGCCTCCCGCCACCCATCTGACTCTAGAGTGACCTGCAAGTCATCCTCCCATTGACTCATGAAATGCAGTTTAACCTCTGGGTCAGGATCATTCAGGGCTCTATACAAGACAGATACATTCCAAGAACTAGGTCCGTGCACCAGGAAGAGGCCATTTACTATACGGTCTAGGTTAGAATTAAAGAAGTACGACGATTGTGTAGTGTGTATAAGATGTCTTAATTGCAAAAACTGATAGAATCTATGGTGAATATCTGGGTGTTTTGCAACTAGATGGTCAAACGGCTTAATCACTGTGCCATCACACAGCTGATGAAGTGATTTTACACCAGCCAGTACCCATAGCTGTAAATCTATATACGGGATATGTAATTCTAGCGCCTTCAGTGACATTTCAGTAAACGGGATTTTAATAAGAATCGGGACTGTCTGTCTCCAAAAATGCAGTGCAGTAGACATGGTCAGTAGAGGGAGGTTACTAGGCCGCGGCCCAAAGGCTTCAACCTCTAACATAAGTCGGGTGGAGCCTCTAGTCGCATAAAAATTTTCGATTTGCAAACATCTATGATCCTTATCTTGCTGCCACCAATCCCGCAGCCCCGCCACCACTGAGGCCTTATAATGCGCCATCAGATTTGACAAACCCATTCCCCCCAAATCAAAAGGGTAATACAAAAGGGACTTAGCCACTCGAGGAGTTTTGTGGGCCCAAATGTAATTGTTAAGCGCTGAAGGTTTGTTATAATTTTGCTTGGGACCCTCAAAGGGAGACATTTGAAATAATATAATATCTTGGGAAGAATTTTCATCTTGAAAATATTAATTCTAGCTACCCAGGAGTTCATAAACAAATGTAAGGTGTCCAGCTCCATCTTTATCTGTCTGAATAAAGCAGTATAGTTCGCCTCTATAATATGTTGAGAATGTGTAAGCTTTATACCAAGGTAAGGGATACCCTGTTCAGTCCAACGAAAGGGAAACTTATTCTCCAATTCAACTTTGGTGACCAAAGGGACCGCGACAAGGAATACCAGTGATTTGCATGCATTCAATTTGTAATAGGATACTGACACAAACTCCTCTAGTTCAACCATGACGGACGAAAACGACCGCTCCAGGTCCATGCAGGCTATGATAACATCGTCTGCGTAAAGACCGATCTTGTGAGCAACCGGGCCCACCATCAGACCTGAGATATCAGAATTAAGACGGATTTTCTCCGCCAGTGGCTCTATGCATAATGCAAATATAATGGGGGATAGTGGGCATCTCTGCCACGTCCCGTTGGTGATCAAAAAGGGGTAGATACAAACCCAGAGGCCAGGATTGCAGATGGGGTGGAATATATGGCTAAAATCGCCGAAAGGATGGGGCCCTCCAAACCAAACTTCCTAAGAACACTTCCCAAATATCCCCAGTGCACCCTGTCAAATGTCTTCTCCGCGTCCAAGGACAGGAATGCACTGGCAAGGCCCGACAGCTCCGCCACCCTAATGAGATTCAACATTCGGTGGGTACCATCCTTGGTTTCTCGGCCAGCCAGAAAACCGACCTGGTCAGGAGAGACAAGAGAGGGAATTATCAAATGAAGGTGGGAGGCTAGCAATTTGGTTTATATCTTTAAATCACAATTCAATAAAGCAATGGGTCTAAAATTCCCAGGACTATCAGGGGTCTTACCCGGCTTAGGGAGAGTAGTAATAGTAGCTTCCAAATTAGGGGCAGCAACTATGCCTGAATCCTGCCAATTTGAGAACAACCTCAATAGATATGGGGCCAGAAGGTCCTGAAAAGTGCGATAATATTCATTTGATAGTCCATCCGTACCAGGCGCGGTGTGTAGCTTACTGCTTTTAATAGTTTTTTGATCCCTTCTGTAAATGGGGTGTTTAACAATAATAATTGTTCTTGGGATACACGCGGTAAATTAACTGATTGCAGATATGAATCAATTGTTGCCTGAGTGGGTTGACGAGTCTGCGGGTCAGAATGTAAGTTATATAAATGGGAGTAGTACTTTACAAATGTCTCTGCAGTGTCAATCGGATTCCTAATCAGACACCCTTTCTGATCTTGTAAACCATCAATTCTAGATTTAGCCTCTCGTTTACGTACCCTACGTGCCAATATTGCTCCCGCCCTGTCTCCAGCGGCGTAAAAGTGAGTTTTAAGCTTACGTAAATTACGGGCATAGGCAGAAAGTAAAACATCCCGCAACTGAAAACGAACCCCATATATCTCATCGGAAACCACCTGCGAGGGCGAGGTTTTATTCAATGATTCCAACTTGTCAAGCTAAGAGGTCATCCCGTATCCCTCTATTACGCTTCAGTATGGAGGCTTGTTGTAGGAGATATCCCCGTAAAACCACTTTATGCGCAGCCCATAGCGTTTCATCTGAAACTTCCCCATTATCGTTAACATGGAAGTAGTGAGTCAACTCAGTAGATATACCACCCGCCAACCTCTCATTTAGTAAAAGAGACGGGTTCAGACGCCACCGAAAAGCAGGGTTCGCATGATGTTTTAAAGCTAGCTGTAACACAATGGAAGCGTGGTCAGACCAGCTATGCTGGAGGAGACTCATCTAGGAAGAACCGAAGTATCCACCAGGATGTGGTCAATCCGAGTATACGTATGGTGTCTGAAAGAATAGAAGGTATAATCTTTTTCACTCGCGTGGGAGTGCCTCCAGAAATCGTGTAAATGGTATTCTTTGGCTATGCCACCTTGTGAGCAGTCTAGATCCCTGTCCATGGGAAGATTAAAGTCTCCACAGTATATCTTTTCGCCCTGTGCCAGACCATCCACTCTATGTAGTACTTTGCGGATAAATTTCTGTTGTGAATGATTTGGGGCTTAGATGACTGTGACAGTGTGCAACTCGCCATTCAATGTGCATACGAGGGACAGAAATCTGCCCGCAGGGTCCGCTACTTTCCGAATACATTTGATGACTAATGTATTTTTAAAGATGATGCACACCCCAGCCTTTTTTGTGCTATTATTAGCGTAGTAAATATTGGAGAATTGTGGGTGACGCAGCCTAAAATTATCAGCTTCTATCAGATGAGTCTCCTGCAGGCAGATAATCTCCGCACCTGATTTTTTCACCTCTTTCCATAGGTTGGACCTCTTACAGGGGGAATTCAGCCCCTAACATTTAAAGAAATAATGGTGACACTCATAATTATACATTATAAAACTTGTTATCACACATACATCTTCATGGACCCATATCACCTGCATCTGGGCTCATGTGTTGGCAACATAGAAATCCACAGTAAACATATTAAAAGGACCCATCTCTGAGGTGCACCTAAAGAAAAACAGGAGACAAGGGAAACAAAACACAGAAAAAGCAAAAAAAAAAAAATTCTAAACACAAAGTCATGCAGCCACTAGGCCAGAGGCCAGGCTAGTCAGGCAGTGAAACGCCTGAGAGGTCAGTCTTAGACTGCAGGTAACTGCCAGTTCAGGGCAGTTCCAAGATTCACTCCCAAAAAGATGGAAAATAGCCTGTAGTTATCTTAGACGGGGTGCTGGGGCAAGCGACGAAATCCATAGCACCCTCACAGCAGAGTCCTGCATCCGGACAACATCTCAACCTCCTCTTCAAGTTTGAATCCAGTCCTGAACAATTTTCTTAAATCTGGGAACACCTGTAAGCCTTGATATTCAGTAGGGAGCTCAGGGGGTTTCCTCATCCTCTGCATGAAGGAAGTGGATGCGCGCCAAAGTGTCTCTGGGCAAGGCTGGGTCTACATGCCGGGGTTTGGGGACTCTATGTATCCTGTCAATCAGGAAATCCCTGGGGAGCAAGGTTGGGAGTACAGTTTGCTAAATTTAAGCAAAAAGTCAGCCAGATCCTTATCTGGTATGCCCCGGTATGCCCCTGATACCACATTATTCCTTCGTGATCTACTAGGTCGTACATCTTATCCTGGACCACAACCATATCCTCTCTCAAAGCTTTGTTCTCCTCCACTAGTGCATTTATAGTCTTGGCATATTCAGCCATCTTGCTTTCAACATGAGCAGTTCTCTCCCCCAGGGACGAGACTTCCCCTCTAATCTCCTGCAGCGTAGACTGCATGTCTTCCTTTAGGGAAGCACGAATGGAGGCCAGAAAGTCTCTCATGTCCCCTTTAGTAATAGGGGACAGGTTGTTGTGAGTCTCAGATGCCCCTCTCCCCCCAGAGTCACCCGACGAGCGGGAGGAAGCTGAGGTGGAAGCCGCCGCCATTTTACCTGCAGTATGTTAAGTTTGTCCTCGGGGGAAGAAGTCCGGGAGCTTCGGCGGGGAACTACGTTTCTGTGCTCTCCCTCGGATCATCATGTGTCCAGGACCTTCCAAGAGCCGTTACTGTGCACAGGGAGGAGGAGAGGTAATATAGAGTGCTGTTATTAGCCAGTTTAAGTCCGGAGAAGCAGGAGCCTGTGAGATATGTGGCCACTCTGGTCTGCATGCAGGCCACGCCCCCCCTGATATCTAGTTTATGACTGTATATATATGTGTGACTGTTCATATTGTGCGAAAAAATTCAATAAAAATAGTAAAAAAAATAAATAAATATCCCCTCTTTTTTAAAACCCTTAACCCTCATGGGTTGTTTGCACGTTAATGACGGGGCCAATTTTTACAATCCTGACCACTGTCTCTTTATGAGGTTAAACTCTGGAACGCTTCAACGGATCTTCGCGATTCTGAGAATATTTTCTCGTGACATATTGTACTTCATGATAGTGGTAAAATTTCTTCGATACAACTTGCGTTTATTTATGAAAAAAATGGAAATATGGCGAAAATTTTGCAATTTTCAAACTTTGAATTTTTATTCCTTAAAACAGAGAGATATGTCACACAAAATAGTTACTAAGTAACATTTCCCACCTGTCTATTTACAGCAGCACAATTTGGAACCAAAATTTTTTTTTTGTTACGAAGTTATAAGCGTTAAAAGTTGACTAGCGATTTCTCATTTTTACAACAAAATTTACAAAACCATTTTTTTTAGGGACCACCTCACATTTGAAATTACTTTGAGGGGTCTATATGGCAGAAAATACCCAAAAGTGACACCATTCAAAAGTGATACCATTCTAAAAACTGCACCCCTCAAGGTACTCAAAATCACATTCAAGAAGTTTATTAACCCTTCAGGTGCTTCATAGGAGCTAAAGCAACGTGGAAGGAAAAAATTAACATTTAACTTTTTAGTCACCAAAATTATCTTTTACAAACAATTTTTTTTATTTTCACAAGGGTAAAAGGAGAAAATGGACAGATAAAGTTGTGCAATTTCTCCTGAGTACGCCAATACCCCATATGTGGGGGAAAACCACTGTCTGGGCGCACGGCAGGGCTCGGAAGGGAATTGAAATTGGACACCATGTCGCGTTTGGAGAGCCCCTGATGTGCCTAAACAGTGGAAACCCCCCACAAGTGACACCATTTTGGAAACTAGACCCCCGTAAGGAACTTATCTGGATCTGTTGTGAGCACTTTGAACCCCCAAGTGTTTCATTAAAGTTTATAATGCCTGGCTGTGAAAAAAAAAAAAAATTAAATTACTGGTAAGTAATTATCATTTTTCTATTTTCACAGCTCAGCATTATTGAATTCTTTGAAGCATCTGTGGGTTCAAGTTGCTCATCACACCTCTAAATAAATTCCTTGAGTGGTTTAGTTTCCAAAATCAGGTTACTTGTGTTGGGTTTCCATTGTTTAGATACCTCATGGGCTCATCAAATGTGAAATGGCGCCAGCACTCTATTCCAGCCAGTTTTGTTCTGCATGTCCCTGTGCACACAGTATTTGGTGAGGTTTTTACCTCTGAATTTGTAAGCAAAAACCAGAAGTGCAACAGTCAGAGGAAAAGTATAATAGTAACACGTGACCAAACACTGATTGTGTGCACGTGTCCCAAATGTCAAATGACGTTGCTTCCCTACAGACCCCTGCCGTGCACCCAAACAGTAGTTTTCCACCACATATGGGGTATCAATGTACTCAGGAGAAATTGCACAACAGATTTTGTAGTCCATTTTCTACTGCTACCTTTGTGAAAATGAAAAATTTGGGGATAAATAAACTTATAAAATTCTGTGAAGCACCTGTGGGTCCCATGGGGCTCAACACACTTCTAAATTACTTGAGTGCTGTAGTTTAAAAATGGAGTCACTTGTGTGGGTCTGCGCTACTTGGGCAAAACCAGGGCTCTGCAAACGCGAAATAACGTCTACTATATATTCCAATTAATTTTGTGCTCCAAAACTGAAATGATGCTCCTCTCTTTTCGAGCCCTGCTGTGCACCCAAAGAGTTGTTTTCCATCACATTTGGGGTATTGGTTAACTCTGGAAAAATTGGACAACAAACTTTGGTGTCAATTTTCTCTTGTTACCCTTGAGAAAAGGAAAAATTTGGGGCTAAAGCAACATTTTTGTGACAAAAAAAATCTTTTTTTTCCTTACAAATTGCTTTTATTCCTGTGAAATACCTAAAGGGATAATAAATATCTTGAACGTGAGTTTAACACTTTGAAGGAGTGTCGTTTTTTAAATGATGTCGCTTTTGGGTATTTTCTGTTATATAGGACCTTCAAAGTCACTTCAAATGGGATATGGTACCTAAAAAAATTTGGTTTTGTAAATTTTGTTGGAAAAATGAGAAATTGCTGATAAACATTTAACTCTTCTAACTTCCTAACAAAAAATTATGTTTCAAAAATGATGCTGATGTATAGTAGACATATGGGAAATGTTATTTATTAACTATTTTGTGTGGTGTAACTATCTGGTTTAAGGGCATAAAATTCCAAAATTGCCCATTTAAAAAAAAAAAAGCTCAAACATTTTCGTAAAAAAAAAAATACACAAATCATAGTGACCTATTTATTGGAACATTGGGAATCCTAACAGTGGCTACATTTTATTTTTTCCTGACAGCTTTCAAAAAAATAATGAACAAACAATATTTATTTTGAACAAATTGGAAAAACATAAATTATTCTAATTATAAGTGATGTCAATGATGGGGATGATGGAGGGATGGAGAAGGCAATGATGGGAGTGATGGAGAAGGCAATGATGGGAGTGATGGGGAGAGGGCAATGATGGGGATATTGGGAGGGATGGAGAAAGCAATAATAGGGATGATGGGAGGGATGGGAAGGTGTTAGGATTTGAACCTGTGAACCATGGCTTGCTGGTCTGTTCCCTTGCTGTGGAGCTACTTCGGAACTTGAATAACTTCAGCCTGAAACCATATGACCTTCGTATGGGATAGAGATCATCACCTGCCCTGCTGATTATTCCCTCCCTGATTGAGACTGATTGGATAGAGATCATCACCTGCCCTGCTGTTTGTTCTCGCCTGATTGGAACTGCTATATATACCTGGCCCTGTGCAGCTTCCTGTTGCTGAGTATATTGTGGTGCTCAGTCTAACTGAGTGAAGCATTATCTGAGCTCCTGATCTGGAAGGTGTTCTGCTGATATCTTCCTGTCTCTTGTGGAAACCCTGCTGTTCCTACCTCCAACTCTATTCACCTATACGGACTTGGTGCTTGTGTGTGATCTCGGCCGGCCCGTGCTCGGGCGGGCTCCGGCATCTGCCAACATAGTGAACCACCACCGCCATATATGGCACTTCCAGAAGTCCTTCCTTGGTCCGCTCACCTGCACACATCTGCTCCGGCTACTGACTACCAGTCCTGTATCGCCAGTAACGTGACAGAATACTCAGCCTCTCAAAAATGGAGGCCGCTGGAGCAGAAACTTTGGAAACACGTGTCAGAAAACTGCAGGGTGCAATGTCCAGTTTGCACACCGAACAGGTGAATGGAAAAGCACGGATGGACGCATTTATTGCACAAAGCGATCATAATGTCCAGAACCACCAACAAGCTATCCAAGATCTGCAGAATGCAGTACAAGTGTTGACTGCTCGAATTACCCAGCAAGAAGGACAAGCTTCCGCCTCAGCGTCTGCCACGCCCCCCAAGCTACCACCCTTTCATTTTGGCGGTGATCGAGATAAATTTCGTGGATTTTTGAATCAATGTTACCTGTTCTTCGATACACATGCTAATCAGTTTCCGACTGATAGGTCAAAGGTGTTATGCATCATTATGCTGTTAACCCACAAAGCGATCGCTTGGGCTAATCCTCTGATTGAGACTCGGGACGCACGTTTAGACAATCTGAACGAGTTTATTCGAGCGATGCAGCAGATGTTTGATGACCCAAACCGTGCAGCTACTGCTGAATCAACGTTGCTAGCATTACGACAAGGTAAACGCCCCGTCGCAGAGTATGCTATGGAGTTTAGGAGGTGGGCTGTTGACACTGAATGGAATAATGCAGCAAAAGTATCTTTCTTTAAAAGAGGACTTTCTAGTGCAGTAAAGGACGAACTTGCCCGTGGAGAGACCCCTTCGGATCTGGATGATTTCATCAAGCATTGCATCCGGGTTGACACCCGTCTGTCTGAACGACGACAAGAGAAGTGGACCTCCATGAATCGTTCAACTAACTCTTATAACTCCTCCCTGCCATCGGCCACCAAAGAAGTGCCTAGCCGTAATGTCCGAGATACAGAACTAGAGCCAATGCAAGTGGATGCGATCCAGAGACGAGCAAGTGCAGAACGAAGAGAACAGAGATTTAAAGAGAATCTATGTCTGTACTGCGGGGAAGCGGGACATTTTCTCATTAACTGTCCAAGTCGTCCCACAAACCGTTCAAGAAAAATGGTGGCGGCTATAATGGATCCTGATTCTTCCGACGAGGAGTCTTTAATCTCAGAGATTGATTATGCTAAAGATGAGATCCAGTCCATATCATCCATAGTTCCACCTACCAGAAAGGAGAGCCGTGAATCCCACTATTTTGTAACTATCAAACTGAAGGTTAACTCCCAGTGGATCACTGCATCAGCCATGATCGACTCTGGGGCCAGCGGGATGTTCATGGATTCTGCATTTGCTCAAAATCATGGCATAGATATGCAGAAAAGACGTTCACCTATTGTGATGGAGACGGTAGATGGATCTCCGCTGAATTCGGGGCCAGTGGATCATGAAACAGGACCTTTGGAGATCTATATTGAGCCGCAGCATCATGAGATATTGACATTCCTAATTATTTCTTCTCCACATTTTCCCATCATTTTGGGTTTGCCCTGGTTGCAGAAGCACAATCCTATCATCGATTGGGAGATGAAAAAGATCAGTTTCCCCGAAAAGGAAGTTCAGACATAGGTTCCAAGCGAATCCACATTAGAAGCAGTTCAGAATCCAGAATTGCCTCAGCTACCAGCGGTGTATGAAGATTTCTTGGATGTTTGTGACAAGAAGGGAGCGGATACACTTCCCCCGTATCGACCATACGACTGCCCAATAGAACTACTCCCGGGGGCGGCTATACCGTTTGGAACTATCTACCCTTTAGCGGGTCCTGAACTGAAGGCTCTTAAAGAATTTATTGATGAAAACTTAAGCAAAAAATTTATTCGTCCATCATCCTCGCCCGCTGGAGCCCCTATATTCTTTGTCAAGCAGAAGGATGGAACATTACGCCCAGTAGTGGACTACAGGGAGCTTAATAAAATCACGGTAAAAAAACATTATCCTCTACCGTTGATACCGGAACTCCTAGAAAGAGTACAAAGTGCCAAAATCTTCACTAAGTTAGATTTACGTGGGGCATACAATTTAGTACGTATAAAGCCTGGAGATGAATGGAAAACGGCCTTTCGTACCCGATACGGACACTTTGAAAGTCTAGTGATGCCCTTCGGACTCGCTAATGCTCCAGCTACCTTCCAGCACCTGGCAAATGATATTTTCCGAGATCTGTTGGATCAGTTCATGGTCGTTTATCTAGATGACATCCTCATCTTTTCAAACTCTATGGAGGAACATCAAACGCACGTAAGACAAGTGCTACAACGGTTAAGAGAGAATGCGCTGTATATTAAATTAGAAAAATGTGAATTCCATCGAGAAGAGATTCAGTTCTTGGGATACGTCATTTCACTTCAAGGATTACGGATGGATGCAAAGAAAACGCAAGCTATCACCGAGTGGCCTATCCCTAAAAATGTGAAAGAAGTTCAGCATTTTGTGGGGTTCGCCAACTTTTACAGACGTTTTATTAAGAATTTTTCAGAAATCGTGCTACCCATCACGCAATTAACAAAAAAAGGAGCAAAATTCATCTGGACACCTGAAGCACAAGAAGCGTTCTCTCGTTTAAAGACAAAATTCACAACGGCTCCCATATTACGCCATCCTGACCCTGAATTGGCTTTTATCATCGAGGTGGATGCTTCAGACTGTGCGGTCGGCGCTATCCTCTCTCAGAGGACAGGGGAAAAGAAGTTGCTGCATCCATGTGCATTTTTCTCACAACGTATGTCTGTAGCCGAGAAGAACTATGACGTGGGAAATAAAGAATTGCTCGCCATCATATCAGCATTCAAAGAGTGGAGACATCATCTCCAAGGGGCTGCACAACAAATTTTGGTGTTGACCGATCAACGCAATCTGGAGTTTATCAGGTCTGCAAAATGCCTTCTCCTCGGCAGACTCGTTGGAGTCTGTTTTTGAATCAGTTCAATTTTGTAATTTCATATCGACCAGGCTCCCGCAACAAGAAAGCAGACGCATTATCCAGAATGTTTTCAAGCGAGGCTAACCTTGTAACAACACCCAAACCCATTGTGGCAGATACTAAGATCTTGGGAGTAATACATGATGGAGATTTGCTGGAAGATTTGAAGGCAGCATACGAAACAGACTAGTTTCTATCACATCCATCAGGGGACGTGCATCTGCTTTTTAAAAATCAAGTATGGACTGATGGTCGACGACTATATGTACCAGAAGCAGCTCGGTTTAGTGTCCTACAACTAGTGCACGATTCTAAGATTGCAGGACACAAAGGGACACAGAAAACGCAGGAGTTTTTTATCACGTTTCTTTTGGTGGCCGAACTTTCAAGAAGACGTGAAGAAGTATGTTAATTCCTGTGACATCTGTGCCAGATATAAGACTCCACGTGCATCCCCTATGGGACTATTGCAGCCTCTCGCCATCCCAACACGACCGTGGGGATCAATTTCAATGGACTTTATTGTAGATCTACCAGAGTCCAAGGGAAAGACATCCATTCGGGAAGGAATTTTTTTCCCCAATGTGAAGCTTACTGTTTGCCACTTGGGTTTTTTTTGCCTTCCTCTGGATCAACATGTTAGGGCAGGTTAGGATAGGATATGGGTTGAACTAGATGGACTTAAAGTCTTCCTTCAACCTTAATAACTATGTTACATTATGGTAGTAGTGGATTGACTTACGAAAGCAGCGCATTTCATTCCGTGTTCAGGTCTGCCTTCAGCAAAAGATACAGCTGATCTGATAATTTCCAATGTTTTTCGCCTCCACGGAGTGCCGGATGAAGTCGTTTCAGATCGAGGTGTGCAATTTACATCTAAATTTTGGCGCAGTTTATGCTCAGCACTAGACATCAAAGTACGATTGTCAACCGCTTACCATCCGCAATCTAACGGCCAGACAGAACGTACAAATCAGACGCTGGAGCAGTATCTTCGTTGCTATATTTGCCATCTGCAAGACGACTGGGTGGATCTGCTGCCATTTGCGGAATTTTCATATAATAATTCACAGAATGCCTCTACGAAACAGACGCCATTTTTTGCAAATCTGGGATATCACCCAAACATTCTTCCCAAAAATCCTGTGGCACCATTAATACCAGCAGTCGCAGAAAGAATCTCTCTGCTACAGCAAAATCTGAATGTTCTGAAAGACACTCTAAAGGAAGCTCAGGAGAAATATAAAAAAGCGGCCGACAGGTATCGGAGACCCACTCCCACGTTTAGGATTGGAAATCGAGTGTGGTTATCCACTAAGAATTTGAAATTGAAGATTCCTTCTCCTAAATTAGGACAAAAATTTGTGGGACCATACAAAATCAGTAAGATTGTCTGTCCAGTGGCCGTACGTCTACAGCTACCAACATCAATGAAGATTCATCCTGTGTTTCATGTGTCTTTGTTGAAAGCCGCCACAGCCAATCCATTTCCAGAACGATCCCCTCCGCCTCCCGATGCAATTGAAGTGGACGGACAGGAGCAGTTTGTGGTGGAAAAGATCTTGGATTCCAGAATACACAGAAATCGTTTGCAATATTATCAAATGGCAGGCTACGACATGAGAAATTCATGGGAATCAGTAAGCAACATCAATGCTCCCCGTTTGATTAGACAATTTCACCAGCGGTATCCTGCAAAACCTGGACAAGTTGCATCCAGAGGGGAGTATTGTTAGGATTTGAACCTGTGAACCATGGCTTGCTGGTCTGTTCCCTTGCTGTGGAGCTACTTCGGAACTTGAATAACTTCAGCCTGAAACCATATGACCTTCGTATGGGATAGAGATCATCACCTGCCCTGCTGATTATTCCCTCCCTGATTGAGACTGATTGGATAGAGATCATCACCTGCCCTGCTGTTTGTTCTCGCCTGATTGGAACTGCTATATATACCTGGCCCTGTGCAGCTTCCTGTTGCTGAGTATATTGTGGTGCTCAGTCTAACTGAGTGAAGCATTATCTGAGCTCCTGATCTGGAAGGTGTTCTGCTGATATCTTCCTGTCTCTTGTGGAAACCCTGCTGTTCCTACCTCCAACTCTATTCACCTATACGGACTTGGTGCTTGTGTGTGATCTCGGCCGGCCCGTGCTCGGGCGGGCTCCGGCATCTGCCAACATAGTGAACCACCACCGCCATATACGGCACTTCCAGAAGTCCTTCCTTGGTCCGCTCACCTGCACACGTCTGCTCCGGCTACTGACTTCCAGTCCTGTATCGCCAGTAACGTGACAGAAGGCAATGATGGTAGGGATGGAGAAGGCAATGATGGGAGGGATGGAGAAAGAAATTATAGGGATGATAGGAGGGATGGATAAGTCAATGATGGGGATGATGGGAGGGATTGAGAAGGCAATGATGGGGATGATGAGAGTGATGGAGAAGGCAATGATGGGGATGATGAGAGGGATGGAGAAGGCAATGATGGGAGTGTTGCGGAGAGGGCTATGATAGGAATAATGGGAGGGATGGAGAAGGTAATGATGGGAGGGATGGAGAAAGCAATGATGGGAGGGATGGAGAAGGCAATGATGGGGATGATGGGAGTGATGGAGAAGGCAATGATGGGGATAATGGGAGAGCTGGAGAAGGCAATGATGGGAAGGATGGAGAAGGCAATGGTGGGGATGATGGGAAGGATGGAGAAGGCAATGATGGGAGTGATGGAGAAGACAATGATGGGGATAATGGAATAGGCAATAATGGGGATGATGGGAGTGATGGGGAGAGGGCAATGATGGGGATTATGGGAGGGATGGAGCAGGCAATGATGGGAGGGATGGAGAAGGCAATGATGGGGATGATGGGAGTGATGGAGAAGGCAATGATGGGGTATGATGGAGTGATGGAGAAGGCGATGATGGAGGTGGGGAAGGCAATGATGGGATGATGGAGGGATGGAGAAGGCAATGATGGTGTCACGATCCACATTTGGATCTGTGGCAGATCTCTGCATACTACAACCTCTTTCCTTTCAAACCAGCGGGGGTTAATGTCAGTCTTTTCCCCCTGTGGCCGCTGGTGTAATTGCATTGTTTGTGACTGTTCAGAAGAAGGCTATGACCACTCCCTTCATCCTTTAAAAGGTCTTCTGAGGCCTCAGCTGGTGTTGGTGATACTGCTTCCTTTGGAAACCAACCAAGCTGGAGCCAGGAGCTGCTGAGAGCAGTTGTACTTTAGTTGCTTCCCTCATCTGGTGCCTTACTCTTTTGTGCGGAGCATTACAGTAGAGAAAGCTAAGTGTTTATTGTTTAGTTGATTCAAGCCATTGTCTCTTTCCTTTTTTTGTTTTGGTGTTATTCACTTTATTACCTGTCTCACCTCCTGGGGAGGGGGTTAGTGGGTTTAGCTCAGGGCTAAACAGGAGACAGGGACAGGTCAGTGACTTGGGCCTCACTACCTTTAAGTGTACCCCCAAGTTAAGGAAAGACTGCCATTCCTTAGCCTTAAGGGCAGTTCAGGGGCCCAGGTACCTCGTCCCCTGTATTTCTACAACTTCCCCGTTAAATTATCACCAACCAACACAGTTTTTTTTTTCTCGCTTTCTGGTGAGCCATGGCCCAAATGCAAGCCTTTGTCCAATTGCTGCAGACCCTCACAGTTGAGTTTCAGGAACTGCAGGGTGAGGTGGTGCAGCAGCTACAGCAGTTGGTGGGGTTCTGGGCCTCGGCTCAGATGCAGGTTCAACCAGGACCTAAGATATCTCTCCCTGACAGGTTTTCTGGAGAGAGAGATAAATTTCTTGTTTTTCAGGAGGCCTGTAACTTGTACTTCAGGCTCCGCCCTCGTTGTCAGGGAGTGAGGAACAGCATGTGGGGATTATTGTTTCCCTTCTTAGGGGTGATCCCCAATCCTGGGCCTTCTCCCGCCGGCCGATTCACCATCTTTACGGTCGGTAGACTGTTTTTTTGCGGCTTTGGCGCTAGTGTATGGAGATCCTGATGGCGTCTCTCTGGCGGAATCCCGACTCCGTAAGATCAAGCAGGGGGACCGGCCAGTTTAGGAGTACTGCTCAGAGTTCAGGAGATGGGCCACTGACACACAGTGGAATGATCCTGTACTTAGGAGTCATTTTGTTCAGGGTCTGACCCCAAGGTTGCTGGATACTCTGGTGCAGTACGCCGCCCCCAGGTCATTGTAGGCCGCCATGTCCCTTGCCATCCGGGTGGATAGATGCCTCGGAAAGGCATACACCAAAATTGCCCCCTGTTGTCCTTACTAGGGAGGAGGACACAGTTGAGCAGCTGGACGAACCTATGCAGGTGGGAGCAGTTGTTTCCCAAACGGGGTTGCCTGCAGTTCGACGTGGTGTGGGGGCATGTTTTTTTGTGGGCAGACTGGTCATTTCATTGGGGTCTGCCCAGCTCGCGCCAACATACCTGTGCCATCTAAGAAGCCGCATCCCCTGGTCGTATGGAGGGAGGCGACCAGGGAGTGTATATTTCCTCCATTTCTTCCCCTCAGTGTACCCTGACTGTGAGAGTGGTGATTGGCGGGGTATCTAAGGGAATACCGGTGCTTGTGGACAGTGGAGCAGGAGTCAGTTTGGTGGATGCTCATTTTGTCCGGACCAATGGCCTGATGTGTAGGACGCTAGCAAAACCTCTAGGCGTCCAGACCATTGACTCTGTCCCACTCAGCCAGGGGAGTGTGACACAGGATGTGCATGATATACGCCTGCGTATAGGAACTCGTCATGAGGAGTCCCTGTCATGCTATGTCTTGGAGGGTATGCCAATACCCATTGTTTTAGGCCTCCCTTGGCTGACAAAACACAACCCGGTCATAGATTGGCGTTCCAGAGAAGTAGTCAGCTGGGGTCAGTCGTGTGAGTGCTGCTGCCCGGGGGCTACTGTCTCTGCTGTCTTTCTGCAACCTTCCCCTTCTACTCCAGTGGGGGCAGCAGAGGTGCTGCCAAGGGGAGGGGCAAGTCCCAACCCTCACCACTAGCCAACCCTGAGAGTCTGAGGCCCCTTGGGAGGAGGGGTCAGGGGAGGGTGGTGGTTTCCTCTGAGAATTGTGTGAGTGTGTTGACACAGGGGGATGCCTCTGTTATCAGTTCCTCAAAGAGTTCACCATCTTGTGACAAACGTGTGTTTGGCACTGAACGTTCAGGCCGCATCTGTTTGTGAACGAGTATGTATGGGTGTCCACCAAAAACATACGGTGGAAGTGTGCTTCTGGAGTTCTAGGGTGTTCGGGCCATATGGGGTGTCGGCCATTCTTGGCCCGGGGACTTACCAGCTGGAGTTACCCCCAGTAATGCCCATACATAACTCGTTCCACAGGTCGGCGCTCTGGAGATTTGTGGCACCTCCGGAGCATACGTTATTGCCCCTTCCATCTGTCCGCGTTTGCCATAAACCTGAGTCAGGTGACTGCTGGGGTGAACCCTGGTGGTTCGAGGCGTCCTCACCATAGGTGGTATATGAGGTGCGGTGTTGAGGGTCCAGAGGCCCCTCATTAAAGGGGGGGTACTGTCACGATCCACATTTGGATCTGTGGCAGATCTCTGCATACTAAAACCTCTTTCCTTTCAAACCAGCGGGGGTTAATGTCAGTCTTTTCCCCCGGTGGCCTCTGGTGTAATTGCATTGTTTGTGACTGTTCAGGAGAAGGCTATGACCACTCCCTTCATCCTTTAAAAGGTCTTCTGAGGCCTCAGCTGGTGTTGGTGATACTGATTCCTTTGGAAACCAACCAAGCTGGAGCCAGGAGCTGCTGAGAGAAGTTGTACTTCAGTTGCTTCCCTCATCTGGGGCCTTGCTCTGCTGTGCGGAGCATTACACACAGAGAAAGCTAAGTGTTTATTGTTTAGTTTATTTAACCCCTAGGGGTCTGTCTTTCCTTTTGTTGTTTTGGTGTTATTTACTTTATTCCCTGTCTCACCTCCCGGGGTTGGTGGGTTTAGCTCAGGGCTAACTAGGAGACAGGGACAGGTCGGTGACTTGGGCCTCACTACCTCTAAGTGTACTCGCAAGTTAAGGAAAGACAGGGCCCTTCCTTAACCTTTGGGGCAGTTCAGGGGCCCAGGTTCCTCGTCCCCTGTATTTCTACAACTGCCCCGTGACAGATGGGAGGGATGGAGAAGGCAATGTCGGGGATGATGGGAGTGATGGAGAAAAGCAATGGGGGGATTAGAGATGAGCGACTTTGCCTTTTTTAGGGTTGAGTCGGGTTTCGTGAAACCCAACTTTCTCAAAAGTCGAGTCGAACGAAGTCAGCCGACTAACGGAAATGGTCGGGTTGGAGTCGAAAATCCGACCCCAATGCAAGTCAGAGGAGAATAAAAGTCGGCAGTGAGTGGAGGACAGTAAACACACCTACAGTGCCCATTTCATTGCCAACGACATCAATTCTTATTACTTAAGCTTGTCAACCTTAATTAACTTTATAATAATAGTAACGCTTTGAAAACTGGGGGTTATTTTAGCTCCATACAGAATAGGCCCCATATGTGCTCCAAATGATGCTCCGTATTTAAAGGGCCTTATATGATGCCCCATAAATAATGAACCATATATGATGCTCTAGTATATGATGGGCCCCATATATGATGCTCCAGTGTACTGTATGATGAACCCCATATAATGCTCCAAATATAATGATCCCCATATATAAAGCTCCATATACTGTATAATGGTCTCCATGTGATGCTCCATATATAATGTGCCCCATATGATGCGCCATATATAATGGGCCCCATATGATGCTCCAGTATATGATGTGCCCCATGGATGATGCTCCAGTGTATAATGGGCCCTATCTATGATGCTCAAGTGTATGATGTGCCCCATATATAATTCTCCAGTGTATAATGCTCCC
Organism: Oophaga sylvatica; assembly: GCA_033576555.1. Lineage (NCBI taxonomy): Eukaryota > Metazoa > Chordata > Amphibia > Anura > Dendrobatidae > Oophaga > Oophaga sylvatica. Next base: position 75,827,643 of record JARQOD010000005.1, read on the forward strand.
CATATATTGCTCCAACCATTAAAAAAAATGAAATACCTCTCCTCGCTGGGCACTGCTGTACTCTGGACTCCTCAGCGTCGCCATCTTCCAGCTCTCTGCACTGTGACTGTACAGGGAAAGAGCGCACAGACGTGACATCATCGCGCTCTCTGACCTGCATATCTCTGTCAGGAAACGCGGAAGACGTCACACCGGTGGAGCAGGGAGAGGTAAGTATTGCAAGTGCTGGGGCCCTGAGCTAGCAGAGAGGGCACACTTGTGGGTGCCGGGAACTGGCACAGGGCCTCTCATAGTCGTGTGAGCGATACTCGAGAAATCAGTCCACAACATGGTCATGAAACCCCTGTCTCCAACGCCACTTCGGCTGTGTGCACCACGAACACCTCTTCCATTTGGCCCAGTACAGCTCGTGGTAGAATCTGCACCGCTGCTGTGTGCTGGGAATGCCTCTAAAAAACGGTTTACCAGAATTGCTTGTTTGTTCGCCAATATTAGCTCTAGGTTCTCCTGTGGCATGATGTTCTGTAATTTGCCTTTATAGCGTGGATCGAGGATGCTGGCCAACCAGTAGTCGTCATCCTTCATAATTTTGGCAATGCGGGGATCCCTTTTTAGGATCCGCAAGACATAATCACACATGTGGGCCAGTGTTCCAGGTGTCAAAGATGCACTGCCAGTGGTGGGTGGAGGAGCACTTTCTGCCAAATCCACATCCCTCCATTCACGCACAAACCCTGTACCTGACCTTGGCAAGCCAACATTTACTCTTGCCACCTGAGAAGCATCATCCTCCCCAAAATAATCATCCGTCTGCGCTTAACAGCCGTGTGCATTCCTCAAAACACTGAAGGACTTTACAGAGGTCTTTCAGCTTTCACCACTGCACACCCAAGAACTCCATGTCCGCCCTCAAACTGTCTGCCGGTGGATCCTCCCACAAATGCATTACAGCCTGCCTCTGTTCGCACAGCCTCTCAACAATGTGCATGGTGGAGTTCCACCTTGTTGCAACGTCTATGATTAGGCGGTGTTTGGGGAGGTGGAGCGATCGCTGCAGCCTCTGCATATGACTGAAGTCTACGGGCTAGCGACGGATGTGCGAGCACAGTATTCGCACCTTATACACTGTGTTCCAAATTATTATGGAAATAATATTTTCTCAGATTTTCCTAAATTACCTATATGAATTTCAGTCATTGTAATTTTCCAGTCAAATAACTATTAGAGTACAATTGAAAGGTTTTTGTACAAACTGCCTATGATAACAGTATATTTTTTAAAAAATAAAACACTCCAACTGCACTCAAAATGCATGTTCCAAATTATTATGCACAACAGAGTTTTCAACCTTTTCATTTTAATAAAGAACAAAAAAATGGTCATTTTTGAAATTATAAGCATTAGCAGGTTATTACAAACTGAAATCAAACAGTTTTCAGCTCAAAACTTTATTCTAGGTGATGTTACATTTGCACATAGGACCCCTTGTTCGAAAGGAGCTTCTGAACTCTCTCGTCCATTGAATTTGTTAGGTTTTGGATGATTTCTGCTTCAATTGTTTTGCATGAGGACAGAATACCCTCCCAGAGCTGTTTCTTAGATGTGAACTGCCACTTCCATCATAGACACTCCTTTTGATGATGCTCCAGAGGTTCTCAATGGGGTTGAGGTCAGGGGAGCATGGGGGCCACACCATAAGTTTGTCCCCTTTTATGTCCATAGCAGCCAGAGATGCAGATGTGTTATGTGCAGCATGAGACGGTGCATTATCATGCATGAAAATGATCTTGCTGCGGAATGCAGGGTTCTTCTTGAACCATGGCAGGAAGTGCTGTTTGAGAAACTCAACATACACTATGGAGTTCTTCTTTACCCCTTCAGGGATCCTAAAGGGGCCGACAATCTCTCTCCCCATGATTCCAGCCCAAAACATTACTCCACCTCCTCCTTGTTGGCGCTGTAGCCGTGTTTGCATGGGGTGTCCATCAACCAGCCATCCTCCACTCCATCCATCTGGACCATCGAGCGTTGCACGGCACTCATTGATGAACAGAACAGTTTTGAAGTCAGTCTTCATGTATTGTTTGGCCCACTGGAGCCGTTTCTGCTTGTATGCAGTGGATAGAGGAGGTCGACTGGATGGCTTACGCACAGCTGCAAATCTCTGAAGGACTCTGCATCTTGTTGTTCGGGGGACGTTGGAGGCACCAGCTGCTTCAAAACTTGTCTGCTGCTATGACAAGGCTTTTTTTGCCGCTGCTCTTTTAACCTGACGTAATTGCCTGTAGGAAAGAGTCCTCAATTTTCCCTTATCAGCACGCACACGTGTGTACTGTGAATCAGCTACATACTTCTTGATTGTGCGATGATCACGATGAAGTGTCTTGGCAATGTTGATTGTAGTCATGCCTTGACCTAAACACTCCACAATTTGTTGCTTCTCAGCAGCCGACACATCCTTTTTCTTTCCCATTTTGGCAGAAAATGTAGGCTGCTTAATAATGTGGGACAGCCTTCTTAAGTAGTCTTGCCTTTCATTGGACACACCTGCCAAACTAATTAGCACAGGTGTCTGCAATTGCTTACAGTGATATAAAGAGCCCTGACACACATCATCATCAATGAGTTTAACTGACAAACAAAAAAATTCTTACCTTATCACTCCTAAACAATTTTTGCATAATAATTTGGAGCACAGTGAAGAGCAGGGCTGGTAACTCCGGATAATTATTTATGAAGCACTGCACCACCAGGTTCAAGGTGTGAGCCAGGCAAGGTATGTGTCTGAGTTTTGCCAGGGCTATGGCCGCCACAAAATTACGGCCGTTATCACTGACTACCTTGCCTGGCTCAAGATGCAGACTGCTCAGCCATGACTCAGTTTCTCGCTGCAAGTAGTCTGCCAGTACCTCCGCGGTGTGTCTGTTGTCACCCAAAGACATCATCTTTAAAACAGCATGCTGACGCTTACCACTAGCTGATCGATAGTGGGACACCTCGAGTGCAACTTTGGCAGCTGCGGATGGAGTGCTCGTGCGACTGCGCTTTGTCGACGAGCTTTTGCTTCTGGAGGAGGAGGAGGGTCGAACGCCTACAGCCAACTGTTATCTATACCGTGGGCTAGGCAGCACTGTCCCATCGCCGCTGTCCCCTGTGGACCCTGCATCCACCACATTAACCCAGTGCACAGTGATGGACACGTAACGGCCCTGGCCATGCCTACTGGCCCATGCATCTGTTGTGAGGTGCACCTTTCCACTCACTGATTGTTTGAGTGCATGGACAATGCGGTCTTTCACATGCAGGTGGAGGGCAGGGATGGCTTTTCTAGAAAAGAAGTGCCGACTGGGTAAGTCATAGCATGGGACAGCGTAGGCCATGAGCTCTCGGAACGCTGCGCTTTCAACCAAACAGAAGGGCATCATCTTTAATGAAATCAGTTTGGCAATGTAGGCGTTCAAAGCCAGTGAGGTTTTGTAGTCCGTCCACGCTTGCAAGTGCATGGTATTTAAATGTCTAAGCATGCAACTGGTATTCAATTTTCGGAGATTTTTCCCTCGGCTAAAGGTCCTTCCGCACTTCTTACAGATAACCTTTGCCTCATCAATAGGATTTTGGTCAAAAAAGTGCCACACTGCACTCTTCCTACTATGGGATAAATTTTCAGGGCTTGCACTCAGTACTAATTTGACCGTCTGGCCAAGCTGTCCTGCAACTCTTTTTGTTTTTTTATCATGTTTTTGGACTGCTACGGGCCTGCCAGATAACCGCAGCTGCGATGTCGATGCCTGCCACGGATCCTCCTCCTCTTCTGAGCTTTTGCCAGCGGCACCCTCTTCCCCTAATGGATGCCAATCCGGGTCAACAACTGGGTCATCCATCACCTCTTCAATTTCATCTGCACCTTCCTCTGTGTCACCGTGTAAGGTGTTAGAGTATGTGGGAAGGGACACCTGAGTTTCATCAGGGTCAGATTCTGGCTCAGTAGACTGCGAGGGCAATGTAGTGCTCTGGGTGAATGTACCAGCAGAATCAGATAGCAGTGGCTGTGCATCAGTGCACTCCATGTCATATTCAGCCCTCCGAGGAAGCGACGGCGAAACACGCGTCGGGGCGCGTTCTTGCTTGACAACGCAGCTATGGGTGAGTTATTACTATGAGTCACTACACTGGTACCGATTATCTTATTGCCCCTTCTGATATTAGGGCAGGGTTCCGGACCCTGACTATGGTACACTGATACCTATTTGACTTCTGCATTACCGAGTACATTGTTTTGATGGGCAAATAAAACTGGTACTTAACATTATTATTTGGTTGTACCAATATATGTGATTTACACACAACTATCTGTTCCTCGCCCATGTCTGGGTTGTCATGCTAATGCGTACGACATCTGGCAGTTTTTCCAATGCCACTTCTGTGACTATGAGCTATACATTGATTATGATATGATTCTATTTTAATACTTCATATTTACTGTTTTGTATTTATATTAAAAAAATTATTTTTGTACTTAACTATCTCCTGAGATATATTTCTCTATGTGGTATGGTTCTCTGCTCTGATTTTTTCTGGGTTGTATATGTTAATTAGGAGCTCCATATGGGAATTATCCCTTTGTTGTTCTTCTTGAGCAAATTTAAATTATCCCTATGTCTGTGTCTGTGATTATGTTTCTCAGCTGTATATGGCGTAGGGGAAAATTTAAATCTCCGTATATATTTCCCGAGTCACACACAGACGCTCACTCAGTATGGATTTAACCGTAATACAAAGAGCAGATATACTGTACTGTCTCAGAAGCGTACAGCTGTATACGGTGTAGGGAAATATTTAAATCTCCGTATATATTTCCCGAGTCACACACAGACGCTCACTCAGTATGGATTTAACCGTAATACAAATAGCAGATATACGGTACTGTCTCAGAAGCGTACAGCTGTATACGGTGTAGGGGAAAATTGCAGTCTCCGCATATATTTCCGGAGTCACACACAGACGCTCACTTAGTATGGATTTGACCATAATACAAACAGCAGATATACGGTACTGTATCAGAAGCGTACAGCTTTATACGGTGTAGGGGTAAATTTAAATCTCCGTATATATTTCCGGAGTCACACACAGACACTCTCTCAGTATGGATTTGACCGTAATACAAAGAGCAGATATACAGTACTGTATCAGAAGCGGACAGCTGTATACGGTGTAGGGGAAAATTGCAATCTCCGTATATATTTCCGGAGTCACACACAGATAGTCAGCATGTATTTGTCCGTGATACCAGTCGGTACACGGTAGTGTGTGAGGAGCGCACAGCTCTATACGGTGTGGAAAAAAATGAACGTTCGGTAAGTGTGCAGAAAAAAAAGAATAAAAGTATTAGTGCTGTGTAAAAAGCAGTCTACACAGCAGTGTACACACAGCAATACAGCTATCAGGCAGCCTAATAACCAGCGCAGCTGCACACAAGAAAATCCTCCCCTGTCACTGCACACTAACTGTACAGCACAATTGCTATCAGCACAAGCACAGAAGAACTTCTCTTTCCAGCCCTAACTCTCTCCCTACTGATAAACAGCGTCAGTAACCTCTCCCTACTGTTAAGATCGGCAGAAGTAAAATGGAGGTCGGCGCTGAGGACTTTTATAGACACTATGACCCCCCCAAAGCAAGCCAATCACTGCAATGCCCTTCTCTAAGATGGTGGTGGACGCTGCAGATGTCATCTCGTTGCCCACAGTGTACGTCCTTGCTTATTGGCTGAAAAAAGGCGCCTGCAAGCATTATGGGAAAACCGACTTTGGCGCTGGGGTCGACGACCGCACGGCCGACTGCACGCTATGGTCGGGTTTCGGCCAACTGTTTCGCTCAACTCTAGTGGGGATAATGGGAGGGATGGAGAAGGCAATGATGGGAGTGATGGAGAAGGCAATGATGGGGATAATGGGAGGGATGGAGAAGGCAATGATGGGAGGGATGAAGAAGGCAATGATGGGGATGATGAGTGATGGAGAAGGAAATGATGGGAGTGATGGAAAAGGCAATGATGGGTGACGGGAAGGGTAATGATGGGAGTGATGGTTAGAGGGCAATGATGGGGATGATGGAAAAGGCAATGAATTAGATGATGGGAGTGATGGAGAAGGCAATAATGGGAGTGATGGAGAAGGCAATGTTGGGGATGATGGGAGTGATGGAGAAGGCAATGATGTGAGTGATGGGGAGAGCAATGATGGGAGTGATGAGGGAGGGCAATGATGTAAGTGATGGGGGAGGGCAATGATGGGAGTGATGAGGGAGGGCAATGATGTGGATGATGGGAGTGTGTACCTGTAACTAGTTAGGCGGTTGTTAGCAATCTCAGTACCTGGACCGCCAGCAATTTTTTTTAAATATATTTTTGTCAAATATGGAGCCGCAGCAAATATTTATACTTTTTCAGTTCACGGTGAAGCCTCCTAGCCTGCCATTCTTGTCATGTGCCGTCCACAAGCCAGCCTAGGATTCAGAAGTCGGCAGCAGCCAGATACAGTAAGTGTTATCTTATTTGTGTGACTGTGGCTAGAGATTAGAGATATTCATACTTTGAAATGTAGAAGTGGATTTCAGTGTGGAATCTGCTTGCATTCCATGCTAAAATCAATCAATCTATCTTTCTATCTATCTAATATTCTGCATTTTTCCCCTAAAGATCAATCCAGCTGCTGTGTCTGGAAAGGGCAGTGTGAGTGGCTCAGTGTCAGTGTGTGATAAGCACGCATGAGCTTGAAGCCCCCTGCTGAACAGAAGAGAAGACTGGAAAAGTAAGTTTATAATCAATGAATTGTTTACATGATAGGATTGATCCTCAGGGTTTAGGGATGACAAGCGCTGTACAGTGAAGAGAGCTGGCAGCTGCTGACTCTCCTCCTGTGCAGCGCTTATGAAGGTCACTGCTGAGTAGTTCTCATTCACTTTGAATGAGGGCAGCGATGCAGAACCTTGAGAAGGCCACTACACAGAGGCGTAGCTAGGGTTTCGGTTTAGGAGGGGCGAAACTTCTGAGTGGGCCCCTAACCAGAGAACCTCAGCAAATGACCGCGCTGTTGCCAAAATTAATCTATATATAAAAAGACCAATATTGATATCACCGCCATATGGTCTGTGGTAAATAATACCAGTCCTACAGAACATATAAGAGATCATAGCAGAGTTACAAATAATGACTTACCGCTGACGTTCTTTCTGATGGAATCGTTCACTTTTCATGTCTTTTCCATCTGGCCCAGACCGACATAACGACTCCTCCAGTCAGGACTCGACTACAGAGAATACAACAAAGAAACATTTCACTTCTCATATTGTCAGCACCGTCACGGTCACCAATTGGACTATTCTCAACCTGCACAAACTCCTCATCCTGCTGATACCCCAATACTGAGCCGCTGCTGTCGTATGTGTCCCTATTACTGCACCTGATACCCCAATACTGAGCCGCTGCTGCCATATGTGTCCCTATTACTGCACCTCATACCCCAATACTGAGCCGCTGCTGCAGTATGTGTCCCTATTACTACACCTGATACTCCAATACTGAGCCGCTGCTGCCCTATGTGTCTCTATTACTGCACCTGATACCCCAATACTGAGCCGCTGCTGCCCTATGTGTCCCTATTACTGCACCTACTGTGTGGTTCTGTGTGACCTCTAAATTCTAAAGCACCCTCTATAATATAGTAATGCCAGGTGCATGGGCCCTAGAAAACAGTGCCCACATGTTGTCCCCTAGAATGTAATAATGCCCTGTGTGTGCCTCTTTGACAGTCATAGTAACCAGAGTTCCCCTATAACAATAAGTACACACTTTACACTTAATGTCCCGAGTCTCCCCCCTGTACAGCTCCCCTATACACAGTATGATGCCCCCTCACTGGATATATACTGACCCCTTAATATCCCCAAACTATTTAAAGGCTCCAACACTGTATGATGGCCCCCTAGATAGCCTCCATATAGCATAATACACCAGATAGTCCTCAATATAGTATAATGCACCCCCATAGACAGCCTATGTATTGTAATGCACCCCCATAGGCAGCCTCTGTATTATAATGCACCCCAACAGACAGCTTCTATATTGTAATGCACTCCCCATAGGCAGTCTTATTTATAATGCACCCCATAGGCAGCCTTACTTATAATGCACCCCATATGCAGCCTTACTTATAATGCATTCCCCATATGCAGCCTTACTTATAATGCATTCCCCATATGCAGCCTTACTTATAATGTACCCCATATGCAGCCTTACTTGAAATGTACCCCATATGCAGTCTTATTTATAATGCACCCCATATGCAGCCTTATTTATAATGTACCCCATATGCAGCCTTATTTATAATGCACCCCATATGCAGTCTTATTTATAATGTACCCCATATGCAGCCTTATTTATAATGTACCCCATATGCAGCCTTATTTATAATGTACTCCATATGCAGCCTTATTTATAATGTACCCCATATGCAGTCTTATTTATAATGCACCCCATATGCAGCCTTATTTATAATGTACTCCATATGCAGCCTTATTTATAATGTACCCCATATGCAGCCTTATTTATAATGTACCCCATATGCAGCCTTAATTATAATGTACTCCATATGCAGCCTTATTTATAATGTACCCCATATGCAGCCTTATTTATAATGTACTCCATATGCAGCCTTATTTATAATGTACCCCATATGCAGCCTTATTTATAATGTACCCCATATGCAGCCTTATTTATAATGTACTCCATATGCAGCCTTATTTATAATGTACTCCATATGCAGCCTTATTTATAATGTACCCCATATGCAGCCTTATTTATAAATGTACCCCATATGCAGCCTTATTTATAATGTACCCCATATGCAGCCTTATTTATAATGTACTCCATATGCAGCCATACTTATAATGCACCCCCATATGCAGCCGTACTTATAATGCACCCCCATATGTAGCCGTACTTATAATGCAACCCCATATGCAGCCGTACTTATAATGCACCCCCATATGTAGCCGTACTTATAATGCACCCCCATATGCAGCCGTACTTATAATGCACCCCCATATGCAGCCGTACTTATAATGTACTCCATATGCAGCTGTACTTATAATGCACCCTATAAACAGCCTTACTTATAATGCACCCCCATTACAAAAATAATAAATCCTGTACTCACCTCTCTTGCTCCCGGCTCCTGCGCTGCTCACTGCTCTCCCTCTCAGCGTCTGACTGCCGGCGCCGGGCAGTGACGTCATCGCGCCTGCTGTCAGACGCTGAGAGGGGGATTATGGGAGAGGAGCGCTCGCTCCTTCTCTCTCAATGCGGTCAGCTGTATTGGCTGGATGCCGATACAGCTGACCCTGCGATGACGGGCGGGGAGACCACTGCTGGCACCGGGCCCCCCACCGCCTGCTCAGGGGCCCCATAGCGGCCGGGCGGCAGAGCAGGGAGATTGATTCTCCCTGCTCTGCCGCAGAAAGTAACTGTGTCGGCGAGCTGTGCACGCCGATACAGTTACAATAGCGTAGCTCCGCGTGGGCCCCCTCTGAGCGCAGGGCCCGGGGCCACCGCCCCCTCTGCCCCCCCGGTAGCTACGCTACTGCCACTACACATTTTTCATCACACACTATTGTTACTGTTTTTAAACCTGTGTAACCTGCAATTCTGGACTGGGCCCAGAATGGCAAATAAATGTTTTATTCCCTCTTGCAGAGTGCTGCTTTGAACTGTTAGAACTCCAGTGTGTTCTTGCACATTGATAATTTAAATTGCCGTGTTGGCACTTCGTCATAAATAATTGGGTTTTAGGTTACAGTTTGGGCACTCACAAAGGTTCGCCATCACTGCTCTAGGGTTTCAATTCAAATTCTGTAGCAGATCCCCCACATACCACATGCTATTTTTTTGCTTATGTGGGAGCCTTTAGGCACTAGAGTTAACCCTGCATACCCCTGCCGATCAGCTTCTGCCAGTGCAGTGCGGAGCAGAACAGCACAGCTCTGTCAGCTGTATAGTGGCCATATCCGCTTACTACACACCCGCCCCTATTCATATGAAAGAGTGGATCTGCAGTACCCCGCTACGGCCGCTATGCAGTTATCAGAGCTGTACTATTCAGCTCTGCAAATGATCACATCTGACCGGCACCAAGGACAGCTGATTGGTGTGAATCCCACCCCCATCAATCTGAATATATATATATATAATATAAAGGTACGTGTCCACGTACCGGGTTCTCTGCGCTTTGGACGGACCCCGCTCCACCCAAAGCGCCGCCCCCTTCTGAACGCTCAGTGAATCCGGATGTGTTCATTGAACACATCTGGAATCGCCGCACCTATACATAGGACTCTGTTATTTGCCTTGCGGCGACAGAGCGTTGCCGCAAGGTAAATAGACATGCTGCGGTCGAAAGAGACGCACCGCATGTCCGGTTTAGCGGGTATGTCACCTGCATAATCGGACGCATAGTGGAGACAGGATTTCATAAAATCCCCTCCAGTTTCCCGGAATATCTGAACGCTTCGGATTAAACGCTGCGGTAGGACGCAACGTTCAATCCGCAGAAAATACTGACGGTTTCCTGACCATGGAAACATACCCTAAAAGTGCTGGACATCCCCATTAATGCTACCCCTATACCAACTAATAGTAAATCCCTCCCTCACATATCATTATCTGCTCCTAATGTTACGTAGCATAATTCTATAAAGTAAAGTCAGAACTAGATATAGAGATGCTAAATATTATTTATTTTTAGGAATATTTTGACAACTAATGTAATTTATGACGATATCATAGTTTGGTCTCTTCCACTGTCTGCACCATCAATATGGTGCTTTATTGGAAGCAGTGGTTACGGCATAGGGGGCACAGAGGGTTGGAGCGGAGCCATCTAGAAATACAGCTCTGATGGAAGCTGTGGTCACATGGAAGGATTGTGACCTGCTCTCCCATCTCATATTCGGTCATACAGATGACTAGAGTTGAGCGATACTTTCCGATATCCAAAAGTATCGGAATCGGAATAGTATCGCCGATACCATTAAAATATCGGCGATACCCGATACCGGAAATCCAATGTAAGTCTATGGGAACAAAATATCGTAACTAAAAAAACCCCATTCTTTCCTTGTAAACACTAAATATACACATATAGAATACATATATATATATATATATATACATGTCATTGTGACATATATATATACATATATGTATAGTTTATACACTTCTACATAGTAAAATATCCTCTGATTCAATTGCCGGGTAAAGCCGGCTTCTGTGAAAAGACAGAAGCACCCGACATGAAATGACACTTGGTGTACATAGGGTGACACATGACCGGGTCTCCTCCTCTGGGGTTACAGGCCTTGTTGGGAGATTTGCAATTAGCAGTTTTCTCCTGGCTACCCAATTCAGCCGTCTCCCTGGCACAGGTAGATGTTGTGCAGGTGGAGCCACTTGTGGCAGTGGTGGTGCCATTACACCCACTTCCTGCAGTTAAATAGGCAGGGGACGGTCATCATCCCTGCTGCTCTCTCCTGATGTTCTGGTGGGCTCCGCAGGGGCTGGTCTTAGAGGAGAGTGGCTTCTTTCTCTTCTCTCTTCTTCTCCCTACGCCTTGGAGGATCTCGGGCCCGTCTCCCTGTCCTCTCAGTGACAGCATTGCTGTCTCTCTGACGTCCATAACTGGTAGAAGGTCTTTCCTGATCTCTTTGATGAGACCTCAACCTATGGACAGTTATGGCCTGACCTATGACGAAATGAGAATTTATTAGAATTATTCCCAATTTTAACAAACGCTTTTGGGCTGTAGTGATGGATCCATCTGCTGCTGTGGTGTTTAGGGAAAGGAGAATTTGAGAAGGAATTGCCTTTTTTTTGGACTTAGTAAACCTAAACTGTCTGTCCTGAAATGTGGCCCATCATAACCCAGGTAGATTTCCTCCCAAGAAAGCCCTATAGGGTGGGAATATTGTCTGTCTCCCCCAAATATCACTTACCTTGATGTTCTGGTCGGCGCAGCCATGCCTCATTGTCAGCAATCAGCTGACGCAGCTCCCGGGCACTCATGACTGAATTACCTGAAGCTGACTGATAGAATATTGGAGGACTAAGCTCTCCGGTGGCACCGGTGTTATTGTGCTCTGATCAAAGATCAAAAGATTCAATGGAAGTAATCACCAGATGTGTAGCACAAACTAGTTCGCTCTTCCACAACCAAAGTGACGTGTCAGCAAAAGCATCAACTCAACAAATGGCACGGATGTCACAGTGTGCAGAGATTTCATACCTCATGACATTCCATGATGCCATTATGACATCATAATTGAGAGTGATCCCCTATCCTGAGCGTAGCATTGTGACATCAGAACATCCAGGCCGCCATGTTTGCTGCCAACTGGTGAATGAGGCAGAGAATGGGAAATAGAAATATCCCATCTGGGGAGGGCGAGGGGAAAGGGGGGGGAATTTATTAGTGGAGAGACTTGATAAAAGGCTGAGTTATCGCAATTTAATGTATTGCTTTGATATCTAGTTTATGACTGTGTACATATGTGTGACTCTGTTCATATTGTGCAAAAAAATTCAATAAAAATAGTAAAAAAAAATAAATATCCCATCTTTTTTAACCCCTAATCCCCCAAGGGTGGTTTGCATGTTAATGACGGGCCAATTTTTACAATTTTGACCACTGTCTCTTTATGAGGTTAGAACTCTGGAACGCTTCAACGGATCTTCACGATTCTGAGTTTGTTTTCTCGTGACATATTGTACTTCATGATAGTAGTAAAATTTCTTTGATATAACTTGCGTTTTTTATGAAAAAAATGGAAATATGGCAAAAATTTGGAAAATTTTGCAATTTTCAAACTTTGAATTTTTATTCCCTTAAAACAAAGAAATATGTCACACAAAATAGTTAATAAATAACATTTCCCACATGTCTACTTAACATCAGCACAATTTTGGAACCAAAATTTTTTTTTGTTACGAAGTTATAAGGGTTAAAAGTTGACCAGCGATTTCTCATTTTTACATCAAAATTTACAAAACCATTTTTTTAGGGACCTCCTCACATTTGAAATTACTTTGAGGGGTCTATATGGCAGAAAATACCCAAAAGTGACACCATTCAAAAGTGACACCATTCTAAAAACTGCACCCCTCAAGGTACTCAAAACCACATTCAAGAAGTTTATTAACCCTTCAGGTGCTTCACAAGAGCTGAAGCAACGTGGAAGGAAAAAATTAACATTTAACTTTTTAGTCACCAAAATAATCTTTTACAAACATTTTTTTTATTTTCACAAGGGTAAAAGGTGAAAATGGACAGATAAAGTTGTTGTGCAATTTCTCCTGAGTACGCCAATACCCCATATGTGGGGGAAAACCACTGTCTGGGCGCACGGCAGGGCTCGGAAGGGAATTGAAATTGGACGTCATTATCGCGTTTGGAGAGCACTGATGTGCCTAAACAGTGGAAACCCCCCACAAGTGACACCATTTTGGAAACTAGACCCCCAAAGGAACTTATCTAGATCTGTTGTGAGCACTTTGAACCCCCAAGTGTTTCATTAAAGTTTATAATGCCTGGCTGTGAAAAAAAAACAAACATTTTTTTGTAAATATGACTTCGTAGAAAGTGAATATAATATATACATATCTGAACTAATAAGGCGGTTACCTTGCATACTCTGAAAACAAACTGAGGAGAGAGGTGCCGCCCCCTTCTTTTATCTCTGCTGTGGGTTTCCTTTTCCTGGGGGCGGATGCCATCTTTCATGTAATGGTGCTGTCATGGGTCTGCAAAATCAAATTACTGGTAAGTAATTATCATTTTTCCATTTTCACAGCTCAGCATTCTAGAATTCTTTGAAGCATCTGTGGGTTCAAGTTGCTCATCACACCTCTAAATAAATTCCTTGAGTGGTTTAGTTTCCAAAATCAGGTTACTTGTGTTGTGTTTCCACTGTTTAGATACCTCATGGGCTCATCGAATGTGAAATGTCGCCAGCTGTCTATTCCAGACAGTTTTGTTCTGCAAGTCCCTGTGCACACAGTATTTGGTGAGGTTTTTACCTCTGAATTTGTAAGCAAAAACCAGAAGTGCAACAGTCAGAGGAAAAGTATAATAGTAACACGTGACCAAACACTGATTGTGTGCACGTGTCTCAAATGTCAAATGATGTTGGTTTACTCTGGAGAAATTGGACAACAAACTTTGGTGTCAATTTTCTCTTGTTACCCTTGAGAAAATGAAAAATTCAGGCTAAAGCAACATTTTTGTGACAAAAATTCTTTTTTTTCCTTCCACATTGCTTTTATTCCTGTGAAATACGTAAAGGGATAATAAATATCTTGAACGTGAGTTTAACACTTTGAAGGGGTGTATTTTTTTAAATGGTGTCGCTTTTGGGTATTTTCTGTCATATAGGCCCTTCAAAGTCACTTCAAATGGGATATGGTACCTAAAAAATTGGTTTTCTAAATTTTGTTGGAAAAATGAGAAATTGCTGATAAACATTTAACTCTTCTAACTTCCTAACAAACAATTTTGTTTAAAAAATGATGCTGATGTATAGAAGACATATGGGAAATGTTATTTATTAACTATTTTGTGTGGTGTAACTATCTGGTTTAAGGTTATAAAATTCCAAAATTGCCCATTTAAAAAAAAAAAAGCTCAAACATTTTCGTAAAAAAAAATATACAAATCATTGTGACCTATTGGAACATTGGAAATCCTAACAGTGGCTACATTTAGTTTTTTCCTGACAGCTTTCAAAAAATCATGAACAAACAATATTTATTATGGACAAATTGGAAAAACATTATAAATTATTCTAATTATAAGTGATGTCAATGATGGGGATGATGGGAGGGACAGAGAAGGCAATGATGGGAATGTTGGGGAGAGACCAATGATGGGGATGATGGGAGGGATGGAGAAAGCAATAATAGGGATGATGGGAGGCATGGAGAAGGCAATGATGGGAGGGATGGAGAAGGCAAT
This sequence comes from Oophaga sylvatica, assembly GCA_033576555.1. NCBI lineage: Eukaryota > Metazoa > Chordata > Amphibia > Anura > Dendrobatidae > Oophaga > Oophaga sylvatica. The sequence goes on from JARQOD010000005.1 coordinate 75,842,702, forward strand.
GATGGGAGTGATGGGGAGAGGGCAATGATGGGGATTATGGGAGGATTGGAGGAGGCAATGATGGGGATTATGGAAAAGGCAATAATGGGGATGATGTGAGTAATGGGGAGAGGGCAATGATGGGGATTATGGGAGCGATGGAGAAGGCAATGATGGGGATGATGGGAGGGATGGAAAAGGCAATGATAGGGATGATGGGAAGGATGGAAAAGGCAATAATGAGGATGATGGGAGTGATGGTGGAGAGAGTTCAATGATGGGGATTATGGGAGGGATGGAGCAGGCAATGATGGGAGGGATGGAGAAGGCAATGATGGGGATGATGGGAGTGATGGAGAAGGCAATGATGGGGATGATGGGAGTGATGAAGAAGGCGATGATGGGAGGGATGGAGAAGGCAATGATGGGGATGATGGGAGGGATGGAGAAGGCAATGATGGTGTCACGATCCACATTTGGATCTGTGGCAGATCTCTCTGCATACTAAAACCTCTTTCCTTTCAAACCAGCGGGGGTTAATGTCAGTCTTTTCCCCCTGTGACCGCTGGTGTAATTGCATTGTTTGTGACTGTTCAGAAGAAGGCTATGACCACTCCCTTCATCCTTTAAAACGTCTTCTGAGGCCTCAGCTGGTGTTGGTGATACTGCTTCCTTTGGAAAGCAACCAAGCTGGAGCCAAGAGCTGCTGAGAGCAGTTGTACTTCAGTTGCTTCCCTCATCTGGGGCATTACTCTTTTGTGTGGAGCATTACAGTAGAGAAAGCTAAGTGTTTATTGTTTAGTTGATTTAACCCCTAGTTGTCTGTCTTTCCTTTTGTTGTTTTGGTGTTATTGTCTTTATTCCCTGTCTCATCTCCTGGGGAGGGGGTTGGTGGGTTTAGCTCAGGGCTAAACAGCAGAAAGGGACAGGTCGGTGACTTGAGCCTCACTACCTCTAAGTGTACCCCCAAGTTAAGGAAAGACAGGGCCCTTTCTTAGCCTTAGGGGCGGTTCAGGGGCCCAGGTACCTCGTCCCCTGTATTTCTACAACTGCCCCATGACATTATCACCAACCAACAGTTTTTTTTTCTCACTTTCTGGTGAGCCATGGCCCAAATGCAAACCTTTACCTAATTGCTGCAGACTCTCACATATGAGTTTCAGGTGCTGCGGGGTGAGGTGGTGCAGCAGCTACAGACAGTTGGTGGGGTTCTGGGCCTCGGCTCAGATGCAGGTTAAACCAGAACCTAAGATATCTCTCCCTGACAGGTTTTCTGGAGAGAGAGATAAATTTCTTGTTTTTCAGGAGGCCTGTAAATTGTACTTCAGGCTCCGCCCCATTCATCAGGGAGTGAGGAACAGTGTGTGGGGATTATTGTCTCCCTTCTTAGGGGTGATCCCCAATCCTGGGCCTTCTCCCGCTGGCCGATTCACCATCTTTATGGTCGGTAGATGGGTTTTTTACGGCTCTGGCGCTGGTGTATGGAGATCCTGATGGCTTCTCTCTGGTGTAATCCTGACTCCGTAAGATCAAGCAGGGGGACCGGCCAGTTGAGGAGTACTGCTTAGAGTTCAGGAGATGGGCCACTGACACACAGTGGAATGATCCTGTACTTAGGAGTCATTTTGTGCAGGGTCTGTCCCCAAGGTTGCAGGATACTCTGGTGCAGTATGCCGCCCCCAGGTCATTGGAGGCCGCCATGTCCCTTGCCATCCGGGTGGATAGACACCTCAGGGAGAGGCATACACCAAAATTGCCCCCTGTTGTCCTTACTAGGGAGGAGGACACAGTTGAGCAGCTGGACGAACCTATGAGGTGGGAGCAGTTGTTTCCTAAACGGGGTTGCCTGCGGTTCGACGTGATGTGGGGGCATGTTTTTTTGTGGGCAGACTGATCATTTCATTGGGGTCTGCCCAGCTCGCGCCAAAATACCTGTGCCATCTAAGAAGCCGCATCCCCTGGTCGTGTGGAGGGAGGCGACCAGGGAGTGTATATTTCCTCCATTTCTTCCCCTCAGTGTACCCTGACTGCGAGAGTGGTGATTGGCGGGGTGTTATGTTTCGGTAGCTGAGGAGAAATAGCAAAAATAGCCGAACAAGCAATATACCAGAGAGGCTGGAAACTACTGGGTTGCAGAACCCTAAACTAACAGCAACACTAGAAGTAGTCGTGGAGCGTACCTACGGTGATCCTAGACGCCTCGTCACAGCCGGAGAGATAGCTACACCTAAAGACAGAAAGATGAATGCTATCTGCCCTGTAGCAGAACCCCCAAAGAAATAGGAAGCCCCCAAACATGTAATGGCGGTTAGACAAGAAGAAAATACGAAAACAGACAGAAAATAGAATGAGCAAATGCTGGGGCCCAGTACTGTCTAGATAGAAAAGTATAGGAAAGAATTCTGACTGCAACCCAAAAAACCCTGACAAAAATACCAACACTTACGATTAACAAAAAAACCTGAGATCACACGATCTCTACCACCTAAATCAGATGTCTGGTGTAACACACAGCAATTCAGCAAATAAAAAGTGATACAGGAAAAGAGCAAAAGTGCAAACACAAACTGAGCACAAATGCAGAGCCAGGCTCCAAAAGGGGACCAGGCTGAAGTCCACTGCAAGGCAGCAAACCTGCAAGGAAAATCCAACCAGAGGAAAAAAAAACAACAAGTCACTTATCTGAATGAGAGCAGGAATGCAAGCTGAGCTCCAAGCAAGACCTGGAAGAACAATTAATTACCGGAAAGGCTGATGGGAGTTCAGGTCACTTATATCAGACCATTCGGACCCAGCTGAAAGCCATTCAGCAATTGGCTCATTACCCTCAGCAACCACTGGAGGGAGCCCCAGCTCCGTAGTCGCCTCAAACGTGTTCACAACAGCGGGGTATCTAAGGGAATACTGGTGCTTGTGGACAGTGGAGCAGGAGTCAACTTGGTGGATGCTCATTTTTCCCGGACCAATGGCCTGATGTGTAGGACGCTAGAAAAAGTCTCTAGGCGTCCAGACCATTGACTCTGTCCCACTCAGCAAGGGGAGTGTGACACAGGTTGTGCATGATATATGCCTGCGTATAGGGACTCGTCATGAGGAGTCCCTGTCATGCTATGTCTTGGATGGTATGCCAATACCCATCGTTTTAGGCCTCCCTTGACTGACAAAACACAACCCGGTCATAGATTGGCGTTCCAGGGAAGTAGTCAGCTAGGGTCAGTCGTGTGAGTGCTGCTGCCCAGGGGCTACTGTCTCTGCCGTCTTTCTGCAACCTTCCCATTCTTCTCTAGTGGGGGCAGCAGAGGTGCTGCCAAGGGGAGGGGCAAGTCCCAACCCTCACCACTAGCCAACCCTGAGAGTCAGAGGCCCCCTGGAGGAGGGGTCAGGGGAGGGTGGTGGTTTCCTCTGAGAATTGTGTGAGTGTGGTGACACAGGGGGACGCCTCTGTTGTCAGTTCCTCAAAGAGTTCACCATCTTGTGGCAAACGTGTGTTTGGCACTGAACGTTCAGGTCTGGACCTGTGTGTGAACGAGTATGTATGAGTGTCCACCAAAAACATGTTGCTGGCCATTTTCGGCCCGGGGACTTACCAGCTGGAGTTACCCCAGTAATGCCCGTACATAACTCGTTCCACAGGTCGGCGCTCTGGAGTTTTGTGGCACCTCCGGAGAATACGTTATTGCCCCTTCCATCTGTTCGCGTTTGCCATAAACCTGAGAGTCAGGTGACTGCTGGGGTGAACCCTGGTGGTTCGAGGCATCCTCACCGTAGGTGGTATATGAGGTGCGGTGTTGAGGGTCCAGAGGCCCCTCATTAAAGGGGGGGTACTGTCACGATTCACATTTGGATCTGAGGCAGATCTGTCTGCATACTAAAAGCTCTTTCCTTTCAAACCAGCGGGGGTTAATGTCAGTCTTTTCCCCCGGTGGCCGCTGGTGTAATTGCATTGTTTGTGATTGTTCAGGAGAAGGCTGTGACTACTTCCTTCATCCTTTAAAAGGTCTTCTGAGGCCTCAGCTGGTGTTGGTGATACTGATTCCTTTGGAAACCAACTGTCACGCTGTCTAATGATATGACTACAATGTCAGTAAACTATTTATACAGGAACCACACTCTATACAACATATAGTTTAGCAACATAAGAATGTAAGTATAAAATAGATTTACCTGACACAATATCAGCAGAACTTAGGGTTAATCTTGAGGACTAGATGTGCAGAGACGATATCAGTTGAACTCAGGGTTAATCTTGAGGACTTGATGAGCTGTAACAGGAAAGAGGAGGACCGGGGTCTAACCTGACCCTACACTGGGGTCCTAACTAATCCCTTACCTTGGAGGTACTGATAATGGTTCAGAGGTCCAAGTCTCCAGCCTAACCCTGTCTCCTATCAGACCCTGAACCCTGTAATCAGTCCTAAGAAGGATCCTGATTACCACCAAAGGGATATGGGCTGATCTCAGCTAAATACACAGATTAGACATATAAGACAGACAGGATAGCACTCTCTTGCATACACACTCAAACACCGAAGGAACATAAATGGTCTGGGAAATAAACTCTAAGCAAGTTAAGCTTAAAACAACTAAGGAGCTCTCAACTAGAGTCTATACAGATTCATTCCTATCTGTGGTCTGCATGAAGTGTTTCACTGGCAACTCCCAAAGCAGACAACCAGAAACTTAAAGGAAACCAATCAACAAATAATCAATTGCAGCCGGGAGAAACTGCACCCAGTCCCAGCACCGAGCACAGACAGAATTAACTCCTAGCTGCCAAACACAAAGAAACAGCAACTCAGCTGTGAGAAGTCAAAATGTGCAACCGCGACGATCTTCGTGGCAATGCACACATGACAGTACCCCCCCTTCTACGAGGGGCCTCCGGACCCTCAGGGCCAGGCCTGCCCGGGTGAGTTCTGTGGAAGGTCCGAACCAAACGATCTGCGTTAACATCAGACGCAGGGACCCACGTCCTCTCCTCCGGACCATACCCCTTCCAATGCACCAAGTACTGAAGGGACCGGCGATTCAGGCGAGAGTCAATGATTTTTGATACTTGAAATTCCAAGTTACCATTGACCAACACTGGAGGAGGAGGTAGAGGTGACGGTATGACTGGTGCCACATACCTTTTAAGTAATGACTTGTGGAACACATTATGAATTTTAAAAGTAGAAGGGAGTTCCAGACGAAATGCCACAGGATTAATTATGGAACTGATCCTGTACGGCCCGATGAATCTGGGACCCAGTTTCCAGGAGGGCACTTTAAGTTTTATATTCCTGGTAGACAACCATACCAGAACGTTCACATTCAGATCTGGACCAGAAACTCTCCTCCTATCAGCCATACGTTTGTAACGGTTCCCCATCGTACTCAAATTATTCAATACACCTCGCCACACAGAAGCAAGTGACGACGAGAAACGCTCCTCCTCAGGAACCCCAGAAGGACCCCCCCCCATTGAAAGTACAAAACTGGGGATGAAAACCATATGCCCCAAAAAATGGGGACTTACCAGTGGACTCGCTCCGCCTGTTGTTAAGAGCGAACTCTGCCAGAGGCAAGAAAGATGACCAGTCCTCCTGGTTCTCCGAGACAAAACACCGGAGATATGTCTCTAAACTCTGATTCAGACGCTCTGTCTGACCATTGGTCTGTGGATGAAAAGCCGAGGAAAACGACAATTGCATCCCCCGACGTAAACAAAATGCCCTCCAAAATTTGGACACAAACTGAGACCCCCTATCTGACACCACATCAGAAGGCAACCCATGAAGTCTCACGATCTCCCTAATGAACACCTGCACCAGAGTTTTAGCATTAGGGAGTGCAGGAAGAGCAACGAAATGTGCCATCTTACTGAACCTGTCAACAACCACCAGTATGACAGTATTCCCTGACGACGGAGGAAGATCCGTAATGAAGTCCATAGATAAATGAGTCCATGGACGCTCCGGAAGTTTCAAGGGTAAAAGGGTCCCAGATGAACGGGTATGAGGAGTTTTAGAGCGAGCACAAACCCCACAGGACGCGACAAAAGTTATAACATCTTTATTAGCGTTAGGCCACCAAAATCGGCGAGAAAGGAGATCTAAAGTAGCCTTACTCCCTGGATGTCCTGCTAAAGCAGAATTATGATGTGCCTCAATAACCTTTTGTCTCAACTGATTCGGGACAAACAGTCTCCCTGGAGGTCCTGCAGGGGCGTCCCCCTGAGCCTCTAACACCTCCTCCTCAAGCTCAGAACATACAGCCGACACTACCACGCCCTCCTGAAGGATAGAATCGGGTCATCCATTTTCCCGGCCCCTGGGAAACTGCGAGACAAAACATCAGCCTTTACATTCTTAGACCCCGGACGATAAGTGACGACAAAATTAAACCTGGTAAAAAACAACGACCATCGAGCTTGTCTGGAATTCAGACGCTTAGCGGATTCTAAATACAGCAGGTTCTTGTGATCAGTAATAACGGTGACCGGGTGGACTGCCCCCTCCAAAAAGTGACGCCATTCTTCAAAAGCCAATTTAATGGCCAAAAGTTCCCTATTGCCGATATCATAATTCCTTTCGGCGGACGACAATTTCTTAGAAAAGAAAGCGCACGGATGCCATTTACCAGGTGACGGACCCTGGGACAATATAGCACCCACCCCTACGTCAGACGCGTCCACCTCCACAATGAACAGCTGAGATACATCTGGTTGGATGAGAACGGGTGCCGAAGCAAAACATCTCTTTAAAGAGGAAAAGGCTTGGCAAGCTTTGTCCGACCACCTAGAAAAATCCGTCCCTTTTCTCGTCATGTCCGTGAGAGGTTTGACGACAGACGAGAAATTACAAATAAATTTCCGGTAGTAATTAGCAAACCCCAAAAAACGCTGCAGAGCCTTAAGATCCCCTGGCTGATCCCATTCAAGCACTGCTCTCACCTTTTCAGGGTCCATACGGAAACCAGAGGCTGACACCAAAAAACCCAAAAACTGAAGTTCCTGTACGGCAAAAACACACTTCTCCAGTTTGGCGTATAGTTTATTGTCTCGCAAGATCTGCAACACCTGTCTCACATGCTCCTGGTGAGACACAAGATCTGGCGAGTAAATTAAAATGTCATCCAAATATACGACCACAAACACCCCCACAAGGTGACGAAAAATGTCATTAACAAAATGTTGGAATACTGCTGGTGCAGTAGTCAGACCAAAAGGCATAACCAGGTTTTCATAATGTCCCTCCGGCGTGTTAAACGCCGTTTTCCACTCATCCCCTCTTTTATTCTAATCAGATTATACGCCCCCCTGAGATCCAATTTAGAGAACCATTTGGCGCCAACAATTTGATTGAAGAGATCAGGAATAAGAGGGAGTGGATACGGATCTCGAACAGTAATCCGATTAAGTTCGTGGAAATCCAAGCAAGGGCGTAGGCCTCCATCTTTTTTCTTCACAAAGAAGAACCCCGCGGCTACAGGGGAAGATGAAGGTCTAATATGCCCTTTGGCCAGACTTTCGGAAATATAATCTTTCATAGCCTGTCTTTCAGGACCAGAAAGATTATACAACCTAGCTTTAGGTAACTTAGCATCAGGAAGAAGATTAATAGAGCAGTCATACACACGATGAGGAGGCAACTCCCGACACCCCTCCTCAGAAAAAACATCCCCAAAATCCTCCAAAAAAAAAGGCAATGTACTAGGTACGACCGCACTGATGACTGTGTTCATGCAGTTGCTTTTGCAAAACTCACCCCATTGGCTTATCTCTCTGGACTGCCAATTAATTACAGGGTTATGTTTAACCAGCCAAGGAAGTCCCAACACAATGGGAGTAGGTAGACCCTCCAACACATAACAAGATAATTGTTCCCTATGTATTGCCCCTACCCGAAGGTCAATGTTATGAACCTCATGAACAAAGCTACCTTGGCCGAGAGGCCTGGCGTCAATGGAAAAAATAGGGATCGGTTTGACCAATACACTCAGATGCATACCTTGAGCCTGAGCAAACTGAGCGTCAACCAGATTGGCGCCGGAACCACTATCCAGAAGAACAGACAATCTCTTCACTCTAGTACCAAACACCACCTCCACTGGTACAAGGAACTGAGAAGAACCGGCGGATGAAATACATACTCCCAGGTTGTCATCCACCACACAACCTGGGATTAGCAGTTTTCCGGCGACTTTTTACTTAACAAGACACGGGATGGACATTCTCCAACAAAATGTCCCTCTTTCCCGCAGAAAAAACACCTTCTAGTCCTGCGGCGTGCCGCCAATCCCCTACTACGAAAAGATGTCCCTCCCAACTGCATAGGCTCATCCGAACAGACAAGGGGAACCTCAACATAAGGGACTTTAGTAGTAGGTGGAGTAACAACAGGGAGTGGAGTTACCTCACCCCTCTCCCGAAGCCGTCTATCAGTACGGATAGCTAGGGCCATAGCAGCCTCCAGAGAAGGAGGAGACTCATACTGAGCCAAAACGTCTTTTAATTTGTCAGAAAGCCCATGACAAAACTGGCTCCTAAGAGCTGGGTCATTCCACTGAGTATCCGTGGCCCATCTACGAAACTCAGAAGCAAATTCCTCCGCAGGACGATCTCCCTGCTGTATCTTACGTAATTTAGTCTCAGCAAGAGAGACCCGATCTGGGTCATCATATACCAATCCCAGAGCAGTAAAAAATTGATCTACAGACTGTAGAGCCGGGGATCCCGGAGGAAGGGAAAATGCCCAGGATTGAGGGTCCCCTTGAAGAAGTGAGATAACAATTTCCACTCTCTGCTCATCACTCCCTGATGATCGCGGCCGAAGCCGAAAATATAATTTACATGCCTCCCGGAAGGTAAAAAATTTGTCTCGCCCACCAGTGAACCTATCTGGAAGAGCCACCTTAGGTTCAACTCTGGTTTGCTCCAGGGGAGACAAAACTTTGGACTTAATGTCCGTCAGCTCCATGGATAATCCCTGCAACTGCAGAGCCAGCTGGGCTACTGGATCCATGGTAACTAGAGATAATTTTTTATGGCCAGTGAAAATGTCACGCTGTCTAATGATATGACTACAATGTCAGTAAACTATTTATACAGGAACCACACTCTATACAACATATAGTTTAGCAACATAAGAATGTAAGTATAAAATAGATTTACCTGACACAATATCAGGAGAACTTAGGGTTAATCTTGAGGACTAGATGTGCAGAGACGATATCAGTTGAACTCAGGGTTAATCTTGAGGACTTGATGAGCTGTAACAGGAAAGAGGAGGACCGGGGTCTAACCTGACCCTACACTGGGGTCCTAACTAATCCCTTACCTTGGAGGTACTGATAATGGTTCAGAGGTCCAAGTCTCCAGCCTAACCCTGTCTCCTATCAGACCTGAACCCTGTAATCAGTCCTAAGAAGGATCCTGATTACCACCAAAGGGATATGGGCTGATCTCAGCTAAATACACAGATTAGACATATAAGACAGACAGGATAGCACTCTCTTGCATACACACTCAAACACCGAGTGGAACATAAATGGTCTGGGAAATAAACTCCCTGGTGGTCTGAAACCGACGTGTTTCGACCTAGCAGGTCTTATTCAAGGATTGATGAATAAGACCTGCTAGGTCGAAACGCGTCGGTCTCAGACCACCAGGACCCCACTTGTACATGTCTTTTTTCTATCAAGATGGATTTTAACTTTATCCAATAAAAATTGAATTTTTATTCATTTTTGCGCTGGAGATTTTTTTCTACATCCTTAATGTGTCTCAAAGTTTGCATGAGCAGACGCATAAGTGGGTTTCTCATGCTTATGATGGCGTCGTCTGCGCTTAACAGCCGTGTGCATTCCTCATAACACTGAAGGACTTTACAGAGGTCTTTCAGCTTTGACCACTGCATACCCGACAACTCCATGTCCGCCTTCAAACAGCCTGCCCGTGGATCCTCCCACAAATACATTACAGCTTGCCTCTGTTAGCACAGCCTCTCAACCATGTGCATGGTGGAATTCCACCTTGTTGCAACGTCTATGATTAGGCGGTGCTTAGAGTTGTGGAGCGATCGCTGCAGCCTCTGTATACGACTGGAGTCTATGGGCGAGCGACGGATGTGCAAGCACAGTCTTCGCACCTTATGGAGCAGGGCTGGTAACTCCGGATAATTATTTATGAAGCACTGCACCACCAGGTTCAAGGTGTGAGCCAGGCAAGGTATGTATCTGAGTTTTGCCAGGGCTATGGCCGCCACAAAATTACGGCCGTTATCACTGACTACCTTGCCTGGCTCAAGATGTAGACTGCCCAGCCATGACTCAGTTTCTCGCTGCAATTAGTCGGCCAGTACCTCCACGGTGTGTCTGTTGTCGCCCAAAGACATCATCTTTAAAACAACCTTGCTGACACTTACAACTAGCTGATCGATAGTGGGACATCTCGTGTGCAACACTGGCAGCTGCGGATGGAGTGCGACTGCGCTTTGTCGACGAGCTTTTGCTTCTGGAGGAGGAGGGTTGAACGCCTACAGCCAACTGTTGCCTATACTGTGGGCTAGGCAGCACTGTCCCACCGCCGCTGTCCCCTGTGGAGCCTGCATCCACCACATTAACCCAGTGCGCAGTGATAGATACGTAACGGCCCTGGCCGTGCCTACTGGCCCATGCATCTGTTGTGAGGTGCACCTTTCCACTCACTGATTGTTTGAATGCATGTGAGCCGCCCTGGGACTGTTGGGGTACTCGGACCCGAGCCCGTTGATCTCAATGGGGAATATCACGGCGGCCACGGCTCTGTCATGGAGATCCCTGTAGGCTTGGACCCGGCGTCCGGTTTGTACTTGCTGGGGTGAGCTGGTAAGGCTCCTCTGCCCCTTTGCTACTCTCCTCTTGCCTTCGGCCTACTCGGGCCCTCACAAGGTTATACACACTGGCAGTTGGTGGGCTGCTTCTTCTGCCGCTCTCCAGAGCATCAGCACGCTCTTAGCTCTCTAGCCTGATCTGCTAGACTCTCTCTGCTCTGCAGACTCAGAACTCCACTGAACTAACTTCCTGCCTTCACCCCCTTTTACATCCCAATCAGGGCTCCCTCTGGTGGACTGAGGACGGGTGAAGGTGTGTGTATGTAGTGAGACCTCTAGTGGATGAATCCTTCATGCACTCTTCTAGGATATGTGGATCCAAGGCAGCTGGGCTCCACACATGGACAATGCGGTCTTTCACATGCAGGTGGAGGGCAGGGATGGCTTTTCTAGAAAAGAAGTTCCGACTGGGTAGGTCATAGCGTGAGACAGCATAGGCCATGAGCTCTCGGAACGCTGCGCTTTCAACCAAACGGAAGGGCACCATCTCTAATGAGATCAGTTTGGCAATGTAGACGTTCAAAGCCAGTGAGGTTTTGTAGTCCGTCCATGCTTGCAAGTGCATGGTGTTTAAATGTCTAAGCATGCAACTGGTATTCAATTTTCGGATATTTTTCCCTCGGCTAAAGGTCCTTCTGCAATTCTTACAGATAACCTTTGCCTCATCAATAGGATTTTGGTCAAAAAAGTGCCACACTGCACTCTTCCTACTATGGGATAAATTTTCAGGGCTTGCACTCAGTACTAATTTGACCGTCTGGCCAAGCTGTCCTGCAACTCTTTTTGTTTTTTTATCATGTTTTTGGACTGCTACGGGCCTGCCAGATAACCGCAGCTGCAATGTTGATGCCTGCCGCGGATCCTACTCCTCTTCTGAGCTTTTGCCAGCGGCACCCTCTTCCCCTAATGGATGCCAATCCGGGTCAACAACTGGGTCATCCATCACCTCTTCAATTTCATCTGCACCTTCCTCTGTGTCACCGTGTAAGGTGTTAGAGTATGCGGGAAGGGACACCTGAGTTTCATCAGGGTCAGATTCTGGCTCAGTAGACTGCGAGGGCAATGTAGTGTTCTGGGTGAATGTACCAGCAGAATCAGATAGCAGTGGCTGTGCATCAGTGCACTCCATGTCATATTCAGCCCTCCGAGGAAGCGACGGCGAAACACGCGTCGGGGCGCGTTCTTGCTTGACAACGCAGCTATGGGTGAGTTATTACTATGAGTCACTACACTGGTACCGATTATCTTATTGCCCTTCTGATAATAGGGCAGGGTTCCGGACCCTGACTATGGTACACTGATACCTATTTGACTTCTGCATTACCGAGTACATTGTTTTGATGGGCAAATATAACTGGTACTTAACATTATTGTTTAGTTGTACCAATATATGTGATTTAAACACAACTATCTGTTCCTCGCCCATGTCTGGGTTGTCATGCTAATGCGTACGACATCTGGCAGTTTTTCCAATGCCACTTCTGTGACTATGAGCTATACATTGATTATGATATGATTCTATTTTAATACTTCATATTTACTGTTTTGTATTTATATTAATAAAATTATTTTTGTACTCAACTAGTTCCTGAGATATATTTCTCTATGTGACCTCAAGCAGCTTGGATTGTGGCCTCTCCACTCTTCCTCCAGACTCTGGGACCTTGATTTCCAAATGAAATGCAAAATTTACTTTCATCTGAAGACAACACCTTGGACCACTGAGCAACAGTCCAGTTCTTTTTCTCCTTGGCACAGGTAAGACACTTCTGGTGTTGTCTATTGGTCTTGAGTGACTTGACACAAGGAAAGCGACACTTGCAGCCCATGTCCTGGATACGTCTGTGTGTGGTAGTTCTTGAAGCAATGACTCCAGCAGCAGTCCACTGCTTTTTTTTTGAATGGCCTTTTGTTAACAATCCTTTCAAGCCTGCGGTTATGCCGGTTGCTTGTGCACCTTTTTCTACCACACTGTTTCCTTCCACTCTACTTTCCATTAATATGTTTGGATACAGCACTCTGTGAACAGTCAACTTCTTTAGCAATGACCTTTGATGGCTTACCCTCCTTGTGGAGTGTGTCATTTACTGCCTTCTGGACATCTGTTAACTCAGCAGTCTTCCCCATGATTGTGGAGCCTACTGAAGCAGAGTAAACTCTTAGGAAGCCGTTGCAGGTGTTTTTTTGTTAATTATTCTCATTTATTGAGATAATGACTTTTGGGTCTTCATTGGCTGTAAGCCATAATCATCAACATTAACCGAAATAGATCACTTTATGTGTAATGACTCTATATAATACATGAGTTTAATTTTTTGTTTTGAAGAACTGAAATTAATTAACTTTTTGATGATATTCTAATTTTGTGAGAAGCACCTGTATGTATGTGATTTTGTGGATTTTTTTTTAGTTTCTGTCTTTCACAGTTGCAGTGTACTATGATAAAAATTATAGACCTCTCCATTCTTTGTACGTGAGAAAACTTGCAAAATCGGCAGTGTATCAAATACTTATTCTCCCCACTATATCTGTTAAACATCATAAATTAAAATATATCAAATCAATGAACTCGAAGTGGGCTTCCTCGTACGACTTGGGCTGGGGTCTAGTAGAGCAGTGGCGAACACATGGCATATGTGTCAGAGGTGGCACGCAGAGCCCTCCCTGAGGGCACATGCACCATCGCCATTCTGCATCAGTGGACTGGAGAGTGAGGAACCCCACAACAACAGCAGCTGGATCTGAAGTGTATTGCAGCGCACAAACTTGCCCGGTCCGTGCGCCGCAATGCATGCTGTTCTCCAATCAAAAGCCAGCAGCTGATGTCGGTGTACACGCGACTAGGTGCATGTCAGTGACGTCATGCGCCCATCGCTTAGATGCTGAAATCATCTGCCAGCTACAGAAGATGACACAGTGCAATGTAGGAGAGGAAGGAAGGAAAGTAAGTAGCAGTGTTTATTATAGTTTTTTTTCTTTCTATGCATTGACCAGCGGCGCCGGCAGGAAGGGGACATACAGTATACCAGCATGGGGTGCATATACAATGATGGGGTGACATTTATAAGGATGGGGCATATATATCACAATGAAAGGCATATACATAGATTGGGGGAGCATATACTAGGATGGGTGAACATATAAATGGACTGGGGGGCAAATACATGGATGGGGAGCATATACCATGATGGGGAGGAGAGCATATACCAGGATGGGGGCATATACTAGGATGAAGGACATATACCAGGATGAAGTGCATATACCAGGATGTGGGTGCATATAATAGGATGACGGGTATATAACAGGATAGGAGGCATATTCATTTATATCTGCAGTATGGTACCCCTGCTTCTGTCTATGGCTGCTCTCTGCTGCACACGCCTGCTCTCTAAACTTTTTTTCTAAACTAATACCTCAATATTCAGGTTAAATTGCCGTGTTGGCACTTTGCGATAAATAAGTGGGTTTTGGATTGCAGTTTGAGCATTCAGTCTCTAAAAGGTTCCCCATCTCTGGTCTAGTAGTTTCCTGATTTTCACCCTATAGCCCCCTATTCAAGGACCTGTTGATCACTGCAAGAGACCCTGGGTTGTATCTGTAGAAAAGTTGCTGACCATAGGTGGAAATTGAGGGATTACATTTGACAAGTTGTTTGGTACCAGAGAAATGGGGACAAGGATAAAATTGGATCCATATAAAATAGTCAGGGGAAGCCAATTCAAAGTCCAGAGGGTCATTCATTAGCAAGCTAGAGCTGAGGAAGGATGGGTCATTTCTTGAATTGAGACAATGGAGGTGGGTTGTCTTAGTTGGATTTTTGGAGGGTGATCTAGCAGGAAAAGAATCAAACATTAATAAAGGTGCAGATTACATAAGATGGTTGCTTTTTTTTGCTGTGAGGTTCTACCAATAGAGTGTCTACTGTTGTGAACGTGTTGGAGACAATTTCTGAGCTGAGGCTCCCTCTGGTGGTTGCTGACGGTACTGAAGCTGTATCTAATGACAGGTCCTCCTCACCTGCCAGCGATAACTGACAATCAGGAATCACTGACTGGGCTGATATAAGGGAGCTGCCTTCCCATGATCCTCGCCGGTGATCAATTGTTGTTTCCTGGTTCATTTGGAAGTCTGCTGGTGTCTTGCCTTCATCTGCTACCTTCAGATAAGATATTGTCATGATCCCAGTGCAGGTTTGGCCTGCACACCAGGGGTTAATGTCTTGATCCTAGTGCAGGCTCTGACCTGCACACCTGGGGTTTATTATTATGGCCTCTCTTTAGTTCGGGGAGAGCTTCTTATAGCCCTAGGAAGCTCCAATCCCCGTCAGTTATACTTTTGCCCTTGGCTGAGTGTGTTGACCCCTGATTGCCTGTGCCTTGTGCCTGTGTTCTAGTTTGCTTGTATGGTTCTGACCCGGTTCTGTTTCCCGTTGTGATTTTGCCTCTTGATTCTGTACTGTGTATATGCTTCTCTGGTTTTCTGACTCCTGCCACGTCCCTGACTATTCTTTATTAGCCTGCTCCTTGTGTACTGCGTTGTCTCTCACGTTTACTGACCTCGGCTTGTCTTGGATTCCGTCTCCCTCTGGTTCCCCGTCCTCTCCCTGGTGTCCGGTGACCCCCTTTCCATTCTCCAGGGTCCCTGTAGCTCCCTGTACTCATCCCCAGCTAGAGGATGCTAAGCTCCGCCCCCTGAGGTCACATGACTGCAGGTCCTGGCAGTACACTCACCACTTGGTGTTCTGCTCACTCCAGCTCTGCTGTATTGCTATCATCTTGCCCAGCACTCGGGCGCTGTGAGTACAGCTGTCACAGGCCGTCGGAGGCTCCGGGCTCCCACTGTCAGAGCTGCTGAAACCGCTGGTAAGTGCCCACCTAGCGGTTTCTCGTGATAGATATTTTCTGCTTGTTTCTATTGTGTTTGCTATTTCCATTTTTGTCTGCACCTTTGTGGAGGTTAGCCGGGTCCCCTCCTGGGGCCTGTGCTACTCTCTGTTTTTCAGTAGCCACTGTTATTTGTTTAATTGCTCTTTCCCTGCTTTTTGAGTGGCTGCGGGTTAGCCTTGTTCACACTGATATCTGATTTAGTGGGTGGCGAGATTGTGTGATCTCAGCATTTTTGAAATCAGAAGTGTTGGAAGTTTTGCTAGGGTTTTGCTGGGTTGCAGATAGTATTCTGTCCTGTCCTATTTAGTCAGTGTTTGGCCCCAGCGTTTGCTCACTCTATTTTCTGCCTGCGTTTGTGTTTCGTCTTGTCTAACCGCCATTATATGTTTGGGGGCTGCCTATTCCTTTGGGGCTCTACTGCGGGGCAGTTAGCTTTCCTGTTTCTATCTTTAGGTGTGGCTAGCTCTCCGGCTGTTCCGAGGCGTCTAGGACCACCGTAGGTACGCTCCACGGCAGCTTCTAGTTGTGCGGTTAGGGTAACCTAATTTACCAGTTAAAACATAACCTTTAATCAATGGTATAAAAACAACCCTTCAGTGCAAGACATATAACATACATATATAAAGTGCTCGTGCTATGTGCTTATTAAAAGAAAAATGGATCAATCTCACCCATTAAGATGAATGTCCTGTATGGTCCAGTTTGCATCTCATCTACCCAGTAACTGGGTGTGGACCCCAAGACTGATAGGTGTACCAGCGCAGGAGTCTTGTTCATATAGACAATATTTGAATAGGGGTCTGAAAAAGCTAGGGAGTAGTATATGGTTCAGACTTATTTAATATGGCGCCGGCACATATTGTTGGGCTACATCAAAATGGCACTGATCAGAGAAATAATGATAAGGGACTATGATAAGGACGATCTCCTTTAACATGGCGCCGGCCCACATTGTTGGGCTACATTAAAATGGCGCTGACTGGAGAAATCCTTATATAGAGACAGCAATGATATGGGATAATGATAAAGACGGTCTCCTGTAACATGGTGCCGGCTTACATTGTTGGGCTACATTAAAATGGCGCTGATTGGAGAAATCCTTATGCTAAGTTTATATAGAGACGGCAATGATATGGGATAATGATAAAGACGGTCTCCTGTAACATGGCGCCGGTTTACATTTTTGGGCTACATCAAAATGGCGCTGATCAGGAAAGTAATGATATGGGACTATAATATAGATGGTCTCCTTTAATATGGCGCCGGCTCACATTGTTGGGCTACATAAAATGGCACTGATCTGAGAAGTAATGGTATGGGATTATGACATACATGGTCTCCTTTAACATGGCGCCGGCTCACACTGTTGGGCTACAACAAAATGGCGCTGATCAAGAGAGATCTTTATACTAAGTTTGCATGGAGATGGTAACCGGAGGCGACGTGGGGCCACTTCCGATTATGGATAACGCGCAGAGTGGATAGCAACAGGTATCTATGGGAGAACCTGGTAGGCGGCGTCTGACAATGTGGGAGCGCGCATGAAATGATGCTATACTTCTACTGTGAGACTCCTGACAACGCCCAGTGTATGGGAGTGATGGAGGGGAGTCTGTGATTGGCTATGAGAGACTGGAAATGATGTCAGACTCCAATGCTGAAGTGCGGCACTTGTAAGGGTATAAATTCCTCAGAAGCTGAGAGTATATATAGGCTGATCTTCATCCACATGGGCTGCCGGCATATTGATGCACCTAAGAGAACTATATTTTGGGGTGATATTAGCCACTGCGATATCCCCACCATACCCATATATTATGATCCCCTGATGAATCCCCAAGATAGGGGAGGAAACACGTTGGGAAATGTAACACAATTTATGGTCCAGGAGGTACATTAGTTTGAGACCATACTTGGGTACTGTCCTTGTGAGAACAGGAGTCTTGCAGGGGCACGACAGGGAATGTTAGTCTGAACCATATACTACTCCCTAGCTTTTTCAGACCCCTATTCAAATATTGTCTATATGAACAAGACTCCTGCGCTGGTACACCTATCAGCCTTGGGGTCCACACCCAGTTACTGGGTAGAGAGATGCAAACTGGACCATACAGGACATTCATCTTAATGGGTGAGATTGATCCATTTTTCTTTTAATAAGCACATAGCACGAGCACTTTATATATGTATGTGATATGTTTTGCACTGAAGGGTTGTTTTTATACCATTGATTAAAGGTTATGTTTTAACTGGTAAATTAGGTTACCCTATCTGCTTATATTGTTACACCTGAGGGTAAATGATATTGTCCTTGAGACATATTGGCTAAATAATTGTTAATTCTGGTCTATTATGGCTGGCTTTCTAGCGACAGGTCCAGATACTGAGTCATGCCTTACTGAAGCACAGGATATCTTCTCTGAGAAGGTATTTGCACAGAAAAAATATACACCTACCTATAGTTCAGCATTTAAGGAGCTGAATAAAATATATAAGGAACAAATTGTGTCTTTTTGGGCATTACAGAGTCTTGAGAATTATATCAAAAATGGTATTGTCTCCAGAGGTTTGAGAATAGGCCTATTGCCGGCCCCCAGATGTAGAAGTCCACAATTAATGAGTTTATGGGAGAAAGAAGCTACAAATAGCTCCCTAAGGTTCTTGCAAATTTTGGTCAGTGAGGAAAAAATCAATTTGGAAAAATTAAATGAAAAACTGAAAACTCAAATTGATATTACTAAGAAATTTCAGACAGAAACTGACTTTAATATTAAGGAGACCCAGTTACAGAACTCTATTGAAAAATTTCAATATAATCTGAAGGAACGAAAACATAAACAATATCTAAGAGATCTTCAGGATTTCAAAGATAATAAAATCTATCAGGTGTTTGTGGAACGCCCAGAAAGGGCTGAAAGAAGTGGGAGAGATACGAATATATCTTCCACAGAAACTGAGATTTCAGAAACAGAAACGAGATCTTCTACATCTAGGGGACGACAAAGAGGCAGAGGTAGATATAATAGAGGGGACAGATATGATACTCTAGGAAATAGACCTGGTTTTTTAGATAGATCTTACCCATTACGAAATCGGAATCAATTCAATCGGGAATGAATTCCCAGGTGAATAATTTATCTGATAGAGAGCTAAATACCTATGAAATGGCGTTTTAAGTAAGGGAATGTCATTTATTCCTACATCTGACTTTAATGATTTTGAATTAATCAAGGATCTTAATCTGTTCATTAGGAAATTGAGATGAAAAAAATTCTTTAAAACACAGGATAAGAGGGTATGTATGGATTTAAATATCCCTCAAGATACAGTATGTTGGATGATGTTAGACTAATAACAGATTTAGAGGATATACCTCAGAGATCGGATGGACAAGTCCCCTTTACTACATTGAAAAACACCAGCAATAAAATGCCTCCTATGGGGGGAGATTTATCAGCTATAGACATTTTTCTCAATTTGGTCACAGAAGACATCAAGGGTCATAAATGTGGAGGCCCAAAATATAATCTGACCAAAAAAGAAATGAAAGCATTGTGTGAATTAGAGAAAGACAAGAATCTTGTATTGAAACCCTCTGACAAAGGGGGGAATGTTGTAGTGATGGGGACTGAGAAATATAAAGATATGTGTCTATCTCTGCTAAATGACAGAACCACATATACACAGGTCCATAGTAACCCTATTTCTGAATGTGCCATTACTCTTAAAGGTATCCTTGATCAAGCTAAAATAGATAAACTCATTAATGAGAATGAGTATACATTCCTACTCCCAAAACATCCAGTGTGTAATGTGTGTAGTACAGTTCATATAGCGTCTTGTGCTTGGGTACGATGAAAATACAGGAGACACAGGTTTGATATAGAAAGTCTTGTATTACCTCATACAAGTTGGCAAAAATAGTCACACAGTTTGCAGACACAGAAGCAGGAGACACAGCAGGCCAGAGTAATCTAAGCTCAGCAATAACTCTCCACAACAGGTTCAGGATCTTCTTCTCTGTTACCGTAAGTCCATGCAAACGTGGGTCTTTCAAAGAGCAGGGTTCAGAGTCCACAAGTGCTTCAGAGTTCCTCAGTAGGAATAGCTGGAGTACAAGGTCCAAGGCTTCAGGAGTCAGATCACAGGTTCACTGCAGGCTAGATTCTGAAGCACTGATTGCTCAGCTGTGGCTGCTTAAGAAGCAAAAGGAGAGAATCAGGGCGGGAACATGCAAGCTGGAAACTCCATATTGACTGAGGGCAAGATAGCTGCAGCAAGACAGAAAGTAAAATGGCTGACGAACAAACTGAGTTTCAGGAACATGTATACAGAACCTTACATTACTCCCCCCTTAGGGACAACCTCCGGATGACCTCAGACCAGGCTTGTGTGGGTACCTCTGATGAAACTGACGGAGCAAGCGAGGAGCATTAACGTTATTGACTGGTTCCCATGAGTTATCCTCCACTGGGTAGCCCTGCCATTTAATCAGATATTGTAACTGATTTCTATACAACCTGGAATCTAAAATCCTTTCCACCACAAATTCTTCCTGACCATCGACTAGCACTGGGTCAGGGCAAGGAGAAGAACGTCCAGGAAACGTATTGGGTGTCGCAGCCTTTAGTAGGGATACATGAAAGACAGGGTGGATTCTCATAGTTCTGGGCAGTTGAAGACGACAAGCAACGGCACTTATAATTTTACTGATTTTATAGGGTCCAATGTACTTATGTCCCAACTTAGACGATGGAATCCTTAACTTAAGATTTCTGGTTGACAGCCAGACCAAGTCTCCTACCTTGAAAGCTGGTGCAGGTTTACGAAATTTATCTGCTGCTTTCTTGTACCTTTCCTGAGCCGATTCCAGATTCTCCTTTAGAAGATCCATATTCTTCTGTAAAGACGTGATTCTTTCGGCCACTGCTGGTAAAGGCGTTTCTATGGGAAACCGTGGTAGAATGTTAGGATGATAACCTAGATTAGAGTAAAAAGGAGACTGCTTAGTGGAGGCACTCTGAGAGTTGTTATAAGAGAATTCAGCTAATGGAAGTAGATCCACCCAATCATCCTGTAGATGGCAGATAAAGCAGCGGAGATACTGCTCCAGGGTTTGATTGGTTCGTTCGGTCTGTCCATTAGTCTGGGGATGAAAAGCAGAAGAAAGGTTTACTTTAATGTCCAATGCTGCACAGAAATTTTGCCAAAACCTAGAAGTGAATTGCACCCCTCGATCCGAAATAACCTCATCCGGTACTCCATGTAAGCGAAACACATCTTTAATCATCAAATCTGATGTCTGTTTTGCAGTGGGTAAGCCGACACAAGGGATAAAATGAGCTGCCTTTGTTAGACGGTCAACCACCACTAGAATGGTGTTCTTCCCTTGAGAGGTTGGTAACTCCACAATGAAGTCCATAGAGATGGATCCCCACGGGCGGGACGGGGTGGGAAGAGGCTGTAACAGACCAGTTGGTGAGGAGCGAGGTGTTTTGCATCTTGCACAGACTTCACATGAAGTGACATAGTTTAAAACATCCTTCCTGCAAGTGGGCCACCAAAAGAAACGAGAAAGAAATTCCTGTGTCTTTAGAATTCCTCTATGCCCAGCTATCTTGGAGTCGTGAATGAGTTGCAATACTCTCAATCTGACTGTTTCAGGAATATACAGGCGTTGTCCCTGAATCCACACACCATTCTTAAAGACAAGACTTACGTCCCTTGGGGGTTGTGCCAAAAAGGAATCCGCATGGTATGCTTCCTTGATGTCCTTAAGCAGGTCTTGATTATGAATCACTCCTAGGAATCTAGAGTCAGGAAGAATAGTCTTAGGAGGAGTAATTGGACGTGTCTCTGCTGAGTAAATCCTAGAGAGTGCATCAGCCTTTCCATTGCGCGATCCTGGTCTATAAGAAATGATAAAATTAAATTGGTTTAAGAAAAGATTCCAGCGAGCCTGGCGAGGAGTCAGGCACTTAGCCGACCTGATAAATTCAAGGTTACGATGGTCTGTCAGGACGACTATTTGCTGTGCAGCACCCTGAAGAAGGTGTCTCCATTCTTTGAAGGCGGCAATAATGGCCAACAACTCTCTATTGCCCACATCGTAGTTCCTCTCAGCCGAAGACAACTGCTGGGAAAAGAAGGCACAGGGATGCAAGACATTCTTCTCACCTGTTCTCTGAGAGAGTATAGCTCCAACGGCACAGTCTGAAGCATCCACCTCTATTATGAAGGCAAGCTCGGGGTTGGGATGTACTAGGATAGGTGCAGTGGTAAATTTATCTTTTAGACGGGAAAATGCTTCCTGGGCTTGGGGAGTCCAGGAGAACCTAGACTCTTTCCGGGTAAGTTGGGTGATAGGTGACACTACCTCAGAGAAATTTCTAATGAAACGTCTATAGAAGTTGGCAAACCCGATGAAGCGCTGTACCTCCTTCACATTTCTAGGACTTGGCCAATCCTTGATGGCTTGGGTTTTGCTTCCATCCATACTAATTCCTTGTGTAGACAGTACATACCCCAGAAATTGAATTTCGGTCCTATGGAATTCACACTTTTCAAGTTTGATGTAAAGATGATTTTGTCTTAGACGTTCCAAGACCATTCTCACATGTCCATGATGTTCCTCTGTGGAGCTAGAAAAAATTAGAATATCATCCAAATAAATCACCACGAATGTATCTAGGAGATCCCTGAAGATGTCATTCACCAAGTGTTGGAAAGTGGCTGGGGCGGTACTCATACCAAAAGGCATAACTAGATATTCAAAGTGTCTATAGCGTGACCTGAATGCAGTCTTCCATTCATCCCCAGGTCTAATACGGACTAAGTTATAGGCCCCACGAAGATCTAGTTTAGAGAAAATTTTGGCATGTCGCACTCTCTCCAATAACTCAGGGATTAAAGGCAATGGATAATGGTTTCTAATAGTAACCTTATTGAGTTCCCTATAGTCTACGCAGGGTCTCAGAGATCCATCTTTCTTCTTTACAAAGAAGATGGGTGCACCTGCAGGAGATGAAGAGGGGCGTATGAAGCCCTTGGCTAGATTTTCGTCTATGTAATCCTTTAAAGCCTTTAGCTCGGGCCCCGCCAGGGGGTAGATCTTACCAAAAGGTATCTCTGCTCCAGGCAATAATTCAATTGGACAATCATATGGACGGTGAGGAGGAAGCTGGTCAGCGTTCTTCTTGTCACATAAATCCACATAGTCCTGGTATACAGCTGGTAGTTCAGGGACTGACATGGTTCCTTTAGGAACAGAGCAAGCTGAAACTTTTGGACTCATCTGTTTCTCTGGAAAGTGTAATTCCTTGGTCTCCGAGTTAATGGTAGGATTCTGAGCCTGCAGCCATGGTAGCCCTAGAATAATGGGAAAGTGGGGAGAAGAGATAAGCATAAAGGACAGTTTCTCTTGATGATCTTTACCCATAAGAACCTTCAAAGGCTCTGTTTCCTGATCCACTGGTCCAGAGGTCAGCAGGGAGCCATCCACAGTTTCCATCTGTACTGGAGTAGCCTTCTTCACTGAACGTATCCCCTGTTTCAAAGCAAAGGAGACATCCATAAAATTTCCACTTGCCCCTGAGTCGATCATAGCAGAGCTAGACACCCAAGCTGAGTCAACCCAGAGTTTGATGGAAAGAAAGCAATGAGAATTGTTTTTCTTACAACTCAGCTGGGACACCGCTGAGGAAACTTGAAAAATGGCAGCGTTTACACAGTCAACGTCCTCAGAGGTAACGGAGTTTAAGTCAGAGAAATCAAGATCTGTTGCTGCAGATCTCTCTGGAGCTTGAGGCTCGGACCTGACAGATCCCCTCTCGCAACACTCACAGTGAATGAGTGCTGCAGTAGTCTTACGAGAACGGCTGGGGCAGTCTATAATGAAGTGCCCTGACTTACCACAATAGAAACATAGATTCTCCTTAAAACGATGTTCCTTGCGTGCATCACTAACCCGTCGTTGTAAAGAGTCTACCTGCATGGGTTCAGGTTCAGGTTCCCGTGTAATCCTACTTAAAGGTTCCCTAGCTGGAGAGGAAGGTAGGAAAAGGTTAGTGCGATTGCTTTCGAACCATCTCTCTTGCCTGCGTTCAGTCAGACGAGTATCAATACGGATGCAGTAGTTAATAAAGTCACCTAACGCAGTGGGAGGGTCGGCACGAGCAAGTTCATCCTTAATCAGTGGCGATAACCCCTTTCGAAAAATAGATTTTTTGGCGGAACTGTCCCAGGTGGTATCAAGGGCCCATCTCCTGAAATCCAAAGCATATTCAGCTACCAAGTGCTTACCTTGGCGCAAAGCTAACATGGCTGCTTCAGCTGTTGCACCTCGATTGGGGTCATCAAACACCTGCCCCATGGCTGAAATAAAAGCATCAAGGTGATTCAAACAATCATCCTCAGTCTCAATCAGAGGGTTTGCCCACATCAAAGCCTTGTTGGTAAGCAACATAATTATAGTAAGCACCTTAGATCGTTTAGTGGGAAATTGTGAAGCATGTGCAGAAAAAAAAAGATTGCATTGATTAATAAATCCCCTGAATTTCTCACGTTCACCGCCAAAACGAAAAGGGGGCAACTTGGGAATCCCAGAACTCGGGGCTACGGCAGGAGCCTGGACTCGCCCCTCTAGAACCTCAATCCTGGCTCGCAAATCCTGGGCAGTCTGTCCAAACACTTGCATATTGTGATTATTGAGGTCCTGTAGGTTTGTAAAACGGGTCTTTATATTCTGCAAATCTGCAAGGATATTATCAGTCACTCCGCAAAGTTCCTTTATGCGGGCCTCCATTTTCCAGATCTTTTAAGACAGGAGTACTGGAAGGAGAGGAGAAGAAAAAAAAAAAAAAAAAACAATAGTGTTTACCTGTAGTAACACTGCAGAGAGAAAAAAAAAATTAAGGGAACTGCTCACCTGGAATGGTTGTGAGAAGTCACAACCACTATCATCACAGAAAGTTCAACCGGACATCTGATATCCACAGTCACAGCAGACACAAAAAAGAGAAAAAAACAAAAAAACAATAGTGTTTACCTGTGGTAACACTGCAGAAAAAAAAAAAAACTTAAGGGAATTGCTCACCTGGAATGGTTGTGAGAAGTCACAACCACTGTCATCACAGAAAGTACAACCGGACATCCGATATCCACAATTACAGCAGACACAGTCTTTCCAGACCCAGCAGACACTAACGTTTGGCTTCAGAATCTTGTAATGTGTGTAGTACAGTTCATATAGCGTCTTGTGCTTGGGTACGATGAAAATACAGGAGACACAGGTTTGATATAGAAAGTCTTGTATTACCTCATACAAGTTGGCAAAAATAGTCACACAGTTTGCAGACACAGAAGCAGGAGACACAGCAGGCCAGAGTAATCTAAGCTCAGCAATAACTCTCCACAACAGGTTCAGGATCTTCTTCTCTGTTACCGTAAGTCCATGCAAACGTGGGTCTTTCAAAGAGCAGGGTTCAGAGTCCACAAGTGCTTCAGAGTTCCTCAGTAGGAATAGCTGGAGTACAAGGTCCAAGGCTTCAGGAGTCAGATCACAGGTTCACTGCAGGCTAGATTCTGAAGCACTGATTGCTCAGCTGTGGCTGCTTAAGAAGCAAAAGGAGAGAATCAGGGCGGGAACATGAAAGCTGGAAACTCCATATTGACTGAGGGCAAGATAGCTGCAGCAAGACAGAAAGTAAAATGGCTGACGAACAAACTGAGTTTCAGGAACATGTATACAGAACCTTACACAGTGATGGCAACTTTTTATGCCCTCCCTAAAGTGCATAAGGGCTTAAATCCTTTAAAAGGAAGACCCATAGTGGCAGGAATTGAGAGTATAACACAGAACGTTGGCAGTTACATTGATAATATTCTAAGACCCTTTGTCACCTCATTGCCTTCATACATAAGAGATACTATGGATTTGTTACAGAGAATAGAGGGCCTTTCATTGGAACCTGGAACTCTGTTAGCCAGCATAGATGTGGAGGCACTCTATTCCTCTATTTCACACAAGTGGGGAATCAGAGGGGTCCAACATTTCCTGAGTACTAGAGGTCGTCAATTTGTGGCACATAATGAACTTGTCACAACTCTCCTTGATTTTGTTTTGAATAACAACTATTTTGCATTTGATGGTAAGATTCCCCACCAGCTCAGGGGCACCGCCATGGGTAATTCCTGTGCACCAAGTTATGCAAACCTGCTCCTGGGCTGGTGGGAGGATACCATTGTGTTTTCAGAAGTCTATCAGAAATATGTCTCTAACATTGATCTATGGGTTAGATTCATAGACGTCTTTGTTTTATGGAAAGGTACGAGGGAGCTCTTCTGTGAGTTTGTTGGATTACTTAACATTAATGAAATCGGTTTAAAATTCACATATGAGATAGATGAATGTAGATTCCCCTTCTTGGATGTTGAAATTGTTAAATCACAGGACGGGGAAGGTTTGGTTACCAGTGTATATCGAAAACCGACCACAACAAATTCATTGTTGAGGTGGGAAAGCCACCATCCATATGCACAGAAACAAGGTATCCCAAAAGGACAGTATCTACAATTGAGGAGAAATTGTTCTGATGAGAGGGATTTCAAACAGAAGGCAGATGATCTGAGGAAAAGATTTTTGGACAGTGGGTATCCTGATAAGGTACTGAGAGAGGCCTACCAATTTTCCAGGAGACAGGTTAGGACTACCTTATTGAAACCGAATGTTAAAATAGAGGAGACCAATCAAGAAACAAGACTGATCTGCACATACGATAATGGTGCACCATGGGTTAAAAAGATCTTAGAGAAACATTGGAATGTTCTTAAGATGGATAAAGACATTAAGGATCTAGTGGGGGATCGACCACTTATTACGTACAGGAGATGTAGAAATCTGAAAGACCGTCTTGTACATAGTCACTTTACTAACCCTAGAAATAATACATGGCTCCCGAACAGACCAAATGGATGCTACAAATGTGGAAATTGTGTAGCATGTGGTTCAATTGAAACAGGAAAAAAGTTCTCTAATGATCAGACAGGAGAGACCTTTGACGTCAAAGAATTTATCAATTGTAGAAGTAAGGGTGTCATATACAGAGCCAAATGTGAATGCGGCCTCATCTATATATTGAAGACCATAAGAGAGATGAGACGGAGCGTTGGTGAACACCTGGGTGACATTCGTAACAAGAGGGACACCCCACTAGCGAAACATGTTAAGGGTCATCATGGAGGGAGATTAGGAGTAGTGAAGTTCATGGGCATAGACAAAGTAAAAGCACCCCTAAGGGGAGGAGATTTTGACAAAATGTTACTACAAAGAGAAACTAGGTGGACATACAGATTGGATACATGTTCACCTAGAGGGTTAAATGAACAACTAAGTTTTGGATGTTTTCTTTGAGGATGCATTTCATAAAGGTTTAGCTCTCTTTTTTTGATTATAGTGAATGATCATGGTGAAATTTCTTTTTTGAGACTTACTCTGAGACTTGTCATTGCAAGACGTCATAAAAAATGGACGAACTGTGGGGATTTTTGAACCCACTTATGTGTAGAAATTGAATGCTGATGCTATTGAATGATCATGAAGGCATTTTTTAAATAAGCATTCATCATTAAGGTCGGGTTTTTACTCAATGAATGGGACCCGACTGCTATATGGTATTTAATCCTTTACATTGCATACGTGTGGATTTATTTTTGTTGCCTTTGAGATAGTTAGTAAAATTAATTTTCTATACTATGAACAGTTATAGTGCCTAAGGGTTGAATCACTGTGTAAAACTATCCTAACTTCCATGTCCTGGTGCTATAGAGTGTTTTAGTTGTCTTAATAATAAAGGACCCTCGAGACTTATCCTACTAGAAAAATAGTATGGTGTAGAATTTAAAATAATGATCAATTGGGTCTCTACCAGAGGTGAGGGGCGTTCAATGTTCAGATATGACTACAAGAAAATGGCGCCTTAGTTATTGTCATTTTATATTTATCCAATTTAATAATCCCTTCTCTATTGCTTAGTAGCCATTTTCATCTATTTTGAGGAGATTTTTAAAAAAAAAAAAATTGGCATTGTATATCGGTTGATACGGGACAAAGATGAGCCTGGTCTCTGCTAATATAGTGACGGGTCATTGCTTGGATATGACTACAAGAAAATGGCGCCTAATTTATTGTAGCATTATTGCATACTATTGTCCAATTTAATGACCTTCTTTTTTCATTGCTCAGAAGCCATTTCCCTCTTGATCTGAGGTGATTTTGATAAGATTGGCATGGCATATTGGATGATATGGGACAATGATAAAGACGGTCTTCTTTAATATGGCGCCGGCACATATTGCTGGGCTACATCAAAATGGCACTGATCAAAGAAATAATGATATGGGACTATGATAAGGACAGTTTCCTTTAACATTGCGCTGGCCCACATTGTTGGACTACATTAAAATGGCGCTGACTGGAGAAATCCTTATATAGAGACGACAATGATATGGGATAATGATAAAGACGGTCTACTCTACATGGCGCCGGCTTACATTCTTGGGCTACATCAAAATGGCGCTGATCAGGAAAGTAATGATATGGGACTATAATATAGATGGTGTCCTTTAATATGGCGCCGGCTCACATTGTTGGGCTACAATAAAATGGCACTGATCTGAGAAGTAATGGTATGGGATTATGACATACATGGTCTCCTTTAACATGGCGCCGGCTCACACTGTTGGGCTAAACAAAATGGCGCTGATCAGAGAGATCTTTATACTAAGTTTGCATGGAGATGGTAACCGGAGGCGACGTGTGGCCACTTCCAATTATGGATAACGCGCAGAGTGGATAGCAACAGGTATCTATGGGAGAACCTGGTAGGCGGCGTCTGACAATGGGGGAGGCGCATGAAATGATGCTATACTTCTACTGTGAGACTCCTGACAACGCCCAGTGTATGGGAGTGATGGAGGGAGTCTGTGATTGGCTATGAGAGACTGGAAATGATGTCAGACTCCAATGCTGAAGTGCGGCACTTGTAAGGGTATAAATTCCTCAGAAGCTTAGAGTATATATAGGCTGATCTTCATCCACATGGGCTGCCCGGCATATTGATGCACCTAAGAGAACTATATTTTGGGGTGATATTAGCCACTGCGATATCCCCACCATACCCATATATTATGATCCCCTGATGAATCCCCAAGATAGGGGAGGAAACACGTTGGGAAATGTAACACAATTTATGGTCCAGGAGGTACATTAGTTTGAGACCATACTTGGGTACTGTCCTTGTAAGTACCGGAGTCTTGCAGGGGCACGACAGGGAATGTTAGTCTGAACCATATACTACTCCCTAGCTTTTTCAGACCACTATTCAAATATTGTCTATATGAACAAAACTCCTGCGCTGGTACACCTATCAGTCTTGGGGTCCACACCCAGTTACTGGGTAGAGAGATGCAAACTGGACCATACAGGACATTCATCTTAATGGGTGAGATTGATCCATTTTCTTTTAATAAGCACATAGCACGAGCACTTTATGTATGTATGTGATATGTCTTGCACTGAAGGGTTGTTTTTATACCATTGATTAAAGGTTATGTTTTAACTGTAAATTAGGTTACCCTATCTGCTTATATTGTTACACCTGAGGGTAAATGATATTGTCCTTGAGAGATATTGGCTAAATAATAGTTGTGTGGTTTGTTTAGGGATCTGCAACCCATTAGTTTCCAACCTCTCAGGCAGGGCCGGCGTCAGCACCCGGCACACCCGGGCAAGTGCCGGGGCCCTGAGCAGACGGGGGGGCCCACTCGCAGTCTGGCACCCCCGCGCCCGTTAGCGGAGGAGAGCGGTGTCAGCGCCGCCACTGGGTCCCCCCCCGCTTGCTCAGGGCCCCGGCATCAGCTGGCACAATACTTACCTCTCCCGTGCCTCCGCTGCCGCAGCTCCGGGCTCCAGGGGGTGCCGGCGCTTCCTCTCACAGCCGGCCGCTGAATGACGTCATCATTCAGCGGCCGGCTGTGGCACAGAGCGCGGGGACGCCGGACAGGTAAGACATGTGTGTGTGTGTCTCTGTGTGTATGTAGTGCGGTGCTTTGTGTGTGTGTGTGTGTGTATGTATGTGAGAAAGTGCTTGTGTGCTGTCTGTGTGTGATGATGGGCAGGCATTGCTGATAATGGGGAGGCATTGATGATGATGATGGGGAGAAGATGATGATAATGGGCAGGCATTGATGATAATGGGCAGGCATTGATGATGGGGAGAAGATGATGATGGGCAGGCATTGCTGATAATGGGGAGGCATTGATGATGATGATGGGGAGAAGATGATGATAATGGGCAGGCATTGATGATAATGGGCAGGCATTGATGATGGGGAGAAGATGATGATGGGCAGGCATTGATGATGATGGGGAGGAGATGATGATGGGCAGGCATTGCTGATAATGGGGAGGCATTGATGATGATGGGGAGAAGATGATGATAATGGGCAGGCATTGATGATAATGGGCAGGCATTGATGATGGGGAGAAGATGATGATGGGGAGGAGATGATGATGATGGGCAGGCATTGATGATAATGGGGAGGCCATGATGATGATGGGGAGGCAGATGATGATAAGGAGACAATGATGATGATGGGGAGACAATCATGATGATAATGGGGAGTCTTTCCACAGCGCCCTTTCCTGAGCCGTAACAGTGCAGAACTCAGTACAGCGCAGAGGAGAGCTCCATATTTTGTATGGAGCATTATATGGGGACCAGTATCCTGTATGGAGCATTATATGGGGACCAGTATCCTGTATGGAGCATTATATTGGGTCCAGTATTCTGTATGGAGCATTATTTTGGGTCCAGTATTCTGTATGGAGCATTATATGGGGGGGTGACATCCTGCATGGGGTCTTATATGGGTGATGAGGGGGAGACTGTGGTGCCCATAATATTGTATGGAGGACTGTACTGTCCAGTCTGTTCTGTGCGCTGTGAGGATTTGGCGGTTTTTGAGCTATTGTACAATTTACAATAGATATCACTCATGTAATGGAAGAAGTGAAGTATTTGGCATTGTACTATACCCATATTTCTCTTCTGTATCTGTGCATCATGAATCGTGGTCTGTGTTAAAGGGGCCCACTGAGGCTCTTTCGCCCGGGCCCATAAAAACCTGTAGCCGGCCCTGCTCTCAGGTGTTCGGCTGCCTTGCTGTTTTGCTCCTGTCCTCCTCAGTTACCAAATCATAACAGTCTACACTATAATTTTTTTTATGTGAAATAGAAAAAGGGACAAATTTTGGCACTAAAGGGTCCACCCAGGTTTACACCACAAAAATTAGTATCTTCTATCTCAGCAAAGGTACTGCGTCCTGTGGTTAGCTTCAGCGGGTCCAAGCTGTTAATGTTATGTCATCACTGCTGTCGATTGACAAAAGGACGGAGTAAGGCTTTGTGCCCACGTTGCGTTTTTAAGCGTTTCCGCCGTGTTTTTCCGCTGCGGAAACGCTTATAAAATGCTAACAAAACACATCCCATGCAATCCTATGGGATTCCCCAGTCGCTGTGCTAATGTTGCGGATTTTTCCAGAGCGTAATCGCATCGCCGTAAGATGCGCATATTCATTAATTTTGCGGAATCTCGGCGATTCCGCCGCCATAGGATTGCATTGAAATGCTCACTTTACGCATGTGGCTATGCCCACCATGCGTAAAGAGAGCTCTTCATGTGCGGATGGTACCCAGAGTCTGGACTCTCCTCCATGCCCTGAGTACCATATTCCTGTAAAAAATAGAATTAAAATAAAAAATAGGGATATACTTACCCTCTGTTGGCCCCCGGAGTCCTCCCAGTCGTCAACGGCGCTGGCGGCAAGTTCCGTACCCAGGCGTGCTTAGCGAGAATGACCTTTGTGACGTTGTGGTCAAGTGACCGCGACTTCAGAAAGGTCATTCTCACTAAGCACGCCTGGGAATGGAACTTGCCGCCAGCGCTGTTGAGGATCGGGATGGCCGCTGAGGAGATCGGGGGCCGCGAGCAGGTGAGCATATCCATATTTTTTATTTTTTTATTATTTTTAACAGTATATATTTTACTACTCATGCTGCATAGGCAGCATCAATAGTAAAAAGTTGGTCACACTTGTCAAGCACTTGTGTTTTACGGGAAAACGCATGTGAATTACCCGCGGCTGGGAGTTGCAGAAATGCTGCTGACAGTCTGTAAACTAATGGTACAATAAGCAGGTCTTACTACTTTAAAGGGAACCTACAGAAATTAATAAATATGTGAATATTGTGTGTCCGCTGTAATATATAAACCAATATATATCAATGTGACACACAGCATGTTTGAATAAAATATCACAATATTTATTAATTACATATTTTAAAATACAATACAAAAACCAATAACAGAAATTGTCCTGAACCAGAAAATGCTGGCCGTGGGAGTATCATAAGATAACATATATATTCTCATACAATCATAGAGGAAGTGGGCTATTTTCACGGATGTGTCAGAGGCTGCAGACCGTTGCACTGTATCTGGCTGCGGAGGATCTCAGCAGCTTGCTTTGCAAACTTCTGCCTGGTCCTTCTCATGCTAGGACCCAGTGGCCACCTGCCCCAGCTCTAATGGTCACACCTAAATCTGGGTGTTTATAACTCCCAACTTCCTGTTGGGAGTTGCGGGTGAAATTTTCTACTTGCACTTCCCTGTTGAGGCTTGGAGCTGCAACAGTCAGCTAGTGTCCTTTTTGGAGTTTGGAGGGCGTCCGTGTTTCTCTGAGTCTACTCAAGCTATGTGTTTCCCTTGTTTGTTTATCCCATCTGTCTTTAGTGGCAGTGGGGATTGACTCGCGAAAATCCTGTCCTTCCCGATGCAGGGTTTATCGATAGGTTCAGAAACTACAGTTAGGTCTATAAATATTTGGACAGAGACAACATTTATCTAATTTTGGTTCTAGACATTACCACAATGAATTTGAAACAAAACAAATCAGATGCAGTTGAAGTTCAGACTTTCAGCTTTCATTTGAGGGTATCCACATTAAAATTGGATGAAGGGTTTAGGAGTTTCAGCTCCTTAACATGTGCCACCCTGTTTTTAAAGGGACCAAAAGTAATTGGACAAATGACTCCAAGGCTATTTCATGGACAGGTGTGGGCAATCCCTTTGTTATGTCATTCTCAATTAAGCAGATGAAAGGGCCGGAGTTGATTTGAGGTGTGGTGTTTGCATTTGGAAGGTTTTGCTGTGAAGGAAACATGCGGTCACAGGAGCTCTCCATGCAGGTGAAACAAGCCATCCTTAAGCTGCAAGAACAGAAAAAAACCCATCCAAGAAATTGCTACAACATTAGAAGTGGCAAAATCTACAATTTGGTACATCCTGAGAAAGAAAGAAAGAAAGCACTGGTGAACTCATCAATCCAAAAAGACCTGGGAGCCCACGGAAGACAACAGTGGTGGATGATCGCCGCATACTTTCTTTGGTGAAGAAGAACCCGTTCACAACATCAACTGAAGTCCAGAACACTCTCAGTGAAGTAGGTGTATCTGTCTCTAAGTCAACAGTAAAGAGAAGACTCCATGAAATTAAATACAAAGGGTTCACATCTAGATGCAAACCATTCATCAATTCCAAAAATAGACAGGCCAGAGTTAAATTTGCTGAAAAACACCTCCAGAAGCCAGCTCAGTTCTGGAAAAGTATTCTATGGACAGATGAGACAAAGATCAACCTGTACCAGAATGATGGGAAGCCAAAAGTTTGGAGAAGAAAGGGAACGGCGCATGATCCAAGGCACACCACATCCTCTGTAAAACATGGTGGAGGCAACGTGATGGCATGGGCATGCATGGCTTTCAATGGCACTGGGTCACTTGTGTTTATTGATGACATAACAGCAGACAAGAGTAGCCGGATGAATTCTGAAGTGTACCGGGATATACTTTCAGCCCAGATTCAGCCAAATGCTGCAAACTTGATTGGACGGCGCTTCATAGTACAGATGGATAATGACCCCAAGCATACAGCCAAAGCTACACAGGAGTTCATGAGTGCAAAAAAGTGGAACATTCTTCAATGGCCAAGTCAATCACCGGATCTTAACCCAATTGAGCATGCATTTCACTTGCTCAAATCCAGACTTAAGAGGGAAAGACCCACAAACAAGCAAGACCTGAAGGCTGCGGCTGTAAAGGCCTGGCAAAGCATTAAGAAGGAGGAAACCCAGCGTTTGGTGATGTCCATGGGTTCCAGACTTAAGGCAGTGATTGCCTCCAAAGGATTCGCCACAAAATATTGAAAATAAAAATATTTTGTTTGGGTTATGTTTATTTGTCCAATTACTTTTGACCTCCTAAAATGTGGAGTGTTTGTAAAGAAATGTGTACAATTCCTACATTTTCTAAAACATATTTTTGTTCAACCCTTCAAATTAAACGTTACAATCTGCACTTGAATTCTGTTGTAGAGGTTTCATTTCAAATCCAATGTGGTGGCATGCAGAGCCCAACTCGCGAAAATTGTGTCACTGTCCAAATATTTCTGGCCCTGACTGTATACAGGATCGATAAGGCAGACAGGGTGTTAGGGTCTGCGGAACGCACAAAATAAATATAAATAGTGGTGCATTCGCAGCCCGGGGTCCACCGTGCAGGCAGAGCCTGCTGCTAGCAAGATGGCGGTATAGGCGAATTCTGTTACTTTACAGAGTCGCAAATATAGATGCTGTGGCACTATATGCCGATATAAGCGAACTCTGTTACACCACAGAGTCGCTGAGGTAGAGACGCAGAGATAGAGACTGTGTCCTGTTAACACCACAGGGATACACAGATAACTGCTGTGCGGATAGCAGTCCATGGTCATGCAGTCAGCAACGCAAACAAGCAACTCCTCACCGGAGAAGCCGGTATTTTAGGGACTTATTTCAGCCAAGCCCTAAACACGTGCATATAAATCTCCTCACCGGAGGTGCCGGTATTCTAGGGGCTTATTACAGCCGAGCCCTAACCACATGCGTGCATGATCACACTGGCGCAAAGCACATAACACAATTTATCCTAGCGCACAGCCGAGCGGCCATGCGCACCTTTTATAGCAGCAGCTACAGGACCTTCCAGAAAAGGACCAAGGAGAAACTGTTTCTGAACACAAGCAGTCTCAGGACCTTCCTGGCGGACCAATAGGAGCTGCTGCAGTACCTGAGCATGTGACCCCTGATATCCAATGAGAGATCTTACCCTGGCATGCTCAGAAGGGGAAAGGCAGGACTTAGTCCCAAAGACGTCTGCTCGCCGCTGACCAGTACTGGTTACAATAGCAGAACCTGGAGAGGCAGCAGTAAACCTTTGCACAGTACCAGGCTGTGCAAGACGCTGGGACCGACGTCTCTGCTGAGGAGGCTCCACTGCGGTCGGAGACGGATGGGGACCTCAGTGGGAATGGCTCGAGATTCCCTCTGTGTAGAAGCGGGAACTCGACCTCTAACATTACCCACCCCCTAGGGCCCCCCTTCCTTGGACCTCACTACGCTCGAAGGCAGCAATGAGTTGTGGAGCCTGAATACACTCAGCAGGCTCCCATGACCAATCCTCAGGTCCATAACCCCTCCAATCCACCAAATAAAACTTTTTTCCACGTACCACCTTGCACCCCAAAATAGCATTCACCTCATAGTCATCCATAGACAAACCCGATGTCCCGGCAGATGACTCGGAAAACGGGACAAGTATACGGGTTTCAGGAGGGAGACATGGAATGTGTCGGTGATACCCAGGCGTGGCTGAAGGGCTAGACAATAGACCACAGGATTGACCTGTTCGAGGACCTTGAAGGGACCCAAGAAGCGAGGTGCAAACTTAGTGGACTCTACTTGCAGCCAGATGTTACGGGCGGAGAGCCACACTAAGTCGCCAGGGGCAAAAGTCGGAGCGGGGCGCCGATGTGCATCTGCGGTGAACCTCATCCTCTCCTTGGAGGCCAGAATGGTATCCTGAGTGCAGTCCCAAATGTCCCGTGCCTCCACAGCCCAGTCTGCCACCCTGGAGTCGGTGGAAGACACGGGCATAGGTACAGGAACCCGCGGATGCTGACCGTAATTAAGGAGGAACGGAGTTTGTCCAGTGGAATCAGCCACTGCGTTGTTTAATGCAAACTCCGCCCACAGTAGCAAGGATGCCCAGTCATCCTGCCTGGCTGAAACAAAATGATGCAGATATGTGACCATGGTCTGTTTGGCCCTCTCTACCAACCCATTTGTCTCGAAGAGGCAGAAGAGAGATTTAATTCAATACTGAGCTCTCTCCAGAACCGAGACGCAAACTGGGGACCCCGGTCACTGACAATTTTGTCCGGCATACCGTGTAAGCGGAAGATGTGTCTAATAAACAGTGCCGCCAAGGCCTGTGAAGAAGGTAACCGGGGTAGCGGTACCAATTGCACCATTTTAGAGACGTGGTCGGTGATAACCCATATGATGGTGCAACCACGAGACTTGGGTAGGCCTACCACAAAGTCCATCCCGACCATCTCCCAGGGCCTGTCTGCCACCGGCAATGGATAAAGAAACCCAGCTGGCCGTTGACGAGGGGACTTATTTTTGGCGCAGGAGACACATGCCCGAATATAGTCTCCAACGTCCCGGACCATATGCGGCCACCAGTACGTCCTCGCCAGTAGCTCGGATGTCCTTTTTTTCCCAAAATGTCCACCAACCCTGGACGAATGGGCCCAAGAGAGAACTTCGGTCGCAAATTAGATGGCACAAAAGTCTTGCCAGGAGGCACAGACTCTAGCGACACCGGAGCTACAGTTCTCAGGCTCTCAGAGGGGACAATAAGCCGCGGCTCCCCCTCCTCCTTCTCGGAAGACATGACGGAGCGAGAGAGAGCGTCAGCTCGGATATTCTTCTCTCCCGAAAGAAAATGGAGGGTGAAGTGAAAGCGGGAGAAAAACAAGGACCATCTGGCCTGACGGGAATTTAGCCGCTGGGCAGTTTGTAAATACACCAGATTTTTGTGATCATTGAAAACTTGGAAGGGAAAGCGAGCCCCCTCCAACAGATGTCTCCACTCAGAGAAATCCAATTCATTGCTAGCAACTCCCTGTCCCCGATGGAATAATTCCTCTCTGCTGGTGTGAAGGTCTTGGAGAAGAAGAAGCAAGGATGCTTCCGACCTTGAGCATCCTTCTGGAAGAGGACTGCTCCAGCACCAACGGATGAGACATCCACCTCCAAAATAAACGGCTTATCAACATCGGGGCGATGTAGGATTGGAGCACTAGCAAAATGGGACTTAATAGAAGTGAAGGCCTTGGAGACCTCTTCTGACCACAATTTTGGATTTGCTCACTTCTTGGTGAGGGCTACCAAGGGAGCTACCAAAGTTGAGAAGTGGGGAATAAACTGATGATAGTAATTAATGAACCCCATAAAGCGCTGCACTGCTTTCAGAGAATGGGGTTCTTGCCAGTCCATCACCACCTGTAGTTTGGCAGGATCCATAGCCAGTCCCTGGGCAGAGATGATAAAGCCCAGGAAGGGTAAGGACTCCTGCTCAAACATACATTTCTCCAACTTTGCATAGAGAGAATTTGCCCGTAAGAGGTCGGTGACTCTGCAGACATCTTTCCGTTGGGAGTCAATATCTGGGGAGAAGATGAGAATATCATCCAGATAGACTGCGATTGAGGTGGAAAGCATATCCCGGAAGATGTCGTTAACAAAGTCTTGGAAGACGACTGGGGCATTACAGAGCCCGAAGGGCATCACCAGATATTCATAGTGCCCATCTCTGGTATTGAAAGCCGTCTTCCATTCGTCCCCCTCACGGATGCGAATCAGGTTATAAGCACTCCGCAGATCTAATTTAGTGAATACCCTTGCTCCCCGTAGCCTATCAAAGAGCTCCAAAATCAGGGGCAATGGGTATTTATTCTTAACGGTAATGGCGTTAAGACCCCTGTAATCGATGCATGGACGTAATTCTCCGTTCTTCTGAATGAAAAAGAACCCCGCCCCTGCAGGTGACACTGACTTCCTAATGAATCCTCTTGCCAGATTTTCCTGAATGTATTGAGACATAGCCTCCATCTCCGGGATAGACTCGT
Source organism: Oophaga sylvatica (assembly GCA_033576555.1). NCBI lineage: Eukaryota > Metazoa > Chordata > Amphibia > Anura > Dendrobatidae > Oophaga > Oophaga sylvatica. Next base: position 75,880,550 of record JARQOD010000005.1, read on the forward strand.
CCCCAAGGAGGTTCTGCTCCGGGCAAGAGGTCAATAGGACAGTCATAGCGACGGTGAGGCGGAAGGATCTCCGCAGCCTTCTTGGATAACACGTCTTCATAAGCCCAATAGTATTTGGGAAGGGAAGTAAGATCTGCAGGTATCTCTGTAGTAGCCACCTGAATGCATTCCCTCATACATCTACCTTTACACGACTCACTCCAACCCAATATCCTCCCAGAGATCCACTCAATATGTGGGGAATGGAAACGGAGCCAGGGCATCCCCAGCAATATCTCGTCTATTCCCTCGGCAATGACAAGAAGTGAGATAATCTCCTGATGGGAAGGGGACATAGATAACGTGAAAAGGATGGTCTGATGTGTGATTTGTGAAGGCAGTGTAGACCCATTCACTACTCGAACAGTCACGGGTTTGGCAAGCATCACCAGAGGTATAGAGTGGCGGAGAGCAAAGATAGAGGACATGAAATTTCCTTCTGCTCCAGAGTCCACACAAAGCGTAACTATTATAGTGGATGAGCCTAAATTGATTGTCCCCTTAAAGAAAACTTGGAGGCGTGTACTGCTGTGTCTAGTGAACCTCTTCCAATGGTTACTAGACGCGGTCGTTTCCCGACCGCTGTGGACATTTATTAGCATAATGCCCTAACTGTTGGCAAACATTACAAATCACAGGTACTCGAGCGGCCCGAGACTTAGGTCTCGCTCGAGAAACCTCCATGGCCTCAGGGGAACATGGCGTCCGATCTCAATTCCAGCCATTGAAAAGTCAAACGGCGCTAGTATACTGATAGGGTCTGCGGAACGCACCAAATAAATATAAATAGTGGGTGCGTTCGCAGCCCGGGGTCCACCGTGCAGGCAGAGCCTGCTGCTAGCAAGATGGCGGTATAAGCGAACTCTGTTACTTCACAGAGTCGCAAATATATATGCTGTGGCACTATATGGCGATATAAGCGAACTCTGTTACACAACAGAGTCGCTGAGGTAGAGACACAGAGATAGAGACTGTGTCCTGTTAACACCACAGGGATACACAGATAACTGCTGTGCGGATAGAAACACGTGCATACAAATCTCCTCACCGGAGGTGCCGGTATTCTAGGGACTTATTTCAGCTGAGCCCTAACCACATGCGTGCATGATCACACTGGCGCAAAGCACATAACGCAATTGATACTAGCGCACGGCCGAGTGGCCATGCGCACCTTTTATAGCAGCAGCTACAGGACCTTCCAGAAAAGGACCAATGAGAAACTGTTTCAGAACACAAGCAGTCTCAGGACCTTCCTGGCGGACCAATAGGAGCTGCTGCAGTACCTGAGCATGTGAACCCCTGATCTCCAATGAGAGATCTTACCCTGGGCACGCTCAGAAGGGGAAACACAGGACTTAGTCCAAAAGACGTCTGCTCGCCGCTGACCAGTACTGGCTACAATAGCAGAACCTGGAGAGGCAGCAGTAAACCTCTGCACAGTACCAGGCTGTGCAAGACGCTGGGACCGACGTCTGCTGAGGAGGCTCCACTGCGGTCTGAGACGGATGGGGAATCGCAGCGGGAATGGCTCGAGATTCCCCCTGTGCAGAAGCGGGAACTCGACCTCTAACACAGGGTGACGTTAGATTTGTCTAGGGGTCTCCACTCCCCCTTCCATAGTGTTTGGTTTCCTTTCCCTTATCAGTTCATGTTTCACTAAGGGTGTGTTTCCGCCATCTGGATTCCGTCAGTAATTGCTGCGTGTTTGACGCTGTGCACTGGCGCAGCGTCAAACATGCAGCGTCCAGATGTTACAGCATAGTGGAGGGGATTTCAAGAAATCCCGTCTCCACTATGCATAAAAACACGCAGGCGGCAGACCTGCGTTAACGGACATGCGGCCTATGCAGCGCTGCGGTCATTCCGGATGTGTTCATTGAACACATCCGGATTCACCGCGCGTTCAGAAGGGGGCGGGGCTTTGGGCGGAGCGGACTTTCCACATAACCACATAACCATCGAGCTAGTCCCGGGGGCTAAACTACCTAAAGCCCGCCTGTTTAATTTGTCTGGACCTGAGCGCTTAGCTATGAAGGATTATATTGCTGAAAGTCTTCGCAAGGGACACATACGTCCCTCAGTTTCACCTGTGGCGGCGGGGTTCTTTTTTGTGAAGAAAAAAGATGGCGGTCTACGTCCCTGTCTCGACTTTCGTGAATTAAATAAGATTACTGTACGAAATACGTATCCCCTTCCGTTGATTCCTGATTTATGTAACCAACTATCAGGGGCAAAATGGTTCTCTAAACTGGATCTTCGGGGAGCATATAATTTGATAAGGGTCAGGAAGGGGGATGAATGGAAAACTGCGTTCCTCACGTCCGAGGGACTTTTTGAAAATTTAGTCATGCCGTTTGGTCTTACCAATGCTCCCGCCATATTTCAGAATTTCATCAACGTGGTGTTTTCTGATCTCATTGGTCGTTTTGTTGTTATCTACTTAGATGATATTCTCCCGACAGTCATTCTCATATGAATCATGTACAAACTGTTCTCCAAAGACTTAGGGAAAATCATCTGTTTGCTAAATTGGAGAAGTGTGTGTTTTTTGTTCAAGAATTATCTTTTTTGGGATTGATTGTGTCCTGTGAGGGTTTTCGTATGGACCCCAAGAAGGTGCAGGCCATTGCGGATTGGGTACAACCCGAGATCTTAAAGGGCTCCAGCGCTTCTTGGGGTTCGCCAATTACTACCGAAAATTTATTCGGGGGTTTTCGCAGGTGGTCAAACCACTCACTGATTTAACATGCAAAGGTTCGGATGTGAAAAATTGGTCCTCGCTCGCAAAAGAGGCCTTTGCTAGTCTGAAAAAATGCTTTATGACTGCTCCGGTGTTGGTACAGCCAGATCCGTCCAAACCATTTATTGTGGAAGTGGACGCCTCTGAGGTGGGGGTGGGTGCTGTGTTGTCCCAAGGTCCTGCCACTCTGACCAACCTCAGGCCATGTGCTTTTTTTTCCAGGAAATTCTCTGCTGCTGAGAGGAATTACGATGTTGGCAATAGAGAGCTTCTTGTGGTCAAGTTAGCGTTTGAAGAATGGAGGCACTTTTTGGAGGGGGGCCAGTCACTCGGTTAGGCCTCATACTCACTGGTGCCAAAAACGGATGAAAATCAGACCATAAAAAATCGGATGCAAATCTGACCAATGTTAGTCAATGGGTGAATTCTCATTAGCGATTTTTTTCTCATCAGATATTGGTGTGAGAAAAAAATCGCAGCTTGCTGCGATTTGATGCGATTTTGGGATGAAAATCGCCAATGCAAGTCAATGGGTGCGATTAAAAAACGAACAGCACTCGCACCATGCAAGTGCTGTCCGATTTATATGCACCAGTCTCCTTTGAAAAGCCGGTAATTCATCCCCGGCTACTGTAAAATCACACTGACAGCTCACAAAACAGTAGATACATACACATAGAATACATATATATATATATACATGTCATTGTAACACATACATATATATATATTTATAGTTCTTACACTTCTACATACTGTAATAGCCGCTAATTCAATTGCCGGCTTTTGTGAAATCACAGAAGCCGACATGAAATGATACATTGTTTCCACACAGTTAACCATGTCATTTCCTGTATTTTGATATATGGTTTGAACTTACAATTACATGAGTGTATTTGTACAAAATTTCAGACATGTAGGGGTTAATTAAAGGTGTAAATTCGTTGAAAAAAAATGCGTGGGCTCCCGCTGTATTTTCTCCACCAGACAGACAAAGCAAGCGAGTGGGGGCAGATAATAATAGCCTAGGGAGGGTACATTTTTTTTGTGCCCCCCCTGGCTACTAACATCTGCCCCCAGACACCCCAGAAAGGGCAAATCTATAATTAGATTCGCCCTTTCTGCCACTTTGCCCGTCTATTCCCATTGCCCTGTAGCGGTGGCGAATTGGTTAATAAGGCGTTAATGTCAACTTAGTATTGAAAGGTGACCTTAAGGCAGGTTAATAATTGAGAGCTGTCAATTAGACAACTATCAATTAATAATCCTATTGAAGTAAATAAAAAAACACAAACACACTTTAAGAATAAATAATTTTAATGAAATCAAAACACATATTTTTGACCATCTTTTATTTCACTCTTAATCCGTTCGAAGACCTTGTTCTTCTAAAATAAATATAAAATAATAAAACAACATTATTCTTACCTATCTGGCGATCTGTCACGTCCCACGATGTAATCCTTCACAAAGGGTTAACTAGCAATCAGATAAGCAGCGCAAGTAATCCTGCGTGCTCATCTGATAGCTCCTGAATGAATGAGCTTATCTCCTGCCGACAGGAGAGGATGTGATTAATGAATGAAGCTTAATTGATTGTATCCACTTTCACGTTAGGTCAGGTCACTGAAGTGAAAGTGGCAATAAATCAATTAAGCTCCATTCATGAATCTATTCCTCTCCTTTCACTGGGAGAGTAACTGATTCATTCATGGGGTTACAACTTGGAGACAGCATTAGCTCTCTGCAAGCTGTAACCTGTTAACCCTTTCTGATGGATTACACCGTGGGACCTGACTGTACATCGGATTGTAAGAATAATTTTGCTTTTTTATTTTATTTTTATTACAGGAAATGGTTTTAGCAGGAAAATAAAATATGGTCAAAAACTGTGTGATTATTTCATTAAACTTATTTTTTATTAAACTGTGTGTGTTTGATTTTTGTATCATACAATAGGATTAATAATTGATAGTTGTCTAATTGACAGCTCTCAATTATTAACCTGCCTTAAGGTCACCTTTCAATACTAAGGTGACATTAACGCCTTATTAACCCATTCGCCACCGCTACAGGGCAATGGGAATAGACGGGCAAAGTGGCAGAAAGGGCGAATCTAATTATAGATTTGCCCTTTCTGGGTGTCTGGGGGCAGATGTTAGTAGCCAGGGGGGGCACAAAAAAAATGTACCCTCCCTAGGCTATTATTATCTGCCCCCACTCGCTTGCTTTGTCTGTCTGGTGGAGAAAATACAGCGGGAGCCCACGCATTTTTTTTCAACGAATTTACACCTTTAATTAACCCCTACATGTCTGAAATTTTGCACAAATACACTCATGTAATTGTAAGTTCAAACCATATATCAAAATCCAGGAAATGACATGGTTAACTGTGTGGAAACAATGTATCATTTCATGTCGGCTTCTGTGATTTCACAAAAGCCGGCAATTGAATTAGCGGCTATTACAGTATGTAGAAGTCTAGGAACTATAAATATATGTATATATATGTCACAATTACATATATATATATATGTATTCTATGTGTGTATATGTATTGTTTCTATTCTTTATTAAAGCTGTCAGTGTGATTTTACAGTAATGCCAGGGATGAATTAGCGGCTATTATACTATGTAGAAGTGTATGACCTATATATATATTATATATATATATTAGATGTATATATATATATATATATATATATATATATATATATTATATATATAATTATTTGCTTTTTGTGAAAATTTTTTTGTTACAATGTGATTTTTACATGACTTTTTACATAGAGATAACTGCTCTATGTAAAACTTCATGTTAAAATCGCATTGCATACAGATGGAAAACTGATGGAAAACTGACAGAAAACGCATGGTGCGATTTAAAATCGCATCAAAATCGCATGCCTTTTTACAACAAATGTACCGTTTTTTTCCTGCAGAAAACGGACCGATTTTTTTCCAGCCAGTGAGTATGAGGCCTTACTGTGATTACCGACCACAAAAATTTATCATATATTGAGTCTGCTAAGAGACTAACACCCAGACAGGCCCGTTGGTCACTTTTTTTTTGCCGTTTTCAGTTTACTATTACGTTTCGTCCGGGGTCAAAGAATATCAAGGCTGATGCCTTATCTCGCAGTTTTCATCCGGTGTCTCCTCCTGAGCCACCTTCCTCCATTCTTCACCCTGGGGTTGTGTTGGCAGTGGTCTCGTCTGAGTTGGAACAGGAGATTGAGAGGGCCCAGTCTCTGGCCCCTGCTGCCAAGCCAGGGGGTAAGTTGTTTGTCCCAGAGCAGCTTCGGCTTAAACTTCTCCAGGAGTTCCATGAATCCAAGCTCAGTGCTCACCCTGGTATATCTGCCACACGTCGGGCGGTGGCTAGGATCTTTTGGTGGCCTACTCTTAGCTCTGACATAAAAAAATTTGTTTCTGGTTGTGGGGTCTGCGCTCGTTCTAAAAACTCACATAGCCGGCCGGCTGGAGAACTGATGCCCTTGGCAGTTCCCGAAAGGCCATGGACTCACTTGTCCATGGATTTTATTACTAATCTTCCTCCATCCAAGGGCAATACGGTGGTATGGGTAGTGGTGGACAGGTTTTCGAAGCAGGCTCATTTTGTACCCTTATCCGCACTACCCTCAGCTGAGACTTTGTCCAGATTGTTTGTACAGCATGTTATCCGGTTGCATGGGGTACCCCTGAATGTGGTGTCTGATCGTGGAGTGCAGTTTGTGGCAAAGTTTTGGCGTGCTTTTTGCAAGAAATTGGGGATGTCTCTGTCTTTTTCATCTGCATACCATCCTGAGAGCAATGGTCAGACGGAACGCACTAATCAGTCTCTGGAACAGATCCTCAGATGTCTGACTTCTGCAAGACAGAATGACTGGTGTGATGTACTGCCTTTGGCGGAATTTGCCTTCAATAGTCGGGTGAGCCAATCTACTGGTATGTCTCCTTTCCTGATCAATTATGGTTTTAGTCCTCATTTTGGTGAGTTTTCTCGTTTGGATTCTGGGTGTCCAGGGGCAGAGGGGTCTGTTCAGCGATTAAAGAATACATGGGCGGAGGTCCAGCGGAATATATCCAGGTCTCAAGGCAGGTACAAGTTTTTCGCTGACAGGAAAAGAACACCAGGTCCTATGTTTCGGGTTGGAGAGAAAGTTTGGCTCTCCACGCGAAACATTAAGTTGAAGGTTCCATCAGTCAAGTTGGGCCCCAAGTTCATTGGCCCATACAAGATTGTGGAAAAGATCAATCCAGTGGCTTACAGGTTGTGTCTTCCAGTCTCATTCAAGATCCCTAACGTCTTCCATAAATCCCTACTGGAACCTTTTGAGGCAGTCCGGGGGGAGTCCGAGTCCGCTGCTCCTCCTGTTTTGGTTGAGGGACACATGGAATATGAGATTGAGCATATCGTTGACTCCAGGTTGGTGCAGCGGTCGGTACAGTACCTGGTTCATTGGAAGGGTATGGACCGGAGGACAGATCCTGGGTGCCGGCCCGTTTGATGCATGCGGATCGCCTGGTTCGGGCTTTCCATGCCAGGTTCCCGGGCAAGCCTGGGGGTCCAGAGGCCCCTCGTTGAGAGGGGGGTACTGTCATGATCCCAGTGCAGGGTTGACCTGCACGCTAGGGGTTAAGGTTTTGATCCCAGTGCAAGCTCTTACCTGCACACCTGGGGCTTATTATTGTGGCCTCTCCTTGGTTCGGGGAGAGCTTCTTATAGCCCTAGGAAGCTCCAATCCCTGTCAGTTATACTTTCGCCCTTGGCAGAGTGTGTTGACCCCTGAGTGTGTTTGTGCTGTGTTCTGGTTTGCCTGATACTTTGGTTTTGACTCGGTCTGATCTCTCGATACTGCTTGTTGGATTCTGTTTCTGTACCTTCGCTGTCTGTTTGGTTTTGACCTCTGCCTGTCCCCGACTATCCGTTCTGTCTCATCCTTGGTACTATACTGTCTTCTCATGCTTTGACCTTGGCTTGTTCAGATTTACGTCTCTGTCTGTGCCCCTGGGTAACTTTGTCCCGTAGTTACCTTTCTAGGAGTTTTCCCTCAGCTTCTAGCTCCCTGGAGCTGAAGCCACGCCCCTCAACTTTCAGGTGATTCAGGCCCTGAAACCATCTCTCTCCTGCCTTGCTCACCCTGCGTTCTTAGGAGCCTGAAGCTTTCTTCTGCACTCGTCTTCCGGGAGATTGCACTGGTGAGTTCTCTTGCAATCCTCACCGTGATAAGATGTATCCAGATATTGCTTAAACCCCAGTGTATCACGGAATCTTAGGTCAACATCAAAAGAATATTAACTGATTCTGTGATAGACCAAGTGTGCTCTTCTGGTAAAAATATATCACAAACATATCACAAAGAAATGGTAAAACTTGGCTTACAGGTGACGTTCTCTCTGATTGTAATTGTTCAGTTTTCCCATCTTTTCCATCTCATCAGAGAGCCATGAGGCCATGTTCCTACATGCAAAACTCAGCATTTTTTCCTCTTGGTTTTCTCTGCCGGTCTCTGAACCAAAATATGTATTCGAAATCTGTATTTTTTTTTGGCGGTTCCTTTTTATATATTTTCCCATTATTTAATGCATTTTTGGTGTTGATTTGACACTGCTTTTTTATTTTTTTTTGCAGTATAAGACGCTGAGATTTTCCACTAAATAATGAACATTTTTTACATGCATTGTTTTCAGGCTCTCCGGGAAGCCCAGAAGGAAACAAAAGGCACAACAAAAACTCTGTCGAAAAGCATCTTTACACTCCCACTGGGCAGGAGGTTTTTTTTTAAATTACAGTCACTTTGCATGAATTTTTAAAGGCAGCAAATTTTCTACTCAAAAAATTCAGCAGAAAAAAAAGTAGCATTTATGCTACATGGGAACATCGCCTGAAGATTTCTTCCAGCTACTCTTTGTATCTACAGTGTTTGCAACCCAAATATATTTAACTTCTCCGATCTTCAGCAGCCTCCCTGCCCGCACAGTGCCCTCAAATACTGCACTTCAGTATCGGTATTGTTATAGCAATTCTTTCCACCACAATCCCAAACAAACTATTTCCAAGCTTCTGCTGCCCATTAAAAAGTAAGAAACAGCACACACAGATGGCATCTGAGTGAAATCCACTTTTATCACAGCCATTTTCATTCATAGGCGAGACTGATCCATCAGATCAAAAAATGAACATTTTCATAGACTACAGTGGGTACACCACGTTCTATTCACAAAAAATCAGATAAAACATCTGGAACATGGATGTGTGAATGAATGTGATTATGGCTTTTGGCTATGTGCTTACAGTGCCTTTCTCAAGCAGGTTCTGCACGGAATCCACTTGAAAAAGCACTGCGAAACAACAGTAAAAAGTGAACTTTATGCATAGCACTGCAAACACAACACTGATGCGCATAGGTTCAGTTGTTTGTTATTTTATGTAACCGTTTTGTCTTTTAGCACTTTAGGCTACGCTCCCACGATAAGTTTTTCATGAGTTTTTTACTCTGCTTATTTTTTTTTAAAAAAATGCAAGTTACCTATTTTACATAATGGGTACAGAAATGTGCAGAAAGTCTGCAACATCAAAAACTCACCAAAAGCTCATCGTAGGAATGTAAGCCTTAGAATTCGGAAACTGTGAAGCAGCAACATGTTCTCCACTAAAGTGGAAAGTGCAAGTAAATGAATATGAAGAACTGATGACAGCGAATGTGTCGCACCCCGCACATGACAGCATATTGGGCCCGGGACACGATTTTCCTGTAAGGTGCCAGGGTGTCATGGAGCAGCAGCTCGACCACAGTTACCCCTCTGGCACCTTAGAGCCACATAGAAAAAAAAATCACAAGCCCTGAATAACCCCTTTAAGATGCACCTGAGGGGTTGTTCTCTGGTTTGAAGTCCAACTCCAGAGTGTTTCGCCCCTGTGATGAACTCTCAGCCTTTGTTCTCCAGATACAATTTTGGCAGCTAAAGTTTTCAGTTGGCAGGTCGATGTTGATGTCAAATAAGAGAAACATACCAGACTAGCAACAGAAAAGAGACAGAGGTGAACGGGTTGAGAAACATTTGTACAAATAACGCAAGGACATCTGAGTTGCTCACTCAGCCGCCCCCTTTATCAATAGAAAACGAGGTTACATCAGGCAGACAGCAGCTGGATGAGACGCTCTTCGTATGGTGCCTAGTAAGAAATGAGGATGACTCTCCAAGTGCTGCTATGTCTCTGCCTGTTGGGTAAGTACATGTTCATACAAGCTCTTGATATTATATATAAATTTAATTTATAAAATTGTATTTCTTGAAAGAGGTGTTCAGATTCAGGTTACCTTTTTCAAGTTAAAAGGGTACTCCATCTCCTAGATCCTATCCCAATATGTAGTAGGTGTAATAATAATATTAACAAATATCTCCAATTAAAAATGTAGTATAGTTCTTCTGATTTGCTATGTTGCTTGCCCCATTTGCAGGGCATTGCAGTAGCTTATGTATCCTTGGTTAAGACTGTAAGGAGGTGGTGGGGACCCTCACATGCCTCCTCTTCCCTGGATGCTGTTCACATGATGACATGCGGCACCTCATTGTTAACTAATCTATATAATTGCCTTGTAATGTTTTAATTTCCTGTTCCATCCTGATGTCACCGTATCCCAGAATGCCAAGCAGAGGAAGTTCACTGACCACCATATTGGGACACCCAAGTGATGGGTGTCTCAATATGGAAACTGCTGATGGTACCAGCCTATTGCGCGGTACCACCAGCGGAACACCGTCGCAACACACCTACGCACACACTCTATACGTCGTACGCATCACACTCACACTATCACACTCTCACATTCTCACACTCTCACATTCTCACACTCTCACATTCTCACACTCTCACATTCTCACATTCTCGCACTCTCACACTCTCACATTCTCACACTCTCACACTCTCACATTCTCACACTCTCACATTCTCACTCTCACACTCTCACATTCTCACACTCACATTCTCACATTCTCACATTCTCACACTCTCACATTCTCACACTCTCACATTCTCACACTCATACACACTCACATTCTCACACTCACTTTCACACTCACACTCAGGCTGGGGTCACACATGCGTGAAGCTTGCATGATTCTTGTGCGAGTCTCTCGCATGAACACCTGACACTACCGCCGGCACTCGGACCAGAGTGTGCGGCTGCATAGAAATACATGCTCCGGTCCAAGTGCCGGGTGTTCATGCGAGAGACTCGCACGAAAATCGTGCGAGTTTCTCGCATGTGTAATCCCAGCCTCACAGTCACACTCTCACACACACTCACACTCACTCACACACTCACGCAACCTCTAGCGCGGTACCTCCGCATTAACCCCTTTACCTCCAAGGGTGGTTTGCACGTTAATGACCGGGCCAATTTTTACAATTCTAACCACTGTCTCTTTATGAGGTTAGTACTCTGGAACGCTTCAACGGAACTTCGCGATTCTGAGATTGTTTTCTCGTGACATATTGTACTTCACGTTAGTGGTAAAATTTCTTCGATATAACTTGCGTTTATTTTTGAAAAAAATGGAAATATGGCGAAAATTTTGCAATTTTCAAACTTTGAATTTTTATTCCCTTAAAACAGAAATATGTCACACAAAATATTTAATAAATAACATTTCCCACATATCTACTTTACATCAGCACAATTTTGGAACCAAAATTTTTTTTTGTTAGGAAATTATAAGGGTTAAAAGTTGACCAGTGATTTCTCATTTTTACAACAAAATTTACAAAGCCATTTTTTTTTTAGGGACCACCTCACATTTGAAGCCACTTTGAGGGGTCCATATTGCAGAAAATAACCAAAAGGGACACCATTCTTAAAACTGCACACAAAACCACATTCAAGAAGTTTATTAACCCTTCGGGTGCTTCACAGGAGCTGAAGCAACGTGGAAGGAAAAAATTAAGATTTAACTTTTTAGTCACAAAAATGATCTTTTACAAACATTTTTTTTATTTTCACAAGGGTAAAATGAGAAAATGGACAGATAAAGTTGTTGTGCAATTTCTCCTGAGTACGACAATACCCCATATGTGGGGGGAAACCATTGTCTGGGCGCACAGCAGGGCTTGGAAGGGAAGGAGCGCCGTTTGACTTTTTCAAGCCAAAATTGGCTGGAATTGAGATTGGACGCCATGTCGCGTTTGGACAGCCCTTGATGCGCCTAAACAGTGGAAATCCCCCACAAGTGACACCATTTTGGAAACTAGACCCCCTATAAAACTTATCTAGATCTGTTGTGAGCACTTTGAACCCCCAAGTGTTTCACAAAAGTTTATAATGCCTGGGTGTGAAAAAAAAAAAACAAAAACAATTTTCCACAAAAATTATTTTTTAGTTCCGAATTTTTTATTTTTTCCCAAGGAAATTGGACCCCAAAAGTTGTTGTCCAATTTGTCCTGAGTACGCTGATACCCTATATTTAGGGGGGGGGGAAATGTTTGGGCGCATGGCAGGGCTTGGAAAGGAAGTAATAACGTTTTGGAATGCAGACGTTGATGGGTGTCATGTTCCTTTTGCAGAGCCCCAGATGTGTCTAAACAGTGAAAACCCCCACAAGTGACCCCATTTTGGAAGTAAAAATCCTATTTTTTTCCCACAAAAAAAGATCTTTAGTCCCCAATTTTTTATTTTCCCAAGGGTAACAGGAGAAATTGGACCACAAAAGCTGTTATCCAATTTGTCCTGAGTACGCTGATACTCCATATGGGGGGGAACCACTGTTTGGACGCACGGCAGAGCTCGGAATGGAAGGAGCACCATTTGACTTTTTCCAACCAAAATTGGCTGGAATTGAGATTGGACGCCATGTTGCATTTGGAGAGCCCCTGATGTGCCTAAACAGTGGAAACCCCCACAAGTGACCCCATTTTGGAAACTAGACCCCTAAGGAACTTATCTAGATCTGTGGTGAGCAATTTGAACCCCCAAGTACTTCACCCAAGTTTATAACGTAGAGCTGTAAAATTAAAAAATCATAAGACCCCAAAAGTTATTGTGCACTTTGTCCTGAGTACGCTGATACCCCATATGTGGGGGTAAACCACTGTTTGGGTGCATGGCAGAGTTCAGAAGGGAAGTAGCGCCTTTTGACTTTTTCAACGCAGAATAGGCTGGACGCCATGTCGTGTTTGGAGAGCCCCTGATGTGCCTAACCCCCAGGTGTTTCACTAAAGTTTATAACGCCCGAGCATGAAAATAAAAAATCATATTTTTTCCACAAACATGATCTTTTAGTCCCCAACTTTTTATTTTCCCAAGGGTAACAGGAGAAATTGGACCCCAAAAGTTGTTGTCCAATTTGTCCTGAGTACGCTGATACCCCATATGTAGGAGAAAACTACTGTATGGGCACACGTCGGGTGTTATGATTTGGTAGCTGAGGAGAGCAGGCAAAAAAGGAAATACACCAGAGAGGTTGGAATCTATGGGATTGCAGTACCCTGACTAACCACCACAACTAAAGGCAGCCATGGAGCGTACCTACGTTGGTCCTAGACGCCTCGTCACAGCCTGAGAAGCTAACTACACCTAAAGACAGAAAGAGGAAAACTATCTGCCCCGGAGCAGATCCCCAAAGAACATAGAAAGCCCCCAAACATGTAATGGCGGTTAGACAAGAGGAAATACACAGACACAGACAGAAAATAGTATGAGCAAACGTTGGGGCCCAAACTTCCTAAATAGAAAAGGATAGGAAGGACACTTACTGCAATCCCAAAAAACCCTGAAAAGTACCAACACTACTAATTACAAAAACACCTGAGATCACACGACCTCTACCACCTAAATTAGTTCTCTGGTGTAACAAAACTAAACAGCAGCCACTGAAAAAACTGGAAAAGGCAAATGAACAAACAGTGGCTGAACTAAACTGAGAGGAGCACAAGCCCCCGGAGGGGACCCGGCAGACCCCCACAGAAGTGCAGGACAAAATGCAAAAAGCAAGCACAAAAAACTAAAAGAAGAAAATGTCTTATCTGTTAGCAGAAGATGCAGGCACGAAACAGCAAGCTACAAAGTGAACAGGAATCAAAGATGAGACCAGAACAATTGATCACCAGCAACCCTGATGGGAGGGAACCTCCCTTATATAAGACCAGTCAGTAACACCTGATCGCCAATCTTCACAATCTTCATTGGATAGTTCAGTACTGTTTGTAACCACCAGAGGGAGCTTCTGCTCAGAATTAATTTCTAGCACATTCACAACAGTAGCCCCCCCCTTGAGGAGGGGTCACCGAACCCTCATTTGAGCAACCAGGTCGGTCAGGATGAGCTCTGTGATACGCACGGATGAGTCTCCTAGCATGGATGTCCGAAGCAAACACCCAAGAATTGTCCTCCTGACCATAACCTCTCCACTTAACCAAATACTGGAGTTTCTGTCTAGAAAAACGAGAATTCAATATTTTCTCAACCACATACTCCAGATTGCCCTCAACCAAAACAGGGTCAGGAGGCACAGCCATAGGAACCACTGGCTCGACAAACCTCTTCAATAAGGACTTGTGGAACACGTTATGGATCTTAAATGTCCCTGGAAGAAGTAAACGAAAGGAAACAGGTTTAAGAATCTCCATGATCTTATAAGGTCCAATGAACCTAGGCTTAAACTTAGGAGATGCAACTCTCATAGGGATATTTCTTGAGGACAACCAGACCAAGTCCCCCACTTCAAACCGAGAACCATCAGTCCTATGCCGGTTGGCAAACCACTGGGCCCTCTCCTGAGAGAGGGACAACCTCTCCACTACCTGGTCCCAAATCTGCTGCATACGCTCCACAACAGAGTCAACACCTGGACAGACAGAAGCCTCCGTCTGTCCCGAAGAAAATCGAGGGTGAAACCCAAAATTGCAGAAAAATGGAGATATCAAAGTGGCAGAGCTAGCCCTATTATTAAGAGCAAACTCAGCCAAAGGCAAAAAAGAGACCCAGTCATCCTGATCAGCAGACACAAAGCATCTCAGATAAGTCTCCAATGTCTGGTTTGTTCTCTCAGTTTGTCCATTGGTCTGAGGATGAAAAGCAGAGGAGAAAGACAATTGAACACCAAGTTTAGAACAAAAAGTCCTCCAAAATCTGTAAACAAACTGGACTCCTCTGTCAGACACAATGTTCTCAGGAATGCCGTGTAACCGAACCACGTGCAGAAGGAACAAAGGCACCAATTCAGAGGAGGAAGGCAACTTAGGTAATGGCACAAGGTGTATCATTTTGGAAAACCTATCACAAATCACCCAGATAACGGTCATTCTCTGAGAAACAGGGAGGTCGGAAATGAAATCCATTGAGATATGGGTCCATGGTCTCTTGGGCACAGGCAATGGCATCAACAAACCACTAGAGCGAGAGCAAGGCTTGGAGCGAGAGCAAGTCCCGCAGGACTGCACAAATTCCCTGACGTCACGAGACAAAGTAGGCCACCAAAAGGACCGACTAACCAAGTCTCTGGTACCAAAAATTCCGGGATGACCGGCCAACGCGGAACAATGAATCTCAGACATCACACTCTTTTTCCACCGGTCTGGGACAAACAATTTCACAATAGGGCAGCGCTCGGGTTTATCCTCCTGACACCCTTCCAGAGCCAGTCTCAAATTGGGCGAGATGGCGGAAAGAACTACACCCTCTTTCAAAATAACAGCAGGATCAGATAACTCAGGAGAGTCCGCAAGGAAACTCCTCGAGAGGGCATCCGCCTTAACATTCTTAGTGCCAGGAAGAAAGGAAACCACAAAATTAAAACGTGTGAAAAACAAGGCCCACCTGGCCTCTCTAGGATTAAGTCGCTTGGCTGATTCCAGATAAACCAGATTCTTATGGTCCGTGAGGACCACCACCTGATGTTTGGCTCCCTCCAGCCAATGTCTCCACTCCTCAAAAGCCCACTTCATGGCCAATAACTCCCGATTACCCACGTCATAAATACGTTCAGTTGAAGAAAATTTTCGAGAGAAAAAGGCACAAGGGTTACTTTTAGAGGTCTCTGGATCTCTTTGGGACAAAACGGCACCTGCCCCAATTTCAGAGGCATCAACCTCCACCTGAAATGGCAGAGAAACATCAGGCTGCCGTAGAACAGGAGCAGAAGTGAATCTCTGCTTAAGTTCCTGAAACGCAGAGACTGCCTCAGGAGGCCAATTCACCACATCAGAACCCTTTTTGGTCAAATCAGTCAATGGTTTAACAATAACAGAGAAATTACCAATAAATTTACGATAAAAATTGGCAAAACCCAAGAATCTTTGAAGAGCCTTTAATGAAGTAGGTTGGACCCAATCACAGATGGCCTGAACCTTGACCGGGTCCATTTCAATAACAGATGGGGACAAAATGAATCCCAGAAATGAGATCCTCTGTACGCCAAAAAGACACTTTGATCCCTTCACATACAGAGCATTCTCTCTCAAAATCTGGAACACAGTCCGAACATGTTTCACATGAGAGTCCCAGTCATTGGAAAAAATCAAGATATCATCCAAATAAACAATCAGAAATTTATCCACAAAATCCCTGAAAATGTCATTCATGAAGGACTGGAAGACAGAAGGAGCATTAGTGAGCCCAAAGGGCATCACTAGGTACTCAAAATGCCCTCTGGGGTATTAAATGCCGTCTTCCATTCATCCCCGTGCTTAATGCGAATAAGGTTATATGCCCCCCTGAGGTCAAGCTTGGTAAACCAAGTAGCACTTTTCACCCTGGAAAACAGGTCATAAATCAAGGGTAACGGATATTGATATTTCACAGTGATATTGTTCAAGAGACGATAATCAATACACGGCCTTAATGAACCATCCTTTTTGGCCACAAAGAAAAAACCGGCACCCAAGGGTGAAGAGGATGGTCTGATATGACCCTTCTCCAATGACTCCTTGATATAAGACCGCATAGCGTCATGTTCAGGTACAGACAAGTTAAAAAGGCGACCTTTAGGGAATTTACTACCAGGCACTAATTCAATAGCGCAGTCATAGCTCCTATGGGGGGGCAAGGATGCAGATTTACTTTCGCTAAACACATGAGAAAAATCAGTCAAAAAGTCAGGAACATCCTGAGCCTGGGGGAGGCAGAAAAAACAGGAGTGTTGGTATTAACACATTGGCAGCCCCAACTGGTTACAGACACAGATTTCCAATCCAAAACAGGATTATGAGACTGTAACCAAGGGAAACCCAGTACGATAATGTCATGCAGATTATACAGCACCAAAAATTTGCAACTCTCCTGATGATCAGGTTCAACCCTCATTATCACCTGAGTAGAGAACTGAGGTTTATTCTCAGCCAAAGGGGTATAATCGATCCCCAGTAGGGGAATAGACTTCCGTAGGGGTATCAAGGGAAACCCACAACATTTAGCAAAATCAAAATCCATCAGGTTAATAGCTGCTCCCGAATCAACAAAAGCCTGAGCAGAAAATGTGGACAGGGAGCAAATCAGGGTAACAGTCAACAAAAATTTAGTCTGAACACTACCCAAGACAACTGAACGTGCAAAACGTCTTCCCCGCTTAGGGCAGACTGAAATAGCATGAGAGGCATCACCACAGTAGAAACATAACCCATTGCGTTTTTGAAACTCATGACGCTGTGCCCCAGAAGCCACTCTATCACACTGTATGGGTTCAGAAGCTGGTTCACAAGGCAACACTGTTCCACGCATACCTCTACGCTCACGCAAACGTCTGTCAATTTGAATCGCTAATGACATAGAATCATTGAGACCAGAGGGGACAGGGAATCCCACCATAACATCCTTTACATTCTCTGACAGACCCTTCCGAAAAAGGGCTGCCAAAGCATCGTCATTCCATTTGGTCAGGACTGCCCACCTTCGGAATCTCTGACAGTATAACTCAGCGTCCTCAAGCCCCTGATTTAATGCCAACAAGGCTTTTTCAGCTTGATCAGTGACATTAGGCTCATCGTACAATAACCCCAGAGCCTGAAAAAATGCATCAACATTACTCAAAACAGGATCCCCAGGTGTCAGGGAAAAAGCCCAATCCTGAGGATCGCCGCGCAGGAGAGAGATGACAATTTGAACCTGCTGTGCTGCGTTCCCTGAGGACTTAGATTTCAAGGCAAAAAACAACTTACAGTTATTTTTGAAATTCAGAAATTTAGGTCGATCCCCTAAAAACAAATCTGGCATGGGAATCCTAGGTTCCACAACAGGCAACCCTGCAAGATAGGTAGCAATACTCCGAACTTCAGTGGCAAGCTGATCCACACGGCCAGACAACTGTGCAAACTCCGTTGAGAGGAAAAAAAAATCCTCCTCAGCATTCAGAGAAACAGAGGGAAAAAAAAAAAATCTCTGACAACTCTGACAATCTTCTTTCTTTAACACTATTTTTCCCTTCTGTGAGTACCATACAAATATCAGTTTTTGGGCCGGTGATACTGTTATGATTTGGTAGCTGAGGAGAGCAGGCAAAAAAGGCAATACACCAGAGAGGTTGGAATCTATGGGATTGCAGTACCCTGACTAACCACCACAACTAAAGGCAGTCATGGAGCGTACCTATGTTGGTCCTAGACGCCTCGTCACAGCCTGAGAAGCTAACTACACCTAAAGACAGAAAGTGGAAAACTATCTGCCCCGGAGCAGATCCCCAAAGAACATAGAAAGCCCCCAAACATGTAATGGCGGTTAGACAAGAGGAAATACACAGACAGAATATAGTATGAGCAAACGTTGGGGCCCAAACTTCCTAAATAGAAAAGGATAGGAAGGACACTTACTGCAATCCCAAAAAACCCTGAAAAGTACTAACACTACAAATTACAAAAACACCTGAGATCACACGACCTCTACCACCTAAATTAGTTCTCTGGTGTAACAAAACTAAACAGCAGCCACTGAAAAAACTGGAAAAGGCAAATGAACAAACAACAGTGGCTGAACTAAACTGAGAGGAGCACAAGCCCCCGAGGGGACCCGGCAGACCCCCACAGAAGTGCAGGACAAAATGCAAAAAGCAAGCACAAAAAACTAAAAGAAGAAAATGTCTTATCTGTTAGCAGAAGATGCAGGTACGAAACAGCAAGCTACAAAGTGAACAGGAATCAAAGTTGAGACCAGAACAATTGATCACCGGCAACCCTGATGGGAGGGAACCTCCCTCATATAAGACCAGTCAGTAACACCTGATCGCCAATCTTCACAATCTTCATTGGATAGTTCAGTACTGTTTGTAACCACCAGAGGGAGCTTCTACTCAGAATTCATTTCTAGCACATTCACAACAGTCGGGGCTCGGAAGGTAAGTAGTGACGTTTTGGATTGCAGACTTTGATAGAATGGTCTGCGGGCGTCATGTCGCGTTTGGAGAGCCCCTGATGTGCCTAAACATTGGAAACCCCCCACAAGTGACCATATTTTGGAAACTAGACCAGCCAAGGAACTTATCTAGATGTGTGGGGAGAACTTTGAACCCCCAAGTGCTTCACAGAAGTTTATAACGTAAAGCCATAAAAATAAAAAATCATAATTTTTTTCCACAAAAATTATATTTTTGCCCCCAATTTTTTATTTTCCCAAGGATAACAGAAGAAATTAGAACCCAAGAGTTATTGTGCAATTTGTCCTGAGTGCGCTGACACCCCATATGTGGAGGTAAACTACTGTTTGGGCGCATGGCAGAGCTCAGAAGGGAAGGAGCACCGTTTGAATTTTTCAACGCAAAATTGACTGAAATTGAGATCAGACGCCATGTCACATTTGAAGAGCCCCTGATGTGCCTAAACAGTGGAAACCCCCAATTCTAACTCCAAGCCTAACCTCAACACACCCCTAACCCTAGTCCCAACCCTAACCATAACCCTAACCACAAACCTAACCCTAACTTTAGCCCCAACCCTAACTTTAGCCCCAACCCTATCCCTAACTTTAGCCCCAACCCTAACACTAACCCTAATGGAAAAATGGAAATAAATACATTTTTTTAATTTTATTATTTTTCCCTAACTAGGGGGGTGATAAAAGGGGGTTTGATTTACTATTTATAGTGGGATTTTATGATTGACAGCTGACACGCTTAAAGACCTTTTTTATTGCAAAAAATAGTTTTTGAATCACCACATTTTGAGAGCTATAATGTTTGCATATTTTGTCCCACAGAGTCATGTGAGGTCTTATTTTTTGCGGGACGAGTTGACGTTTTTATTGGTACCATTTTTGGGCACGTGACTTTTTTGATCGCTTTTTATTACGATTTTTGGGAGGCAGAATGAACAAAAACCAGCAATTCATGAATTTCTTTTGGGGGGGGCGTTTATACTGTTCCACGTGTGGTAAAATCGATAAAGCGGTTTTATTCTTTGGGTCAGTACGATTACAGCGATACCTCATTTATATAATTTTTTTTATGTTTTGGCGCTTTTATACAATAAAAACAATTTTATATAAAAATAATTATTTTTGCATTGTTTTATTCTGCGAGCTATAACTTTTTTATTTTTTCGCTGATGATGCTGTATGGTGGCTTGTTTTTTGCGGGACATTTTGCGATGACGTTTTCAGTGGTACCATGTTTATTTATATCCGTCTTTTTGATTGCGTGTTATTTCACTTTTTGTTCGGCGGTATGATGATAAAGCATTATTTTTTGCTTTGTTTTTTTTTTAAGGGGTTCACTAAAGGGGTTAACTAGTGGAACAGTTTTATAGGGGGGGTCGTTACGGACGCGGCGATACCAAATATGTGTACTTTTATTGTTTGTTTTTTTATTTACATGAAAAAATGAATTTATTGGGGAATATTTTTTTTTCCTTTTTTTGGAATTTTTTTTTACGCATGTGATTTTTATTTTTTTTACTTTTTTACTTTGTCACAGGGTGGGATATCACTGTATAATATCAGATCGCTGGTCTGACAGTGTACACAGCACTCTGTCAGACCAGTGATCTGACAGGCACTTCTGGAGGCTTTCTCAGCGCCTGCTCTCAGCAGGCACTGAGGAAGCTGCCTCCCTACAGGACACGGAAGAATCCGGGGTACTGTAGGGAGGAAGCCCTCAGAATAGCGCGATCACATCGCGTTGTTCTGAGTGTCTCAGGGAAGCACGCAGGGAGCCCCCTACCTGTGCGATACTTCCCTGTGCCCCCCGGTACACTGCGATCATGTTTGATCGCAGTGTGCCAGGGGTTAATGTGCCGGGAGTGGTCCGTGACCACTCCTGGCACATAGTGCCGCACAGGGCCTGCGTCAGCACCTGGCACACCCGGGCAAGTGCTGGGGCCCTGAGCAGGCGGGGGGCCCACTCGCTGTCGGGCACCCCGGCGCCCGTTAGCGGAGGAGAGCGGTGTCAGCGCCGCCCCTGGGCCCCCCCGCTTGCTCAGGGCCCCGGCAGCAGCTGGCACAATACTTACCTCTCCCGTGCCTCCGCTGCCGCAGCTCCGGGCTCCAGGGGGCGCCGGCGCTTCCTCTCACAGCAGCGCCGCTGAATGACGTCATCATTCAGCGGCCGGCTGTGGCAGAGAGCGCGAGGACGCCGGACAGGTGAGGCGTGTGTTTGTGTCTGTGTGTGTGTGTATCAGTGTGTGTGTATATGTAGTGCGGTGCTTTGTGTGTGTGTGTTTGTATGTATGTATGGATAATGTGAGAGAGTGCTTGTGTGCTGTGGTGCTGTCTGTGTGTTTTGATGGGCAGGCATTGATGATAATGGGCAGGCATTGATGATGATGGGGAGGCGATGATGATAATGGGCAGGCATTGATGATGATGGGGAGGAGATGATGATGATGATGGGCAGGCATTGATGATAATGGGGAGGCCATGATGATGATGGGGAGGCCATGATGATGATGGGGAGGCCATGATGATGATGGGCAGGCATTGATGATATTGGGGAGGCGATGATGATGATGATGATGGGCAGGCATTGATGATAATGGGGAGGAGATGATGATGATGGGCAGACATTGATGATAATGGGGAGGCCATGATGATGATGGGGAGGCCATGATGATTATGGGCAGGCATTGATGATATTGGGGAGGCGATAATGATGATGGGCAGGCATTGATGATAATGGGGAGGCCATGATGATGATGGGCAGGCATTGATGTATGGCAGCTTGATGATGATGGGGAGGAAATGATAATGATGAGGAGGCAATGATGATGATGATGGGGAGGCGATGATGATGATGATAGGCAGGCATTGATGTTGATGGGGAGGCAATGATGATGAGGGGGAGGCAATGATGATGATGGGGAGGCAATCATGATTATAATGGGGAGTCTATCCACAGCGCCCTTTCCTGAGCCATAACAGTGCAGAACGCAGTACAGCGCAGAGGAGAGCTCCATATTTTGTATGGAGCAGTATATGCGGACCAGTATCCTGTATGGAGCATTATATGGGGACCAGTATCCTGTATGGAGCATTATTTTGGGTCCAGTATTCTGTATGGAGCATTATATGGGGGATGGGGGGTGACATCCTGCATGGGGTATTATATGGGTGATGAGGGGAGACTGTGGTGCCATAATATTGTATGGAGGACTGTACTGTCCAGTCTGTACTGTGCGCTGTGAGGATTTGGCGGTTTTTGAGCTATTGTACAATTTACAATAGATATCACTCATGTAATGGAAGAAGTGAAGTATTT
This sequence comes from Oophaga sylvatica, assembly GCA_033576555.1. Classification (NCBI taxonomy): domain Eukaryota; kingdom Metazoa; phylum Chordata; class Amphibia; order Anura; family Dendrobatidae; genus Oophaga; species Oophaga sylvatica. The sequence goes on from JARQOD010000005.1 coordinate 75,903,003, forward strand.
GGCATTGTACTGTACCCATATTTCTCTGCCGTATCTGTGCATCATGAATTGTGGTCTGTGTTAAAGGGGCCCACTGAGGCTCTTTCGCCCGGGGCTCATAAAAACCTGGAGCCGGCCCTGGTGCCGCATGTCAGCTGTGATAATCAGCTGACACCCGGCTGCGATTGGCCACGCTCCCCCCGTGAGCGTAGCTGATCGCGGTGACGTACTATCCTGTCCATGGTCATACGGGTCCAGGTACCATGGAAAGGATAGTACGTCCGATGGCAGAAAGGGGTTAAAGGGGTTTTCCCACGAACAAAAGTTAATTTTAAAAATTGTCTGCTTCTGACCGTGTACGGAGCATACCACATCTCCTGGGCAGAAGAGGAAGCAATAGACAATACTGACATTACAGCAGGGGATCACAGAGGATTCATTTTGTGAGGTAAAATATTTCACTGACTGTTTTTAAACAATATTTTACTTCACAAAATGTATCATCTGCGATCTCCTGCTGTAATGTCAGTATTGTCTTTTGCTTTCTCCCCTGCCCAGGAGCTGTGGTATGTTCTGTACACAGTCAGACACAGGGGTAAGAGAGACAGAGCACAGGGGGGAGATAGCTCAAACGGGACAGCACATGAGGGGAGAACACAGCACAGGAAGGAGAGAGACAGCAGACAAGAGGGACAGCACATGGGGTAGACAGGTCAAAGAAGAGAGCACACACGGGAGAAGACAGCACATGGGGAAAGAGAGAGTGAATAGGTGGGTGAGCACATGGGGGGAGAGATTCTCAACACTGAAAAGCCTGCCCCCATCATGACATTACCGCCCTCCCAATGCGATAGCATCAGGCCTCCATCTAGTGTTATTATATTTGTCATGTACTGTAATGTGGATGTCTTTAATATGTGTTCTGCATAGGGTTAGGATTAGTGTTGAGCATTCCGATACTGCAAATATCGGGTATCGGCCGATATTGCTGTATCGGAATTCCGATTCCGAGTTCCGATATTTTCGTCTTATCGGATACCGGAATCGGGATTGTCACTGTCAGTGTGTCCGTCGGTCGGGTCTGTCAGGAGTCAGCGGCACTTACCCGGCAGAAGATCTCCGGCGGTCACGTCCTGGACTGCTTCATGGCCGCAATCTTCTTTCCCCGGCGGTCACATGCAGTTTCTCGCGATAACTGCAGTGACTGCTGGGTAATCGCGGCCGTAAAGCAGTCAGTCCGATGACGTCACCGCCGGGGAAGCAGGTAATCAGCTGTGCTGCGTCGCGATGACAGGCTCTGCCTGTCATTGCGATGTAGCAGAGTTGGATCATCGTGGGACTGTCGTTATGGACTGCGTCGGACAGGTGGTATACTGTTGGTTTGTTTTTTTTATTTTTTTACAGGAGATCGATGGCGTCGCAGGAATGAGAGTACAATACAAGTAATGAAAACTGTGTTGTCTCTTTTATTTCATTAAAATACTTTTTTCTTGCTGTGTCTTTTTTTTATACATTTAATAACTTTGGGATTAATAATGGATCGGTGTCTTATTGACACCTCTCCATTATTAACCGGGCTTATTGTCACCGTGCAATCAACGGTGACAATAACCCCTTATTACCCCGCTTGCCACCGCTACAGGGCAAGTGGGAAGAGCCGGGTAAAGTGCCACAATTGGCACATCTTTTGATGCGCCAAATGTGGGGCTGCTGTAGCCTGGTATTATCAGGCTGTTGAGGGCCAAAATCCATGGGCCTTGACAGTCTTTTAATACCAGGCCGCAGCAGTCTGCATTTTACTTGGCTGGTTAACAAAAATAGGGGGGATCCCCACGCCGTTTTTTTTTTCGAGGGGATCCCCTATTTTTGTTAACCAGCCAAGCTAAGCAGACTGCTGTGGCCTGGTATTATCAGGCTTGCAAGGTCCATGGATATTGGATCCTTACCAGCCTGAAAAACCAGGCCTCAGCGGTCTGCTTCATCTGGCTGGTTAACAAAAATAGGGGGGACCCCACGCCAATTTTTTTCGAGGGGATCCCCTATTTTTGTTAATCAGCCAAGATATGCAGACTGCTGTGGCCTGGTATTATCAGGCTGGCAAGGTCCATGGATCTTGGCTCCTTAACAGCCTGAAAATCCAGGCCTCAGCGGTCTGCTTCATCTGGCTGGTTAACAAAAATAGGGGGGACCCCACACCAATTTTTTTCGAGGGGATCCCCTATTTTTGTTAATCAGCCAAGATATGCAGACTGCTGTGGCCTAGTATTATCAGGCTGGCAAGGTCCATGGATCTTGGCTCCTTAACAGCCTGAAAATCCAGGCCTCAGCGGTCTGCTTCATCTGGCTGGTTAACAAAAATAGGGGGGACCCCACGCCAATTTTTTTTTCAAAGGGAACCCTATTTTTGTTAATCAGTTCCCTCTGACGTCACTGATTGTGTCCCTGGCTGACCTGAAGTGAAAGTGGAAAGCAATCAATTAAGCTTTCCACTTAAGGGCCCGTCTCACATAGCGATATCGCTACCGAGATCGCTGCTGAGTCACTAGTTTTGTGACGCAGCAGCGAGCTCACCAGCGATATCGCTGTGTGTGACATTCAGCGACGATCAGCCCCCCTGCCGGGTATCGCTGATCGTCGCTGAAATGTCAGGACCTTTTTTTGATCGCTGGTTTCCCGCTGACAGGCACACATCGCTGCGTGTGACAGGCGGGAGACCAGCGATCCGCTGGTAACCAAGGTACACAGCGGGTTTCCAGGCGCGGGGCTGTGCCTAGAAACCCGCTGTGTACCTTGGATACCAGCGCCCTGATGCAGGGAGCTGGTATCCAAGGTACACAGCGGGTTTCCAAGCGCTGCGCGGTGCCTGGAAACCCGCTGTGTACCTTGGTTACCAGCGGATCGCTGGTCTCCCGCCTGTCACACGCAGCGATGCGTGCCTTTCAGAGGGAAACCAGCGATCAAAAAAAGGTCCTGACATTTCTGCGACGATCAGCGATACCCGGCAGGGGGGCTGATCGTCGCTGAATGTCACACACAGCGATATCGCTGGTGAGCTCGCTGCTGCGTCACAAAACTAGTGACTCAGCAGCGATCTCGGTAGCGATATCGCTATGTGAGACGGGCCCTTAAGCGATGTTACCCGCAGTGTCGCTGTCCCAGATCGCTGCCTGAGCTGCCTGTTTGGCAGCTCAGCAGCGATCATGTAGCGATACACCAGCGATCCTGACAAGTGCATATCGTTGTCGGGATCGCTGGTGTATCGTTATGTGACACCCAGCCTTTACTCTCCTGTCAGGCAGGAGAGGAACTCATTCATTTGGGGTTTACTGTGAGGCTGCAGCATTAGCTGCGGTCCCTGCAGTAAACATTAACCCTTTCTGAAGGATTACACCGTGGGACCTGACTGTGCATGGGATAGGTAAGAATAATTTTGCTTTTTTATTTTATTTTTATTACAGGAAATGGTTTTTGCAGTAAAATAAAAGATGGTCAAAAACATGTGTCTTTATTTCATTAAAATGATTTTTAATTAAAGTGTGTGTGTTTTATTTTTATTTCATGCAATAGGATTAATAATTGATAGTTGTCTAATTGACAGCTCTCAATTATTAACCTGGCTTAAGGTCACCTTTCAATAGCAAGGTGGCTTTAACCCCATATTAACCCATTCGCCACCGCTACAGGGCAATGGGAATAGACGGGCAAAGTGCCAGAAAGGGCGAATCTAATTATAGATTTGTCTTTCCTGGGGTGTCTGGGGGCAGATGTTAGTAGCCGGGGGGGGGCAAAAATAATGGTCCCTCTCTGGGCTATTATTATCTGCCCCCACTCACTGGCTTTGTCTGTCTGGTTGCGAAAATAGGGCGGGAGCCCACGCATTTTTTTTCAGCAATTTTACACCTCATATATATATATACATGTCATTGAATTTGTGACACATATATATATATATTTATATTTGTAGTTCATACACTTCTACATAGTATAATAGCCGCTAATTCAATTGCCGGCTTTTGTGAAAATGCAGAACCCGACATGAAATGACACTTGGTGTACATAGGGTTAACCATGTCTTTTCATGTCCTTTGCTATCTAATTTGCACAAACAATTAAATCAGACTATGTGTGCAAAATTTCACACCTGTAGGGGTTAATTAAAGGTGTAAATTCGTAGCAAAAAAGTCCGTTTTTTTTACAACGAATTTACACCTTTAATTAACCCCTACAGGTGTGAAATTTTGCACACATAGTCTGATTTAATTGTTTGTGCAAATCAGATAGCAAACGACATGAAAAGACATGGTTAACCCTATGTACACCAAGTGTCATTTCATGTCGGGTGCTTCTGTCTTTTCACTGAAGCCGGCTTTACCCGGCAATTGAATCAAAGGATATTTTACTATGTAGAAGTGTATAAACTATACATATATGTATATATATATGTCACAATGACATGTATATATATATATATGTATTCTATGTGTGTATATTTAGTGTTTACAAGGAAAGAATGGGTTTTTTTTAGTTGCGATATTTTGTTCCCATAGACTTACATGGGACTTCCGGTATCGGTATCGGGTATCGCCGATATTTTAGTGATATCGGCGATACCATTCCGATTCCGATACTTTAGGATATCGGAAAGTATCGCTCAACTCTAGTTAGGATAGGATCTTAGGCAGTATAGGACTGTAGAGGAATTAGAAGGATTAGAAAAGTGGGGGAATTATAAAGATAGGTAATAGCATAGTTAGGAGTGTTAGGTACAGTTAGCATAGGGGTGTAGCACTAGGGAGGAATTAGAGTAGAGCAGGGCAGAGCATAGGGATATAGTCAGGACACTTCCTGGTTAGGCAGCATAGCCCGGGCAGCCTTGCCCAGGGCTACGTGTAAGGAGCAGTAAAGAAGACAGACGGCCGGCTGTGGGGATATAACTGCTATGGCAGGAAGGGGCCCCAGGCTGAGGGTTGTGCAGTCGCGTACCAGCTAGAAGGACCATCCAAGAAGGATCCGGGGGTCAACGACCGGAGCGGGAATAGCTGAGATGGGATTCCCGGCACCTTTCTCTATTGGAACCGGACGAGGGGCTGGCAGGGAGCTGGTGACACTGAAGACATGGTTGAGACAGATGTCTAATGATAAAGCAGGGATTGCCGGAAGAAGAGAGACAGAGTTGACAGGAAGAGTGGAGACTGCCAGAAGGCAGGGAAAAATCAGAATATCACGGTGAGGATTGCAAGAGAACTCACCAGTGCAATCTCCCGGAAGACGAGTGCAGAAGAAAGCTTCAGGCTCCTAGGAACGCAGGGTGAGCAAGGCAGGAGAGAGATGGTTTCAGGGCCTGAATCACCTGACAGTTGAGGGGCGTGGCTTCAGCTCCAGGGAGCTAGAAGCTGAGGGAAAACTCCTAGAAAGGTAACTACGGGACAAAGTTACCCAGGGGCACAGACAGAGACGTAAATCTGAACAAGCCAAGGTCAAAGCACGAGAAGACAGTATAGTACCAAGGATGAGACAGAACGGATAGTCGGGGACAGGCAGAGGTCAAAACCAAACAGACAGCGAAGGTACAGAAACAGAATCCAACAAGCAGTATCCAGAGAACAGACCGAGTCAAAACCAAAGTATCAGGCAAACCAGAACACAGCACAAACACACACAGGGGTCAACACACTCTGCCAAGGGCGAAAGTATAACTGACAGGGATTGGAGCTTCCTAGGGCTATAAGAAGCTCTCCCCGAACCAAGGAGAGGCCACAATAATAAGCCCCAGGTGTGCAGGTAAGAGCTTGCACTGGGATCAAAACTTAGCCCCTAGCGTGCAGGTCAACTCTGCACTGGGATCATGACAGAGAAGATGTCCCTTTGTGAAATCTGTGCTGCAAATGTGATGAATGCTCTATTGCAGAGTTCCCCAACTCCAGTCCTCAAGGTCCACCAACAGGTCATGTTTTCAGGATTTCCTTTGTATTGCACTGGTGATGCTATTCTCACCTGGGTAATACTAAGGAAATCCTGAAAATATGACCTGTTGGTGGGCCTTGAGGACTGGAGTTGGGGAACCCTTCTCTATTGATTAGTAAAGTTCAACTGTTGGAAAAGAACTGTGTGGAGCTCGGAAACGCGGAGTCGGGATGACAGAACTTGAAAGGACTCTGACAGTGAATGTAAGTGTACTGCTGCGCATGCTGCACATGCAGAAAAAGGGGCACTGTGTTTTATCTGTGGGGCGCCAGGGTGTGGGAGCATTACAGCTCGTTGGCACGACTACCACTCTGGCAGCCTTACATGACCACTAACAGCTAACTAGCTAACTGTCACTATATGAGTGGTAGCAACCATGGATACGTAAGCTACTGCAATTCCCTGCACATGGGGAAAGTGACATAGTGAATCAGAAGAACTATGCTACATTTCTAATTGGAGGTATTTGCTAATATTATTATTACTACTCATACAATATATTGGATTAGGATCTAGGAGATGGGAATACCCCTTTAACCCCTTCACTCCCAAGGGTGGTTTGCACGTTAATGACCGGGCCAATTTTTACAATTCTGACCACTGTCTATTTATGAGGTTATAACTCTGGAACGCTTCAACGGATCTTCGCGATTCTGAGACTGTTTTCTCGTGACATATTGTACTTCATAATAGTGGTAAAATTTCTTCAATATAACTTGCGTTTATTATTGAAAAAAACGCAAATATGGCGAAAATTTCGAAAATTTTGCAATTTTCAAATTTGAATTTTTATTCCCTTAAAACAGAGAAATATGTCACACAAAATAGTTAAGAAATAACATTTCCCACATGTCTACTTAACATCAGCACAATTTTGGAACCAAAATTTTTTTTTGTTAGGAAATTATAAGGGTTAAAAGTTGACCAGCGATTTCTAATTTTTACAACAAAATTACAAAGCCATTTTTTTTAGGGACCACCTCATATTTGAAGTCACTTTGAGGGGTCTATATAGCATAAAATACCCAAAAGTGACACCATTCTAAAAACTGCACCCCTCAAGGTACTCAAAACCACATTCAAGAATTTTATTAACCCTTCAGGTGCTTCACAGGAGCTGAAGCAACGTGGAAGGAAAAAATGAATATTTAACTTTTTAGCCACAAAAATGATATTTACAAACTTTTTTTTTATGTTCACAAGGGTAAAAGGAGAAAATGGACAGATAAAGTTGTTGTGCAATTTCTCCTGAGTACGCCAATACCCCATATGTGGGGGAAAAACACTGTTTGTGCGTAAGGAGGAAGGAGCGCCGTTTGACTTTTTCAAACTAAAATTGGCTGGAATTGAGATTAGACGCCATGTCACGTTTGGAGAGCCCCTGATGCGCCTAAACAGTGGAAACCCCCACAAGTGACCCCATTTGGGAAACTAGACCCCCTAAGGAATTTATCTAGATCTTTGGTGAGCAATTTGAACCCCAAGTGCTTCACACAAATTTATAACGTAGAGCCGTTAAAATTAAAAAATCATATTTTTTCCACAAAAATGATCTTTTCACCCAATTTTTATTTTCCCAAGGGTAACAAGACCCCAAAAGTTATTGTGCAATTTTTCCTGAGTACGCTGATACCCCATATGTGGGGGTAAACCACTGTTTGGGTGCATGGCAGAGTTTGGAAGGGAAGGAGCACCGTATGACTTTTTCAATGCAGAATTGGCTGGATGCCATGTCGTGTTTGGAGAGCTCCTGATCTGCCTAAACAGTGGAAACCCCCGACAAATGACACCATTTTGGAAACTAGACCCCTCAAGGAACTTATCTAGATGTGTAGTGAGCACTTTGAACCCCGAAGTGCTTCACAGAAGTTTATAACGTACAGCCGTAAAAATAAAAAATCTTTTTTTTTTTTAATAAAATGATTTTTTCGCCACCAATATTTTATTTTAACAAGGATAACAGGAGAAATTGGACCCCAAAGTTGTTGTCCAATTTGTCCTGAGTACACTGATACCCAATATGTGGGAGAAAACTACTGTATGGTCACACGTTGGGGCTCGGAAGGGAAGTAGTGACGTTTTGGATTGCAGACTTTGATGGAATGGTCTGGGGGCATCATGTCGCATTTGGAGAGCCCCTGATGCGCCTAAACAGTCGAAACCACCCACAATTGACCCCATTTTGGAAAATAGACCCCACATGGAACTTATCTAGATCTGTGGTGAGCGCTATGAAGCCCCAAGTGCTTCACAGAAGTTTATAACGTACAGCCGTAAAAACAAAAAATCATTTTTTTTTACAAAAATGATATTTTTGCCCCCAGTTTTTTATTTTCCCAAGGGTAACAGAAGAAATAGGACAAATTGCACAATAACTCTTGGGGTCCAGAGTACGCTGATACCCCATATGTGGAGGTAAACTACTGTTTGGGCGCATGGCAGAGCTCAGAAGTGAAGGAGCACCGTTTGACTTTTTCAATGCAGAATTGGCTGGAATTGAGATCAGACGCCATGTCACATTTGGAGAGCCCCTGATGTGCCTAAACAGCGGAAACCCCCCAATTCTAACTCCAACCCTAACCCCAACACACCCCTAACCGTAGTCCCAACCCTAACCACAAACCTAACCCTAACACACCCCTAACCCTAATCCTAACCCTAATCCTAACTTTAGCGCCAACCCTAACTCCAACTTTAGCCGCAACCCTAACCCTAATGGGAAAATGGAAATAAATAAATTTTTTTAATTTTATTATTTTTCCCTAACTAAGGGGGTGATAAAGGGGGTTTGGTTTACTATTTATAGCGAGTTTTTATGATTGGCAGCTGTCACGCTAAAAGACGCTTTTTATTGCAAAAAATAGTTTTTGCATCACCACATTTTGAGAGTTATAATTTTTGCATATTTTGGCCCACAGAGTCATGTGAGGTCTTATTTTTTGCAGTACGAGTTGACGTTTTTATTGGTACCATTTTTGAGCATGTGACATTTTTTGATCGCTTTTTATTTCGATTTTTGGGAGGTTAGAATGAACAAAAATCAGCAATTCATGAATTTCTTTTGGGGGAGGCGTTTATACTGTTCCGCGTGTGGTAAAATTGATAAAGCAGTTTTATTCTTCGGGTCAGTATGATTACGGCAATACCTCATTTATATCATTTTTTTTATGTTTTGGTGCTTTTATAGAATAAAAACAATTTTATATAAAAAATTATTTTTGCATCACTTTATTTGGCGAGCTATAACTTTTTTATTTTTTCGCTGATGATGCTGTATGGCGGCTCATTTTTTGCGGGACAAGATGACGTTTTCAGCGGTACCATGTTTATTTATATCGGTCTTTTTGATCGCATGTTATTCCACTTTTTGTTGGCGGTATAATGATAAAGCATTGATTTTTTGCTTTGTTTTTTTTTTTTTTTTAAGGGGTTCACTAAAGGGGTTAACTAGTGGGACAGTTTTATACGGGGGTCGTTACGGAAGCGGCGATACCAAATATGTGTACTTTTATTGTTTTGGTTTTTTTATTTACAGGAATAAATTAATTTATTGGGGATTATTATTATTATTTTTTTTTTTGGAATTTTTTTTTACACTTTTTATTTTTATTTTTTTAACTTTTATACTTTGTCCCAGGGTGGGACATCACTATGTAGGGTGAGATCGCTGGTGTGACAGTGTACACAGCACTCTGTCACACCAGCGATCGCTCTGGCAGTGCTGCAGGCTTCTCAGTGCCTGCTCTCAGCAGGCACTGAGGAAGCCGCCTCCCTGCAGGACCCGGCGGCCATCTTGGATCCGGGTCCTTGGAGGGAGGAAGGCCTCAGAACAGCACGATCACATCGCGCTGTTCTGAGGGTCTCAGGGGAGCGTGCAGGGAGCCCCCTCCCTGCGCGATGCTCCCCTGTGCCCCCGGTACACCGCGATCATGTTTGATCGCGGTGCTGCCAGGGGTTAATGTTCCGGGAGCGGTCCGTGACCACTCCTGACACACAGTCCCGGGTGTCAGCTGTGAAAATCAGCTGACACCCGGCGGCGATTAGCTACGCTCCCACCGGGAGCGCAGCTGATCGCCCTGGACGTACTATTCCGTCCATGTGAATGAGGTCCAGGGTCACATGGACGGAATATTACGTCCAATGGAATAAAGGGGTTAAGTTCCTATGATGAGTTTTTCTACAGCTTTTTTGCTGTGCAAAAAAATGCAGCATCTTGCAGTCCTGGCAAAGTGGGATTTATAGACATCTCAAGTAGGGGCTGTAACGAGCACAGCTGGATGGAAGCCCCCCATGACTGCACTTGGGCGGCGGGAGGGGTTTTTCATAGAAAAAAGTGTGTTTTTTAAATGGAAGTGAGGTGATTGGTGGCTGGGGTCAGGGAATCTGAGAAAGGGGGCGGTATAAGTGGTGGGGTAGTGAAAAAAGTGCGGGAAGCATCATTACCATAGTGAAATCCTGAAGAGAAGTCCAGCATGGCGTCTATGGATTCTCTTATGGACCATCTGCGGGATGTGGCGCGATCCAGGAGGGGGGATGGCTGGAAGAACAGTTGTCCTCTCTCCTGGGGGATCCGTCAGACAGAGAGTGAGCAGCAGAGGCCGGAAGACTCTGCCTCCGGAGCGACTTTCTCCCCAGTCAGCAGAGCGCGTTGGACACAGGCAGATGAGCCCCTCCGGGGACCCCAAGGATGCCGGGCGCGGTGGTGTGCTTCCCGCTCTGGCGTGCCCGCTCCGTTGGGAATCTGAGAAGCCGGTCCACTGGCGTGGGACGGCGGAGGCAGAGCGGCGGGGAGCCGGAAATTGCGGAGCCTCCACAGCAGAGCAGCGGTCCAGTGAGTGGAGGCCATAGGGCAAGCGGCAGAGGGTCCAGCGATACGGCCTAGGCCACAGTCCCGTGCCGCTAATCGAGCGGGGCCCGGGCCGGAAGTGCAGGCCGCATGTGGACCGGAAGTGCGGCCTGGGCCTCATTGGTGCGCGTCTGGTGGTAGAAGGCCCGGGCCGGAAAGGGGGCCGCATCCGCTACACGGGGGGCATGGCGGGAGGAGCGGGCCGCGGCGGTACAGCGGCCTAGCGGACGGACTTCACGGGCCCGCTACTGGGTCGGCAGAAGCGATGGCTTGCAGTGGGGCCATGACAGCGACCAGGGGAACGATGGAAGTACCGGGTGCAGCGCTGGGCCAGGCACTGCCCAGGAAAGGATGGAGCCAGTAGGCATGGAGGTCCAGAGGCCGGGGGCGAAAGTAGGAAGACAGGGGGCGGGCTGGCAGCAGCAACGGGAGCAGCTGCTGTCAGGCCCTATCGGGGGAAATGCAGCAGGCAGCAGCCAGGAGCTGCCTGGCAGACCTTATCGCAGCAGGGCAGGTCGCTCTGTAGGAACCTCAGTGCGGTCACGTTCACGTTTGCGGGCAGTGGAGCGGCGTTCTTCATTGGCACCGTTTCCCCTGATGACGAGGAGGTTAGGGGCGCGGGCCTGGAGCCACAAAGCGGCGAAGAGGATTCGGATTCGTGCAGCAACCGTCAAGAGGAAACGAGATGTCTGGATTCCGGATTTTCGGCTGGCGGGGACACAGCACCCGCGCAGCTTGGTGAGCATGACTCTGTGTATTGGGTGTCGCCCGCAGGGGCTGGGGTGCAGGGGGTTATGGCACGTCGGATGTCGGGGTCGTGGGGGCAGCAGGCGGGGGGCCCTTGCGGGGAAAGTGTAGGGGATATCAGGGAGGTTTTATGTAGTATGTCGCAAGTATTGCATAGATTGGAAAGTGGAGCCGCAGCAACAGTTAGGTGTTCGCCAGTGGGGGCATGGTTCCCGGGGACGATTATCGGGCCGGCAGGGGGCAGTGTTGGTACCGAGTCCGTGGAAGTGGAGAGGGGCAGTGGATCAGCCGTCTCGGTGTCAGTTCAGACGGAAAAGGATAAAGGGGATACTATTAAGTTAGATGATAGGGCAAAAGGGGAAGTATATGTGTGTTTTGAGGGGCCCCTGGGAGCTCATTTAAAGAAGGAGGTGAAGGAAAAGATTTGGCGGGATGAATATGTGGAGATATTCTCCTTGTTGCCATTGGAGAAATTTAATCTAGACAAAGGGAAAAAGGATGACAGCAAAAAGGAGGAAGAAGAGAACCGGCGGTGGTGGTTGATTCCGCAAACCTTTGTGAATTGGTTGCAGGCCTTCGCAATATTGTTAGTGTGATCGGGGAAAAGGCCCCTGAAAATTGTTCGGGTTTTTTTTTTGTTACCTGGATGCGATTGGGGAAGCGCATAGGACGTATGGGGGCATGGCGTGGCTGCGTTATGACGAACAATTTCGGCAAAGGAATTCGGTGCGACCAGAGATCAAATGGGATCAGAAAGATATCGGGCTCTGGTTGAAGGTTAAGGCGCCAGTCAGGTACGGGCAGTCCTTTCAGGCCGGAGGAGGGGTAACAGTCAGCAGTCAGGACGTGGTGGTAGTGGACAAGGGACCCAGGGAACAAAGGAAACCAGCTGGCAGTTTAATGACGGCCAGTGCAAGTACGGCAGTACATGCAAGTTTAAGCACGAGTGCTCTTTCTGCAACGGGAGTTCCCACGGGGCGTCAAAATGTTTTAAAAAGGGAAAGTCAGCGGTGGGTGCCGTTCAAGGGGGATTCGCCGGTGAGACTTCAAAAGATGGCCCCGATTCTAAGTAGGTATCCCGACTGGGTCGGGGCTGAGGTCATAAGGAGCGGCTTTGCTGATGGCTTTAGGATTCCTCCCCCTAGTCATACGGTTCCGTTTTCCATTAAGAACCTGAGGTCAGCTGATTTGCATATGGAGGTCGTTAGTGCAAAATTGTTAAAGGAAGTTGAGCTAGGCCGTATGTCGGGTCCGTTTCCTTCCTTGCCGGTGTCTGGGGTGATTGTTTCTCCACTAGATGTAGTTCCTAAGAAGGAACCAAATAAGTTTAGGTTGATTCAACATTTGTCATACCCGAAAGGTCTGTCAGTCAACGATGGGATACCACAGGAGTTGTGTTCAGTTGAGTACACGTCATTTGACATGGCGGTGAGATGGGTGAGAAAATGCGGTAAAGGGGCTTTACTTGCAAAGACCGACATAGTATCGGCTTTTCATTTGCTTCCGGTAAAGCCGGATAGTATTCCGCTGTTAGGTTGTTTTTGGGACGGGGGGTTCTATTTGGACAGATGTTTGCCGATGGGTTGTGCTATTTCGTGTTCACTGTTTGAGACGTTCAGTACGTTTTTAGAGTGGGTTGTTAGGGATGTTTCGGGGGTCCAATCGGTAATTCACTATCTGGATGACTTTTTGTTCATTGGACCGCCTGATTCGGTGCTTTTTAGGAACTCGTTGTCGGCTATGGAGTGGGTGGCAGGAACGTTTGGTGTCCCATTAGCGGGGGAAAAGACTGAAGGCCCTTGTACATCGCTGAGTTTTCTGGGTATTTTGATTGATTCTGAGATGATGGAGTGCAGGCTGCTGGAAGATAAATTGTTGCTGCTGAAGCTGGAAGTGGATAGGGTTTGGAAGTTACGGAAGTTAACGTTAAAAGAATTACAGTCGTTGTTGGGGAGATTAAATTTCGCTTGTAGGATCATACCTATGAGTAGGATATTTTGTCGCAGGTTAGCTAGTGCGACGGCGGGGGTGAAGGCAGCCCATCATTTCATTAGATTGAAGAAGGAGCACAGAGAGGATTTAATGGTTTGGCAGCGTTTTTTGGAACATTACAATGGCCGGTCGCTGATCCAGCAACACCTTATAAGTAATTTTGAATGTGAAATCTTCACCGATGAGGCTGGCGGAATCGGTTACGGAGCTTATTGCAAAGGGAGGTGGAGTGTCGGGAGGTGGCCAGAGGAGTGGAAAAAATTGGGCTGGACGAAGAATTTGGCGTTGTTGGAATTGTTCCCGATCGTGTTGGCGGTCTTCATTTGGGGGGAGTTGTTTAAGGACAGGAAGATTCGTTTTCATTGTGATAACGTGTGTGGTGGGGATAATTAATAGTTTGTCGGCATCATCCCCTCCGGTGATTAAACTAGTTCGGGAGCTTGTGTTACGTTGTTTGGAGTTGAATGTGTGCATTGCGGCAGTACATGTTCCCGGGGTTCAAAATTCTCTATAGCAGACTCTTTATCTCGTTTTCAGTGGCAGAGGTTCCGGGAATTGGCGCCAGAAGCGGAGGCTGCGGGAACAGAGTGCCCTTCTCATTTGTGGCGAGTGGTTATGGACGAGCGAGTCGATTGATTCGGGAGTCGGTTACTGAACGAACCTGGGCGTCATATCAAGAGTCATGGAGGGTGTGGCAAGATTGGCTGTTGGGGTGACCAGCAGTAGATTCTGATGCAGAAAAGGCACGGGCGTTGTGTTTGATTGGCGAGATGGCTGACAGGGCCTGGTCGGTGTCGAAAGTGAACAAATTTGTAGCGGGCCTTGCCTTTGGTTTGCGACTGGCAGGGACGGTAGATGTTACCAAAAATGTTCTAGTTAAGCAAGCATTGAGAGGCGTTAGGCGGGGCAATAGTTGTTTGGACAAGAGAAGACCGATTTCTTTCAGCATGCTTGAACGACTGGGTGGCGTCCTGTAAAGGATTTGTTCTTCTAATTTTGAGATCGTCTTATTTAAACTGGCTTTTTCCTTGGCTTTTTTCGGGGCCTTGCAGATGGGTGAACTTGTATCTAGCAGTAGGAACAGAATGGGGGATTTGATGGCGGAGGATGTAGAATTGCGATCTGGTTGCATAATTTTTTGGATACGAAGGTCAAAGACGGATCAGCTGGGAAAGGGTAAAAGAGTGGTGCTTGGGAAGGTGGAAGGTGCAGATATGTGTCCGCATAAATGTTTATGCGAGTTTTGGCTTTTATGGGTCGGCAGGTCGGGACCACTTTTGTGCCATCAGCAGGGGGCATTTTTGTCCAGGTTTCAGTTTATAGCAGTGCTTAAAAAAGGGTTGAGGGAGTTGGGCGTGTCTCCGGATGTATACGGTTCGCACTCGTTTCGGTTTGGTGCGGCGTCGGAGGCGCATAGTCGGTGCCTGGGTCCGGAAGCGATTCGCCGTATAGATGGAGATGGTAGATGGAGCTCTAACCGTTTTTAAGCTACGTGCATTCTTAAGGTCAAGGTAACGGCGCTGAATGTGTTTGTCACATTGTTGTTGTTTTTTATCTATTTACAGATCGCAGACCTTTATTGGCGTGGATTTTCGGGCATTCGTTCGTACATTGGGGGGCGCTGCGTGCTGACGTGAGGCCGGACGGCAGACAACTAGGATTTGATAGACAGGTGGTCGTCGGTGGTTGGATTTCAGAGGTATGGTGTGGGCCCGAGTTTTGGGGGAATTTTCCAGAGCGGTTCGTTGCGACAGATCTGTTAAGCCAGTTAGGGACTTGATTAGAGACATTCGGTTTGATTTTTTGAGGTTATGGATGTCGTTTCCGGGGGTAGTGACGGTTTGGTCAGACATCGTACCTAGACAAAAGTGGAGGGGAGCCAGATCATTAGAAATAGAAATACATGCAGCTGCACACTCGGGTCCGAGAGCGGGCGGCCGTGCCGGATGTTAATGCGAGAAAGTCGTGCGACTTACTCGCATCACACTCGCCAGTGTGACGCCGGCCTTATTGACTCAGCGTAAACTGACTTGCGGTACATTTTTTTAAATCCTCAAAATGTCAGTTTCTCTACCGAGTATGCTGAGTTTTATGTGCAGAGTTTGCCCATAGAATTTGCATTAAATGCGGAAAATCTACAGGAAAATACGCATATGCATTTTTAGAGCATTTCCACTGCGGAAATGCACTAAAAACTCATGTAATCTGCAAGTGACTGCATCAATAAAGTTTTTTCAAAGCCAAATATCAAATAGTCTAAAAATCAGCTTTATTTTGAGGGTAACCTATCAGCTGATGACTGCAAAGAGAATATTAACAGCCCCTTCTCTAATGACTTTGACTGTATTTCCAAACCACGTACCTTTAACTAAAGACACTGAATACCAAAGTGGGTTATTTGGGTTGGCTACAGCTTTTATTCAACAAACATAAGACTCAATCTCCGTCCATGCCCATTTCATCTTTACTTTATACCATTCCTTTAGACCATCTGAAAGGCTGACTGCTGCTGTGCAATGGGCCCTGCAAATAAAACAACGGGCATGGACAAGAACCTCCATGCTGTGACAACATTATGCTAAATGCAAATAACAAAACTCGTTTTCACAACCAAATTTTAAAAAGTTCTGCGTATCACCTATGGATTCAAAATATTCAACCAACCCCAAATTAAATTCCTTGTGGGGTTTTGTTTCCAATATATGGTCACTTGTTGGGGGTTTCTGCTGTTTTAGTATGTCAAGGACTGTGCAATTGTGACATGGTGTCTACAATCTGTTCCACCGAAATTTCCACTCCAAAAATCAAGTAGACAATAACATACAATGAATACAGTGTTGGAGACGCAGTGACCTGGGGAGTGTGAGTAAAGAACTGTTCATTTTAGTTAAAACAAACTACAGCAGAGGAACAGAGGTTTTCCGAAAAAAAAAAAACACTTTAACCGGGTTGCCCGGCCTTCGGGTACAAGTCCGCAGTCATTCTATGTAAAACCAGACAAAAAAAAACAAATATCCTAAGATAAAATAAATAAAAATTTTTTGCAAACAATGCATGAAGGTAGTAATAATTATAAGGGTATTTAGAAAGCATAATTTTGATCAAAAGAATGTACAAGCCATCCCGCCACGTCAAGGCAACCCTTGTGGGACAGTCCTAACTCTTGTATTAAAAACCTTTCCACTTGTCAAGTGACGTAAATGTGAACAAGTACAGAGGGACTGAACCCACCAGTAAAAGCATAGGCCAGACAGGATGGATTTCTCAGCTCAGAAACAGGGCGGTCACACCCTTATATGCACAAGATGCACTTTGAACAAAATAAAAAACTAGATCCTGACAGCATGCATAATGCGCACTGTGAGAATTTTCCGGTGCAGCAGCAGGGAGCAGCGCATACATGCGGTCACATGTTGACTAGACGCGTGCAATATACAATGCAAGTGAATTGATCGAGGCCGGACATGTCTAGTCGAAATGTGGCCAAAAGTATACAAATTGCATACTTGTGGTCACATGACCGCCTGCTGTGGGGACTTACAAGTCACATAGACTTTAGCTATATAAATACCTTGTTGTCACCATTTATTATAAACTAGATGGTGGCCCGATTCTAACGCATCGGGCATTCTAGGTGGTATATGTGGAGGCTGCTGCTGCTGGGGTGTACGTGGAGGCTGCTGCTGGGGTATATGTGGAGGCTGCTGCTGCTGGGGTATATGTGGAGGCTGCTGCTGCTGGGGTATATGTGGAAGCTGCTGCTGGGGTATATGTGGAGGCTGCTGCTGGTGGGGTGTACGTGGAGGCTGCTGCTGGGGTTTACGTGGAGGCCGCCGGTCGGGGTACTTCTGCTGCGAGCAGCCGGGAGATGTCCGTCTGGCACCGGTCATCACCTGGCTGCGTCGCCGCTGACCTCCATGCAGCAGATGACCTGCAGCTACTGTCGGGAGATAAGTGGCTAGTGAAGCTGATCTCCCGACGATAGCGGTGGTGTGCGTGGTTCAAATCCTGCGCCAATTCGCAGCCGGACTGCCCCTGTCGCTGATTGGTCGCGTCCGGCGGACGCGACCAATCAGCAACACGGGATTTCCGTTACAGACAGACAGAATTAGACGATTATATAGTAAATGACAATGAGGTATCTCCCTTGTAATATCAGTGGATGGCAATCATATATGAAATGTAACATTTTTTCCATAAAAAAACACTAAAAAACAGATTTGTTGCAAACATTTTTTTTTTTTTTTATTAACAACATGTTATTTTCATGGCTGTTATTTTAATTCTCTATTTTTCAGTTTGAGCTCTGCTGCTCCCAATACAAGAAATGTACGTTGGTGTGTGACGTCAGATACTGAAGAACAAAAGTGCAATGATCTGGTGACATCTTGTCATGTAGATGAGATTCTACTAATATGTGTGAAAAAATCCAGCAAAGAGGACTGTGTGAGAGCGATCAGTGTGAGTACAGCTCATGGAAGTCCTATGGGATATAGAATTACTAAGCAAAAAATACACAGGTGCTATCTGAAATATATGTGGTTGGTGGCAGTTTTGGTCTTCCTGTAAATAACAAGAATAAAGTTAATATCAATCTAGGCTGCCAAGCAACCATAAGGTCACGTGCACACATTCAGTATTTAGTGTGGTTTTTATATCAGTATGTGTAAGCCAAAACCAGAAATGGGTGATAATACAGAAGTGGTGACGTGTCTCTATTATACTTTTCTTCTGATTGTTTCACTCCTGGTTTTGGCTTACAAATACTGAGGTAAAATACTGAAAGTGCTAACTAATGTTACCACACAAGCTCACATACACAGGTGCTTCTCACATAATTAGAATATCATCAAAAGTTAATTTATTTCAGTTCTTCAATACAAAAAGTGAAACTCCTATATTATATAGAGTCATTACACACAGAGTGATCTATTTCAAGTGTTTATTTCTGCTAATGTTGATGATTATGGCTTACAGCCAATGAAAACCCAAAAGTCATTATCTCAGTAAATTAGAATACTTTATAACACAAGCTTGAAAATGATTTTAAAATCAGAAATGTTGGCCTACTGAAATGTATGTTCAGTAAATACACTCAGTAATTGGTCGGGGCTCCTTTTGCATCAATTACTGCATCAATGCGGTGTGGCATGGAGCTGATCAGCCTGTGGCACTGCTGAGGAGTTATGGAAGCCCAGGTTGCTTTGATAGCAGCCTTCAGCTCATCTGCATTGTGGGGTCTGGTGTCTGGTGGACAGAGTTTTTCTGAAGCCATATTCACACCTTGCAGCTGTGGTGTTTTTTTTGTGTCACAATCATGGTAAAACTGAGTTTTTGCTGCAATTTTCAAAAATTGAGGCAAATGGTGCATTTTTTATATAAACAGCACAAAAAGGCAGCAACACTCACCTGCCCAGATCTCAGAACAAATGCACTAACATCTTGCTTTATGGGCTGGCTGCACCTGTAGTGCATTTGTTCTGAGATCTGGGCAGGTGAGTGTTGCTGCCTTTTTGTGCTGTTTATATTGAATTTTTGGAGACCTTGAGTCTCCTTTAGTGGCTTTTCTGGATGGTGCATTTTTTGCCAGCAATGCACTTCGGCCGCAACATGTGAAAGCAGCCAGCAGGAATGCTTTTTTTTTTTGTATAAAACTGAAAGGTTAACACTTTTTATGTCAATTAAAAAATAAATAAATAAAAAAGACATCTGTTTCTTTCTTCTCCTGGACTGACCTTAATTTCTTAAAATTAATAATTCACTGGTAAAAACTGTCTTAAGTGAATACAGATTTTCCCATTATTAACATAGGAGATGGCAGTTAGTGCAGATAAAGTTCTATGGAGATGACGTTCCAGGAGAACTTAGAGCAGAATGTCAGTGTCGGCCTCTAGCTCCTCCCCCTCCATAGAATTTTAAAAGCACCAACTGTCATCTCCTATCTCCGTAATTGGAAAATTTGTCTTCACTGAATATACATTTTACCCAAGATTTGACAGCAGGAGAAAGAATCAAATACCTCTGATAAGATATATTACAAAGTTCCTTATTTTCATGTGCACTATTGATTTATGGAATAAAAATTAAAATGATGGTTACTCTTTAGTAACGGCCAAGCAATAAAAGGGATTGTTTTGACTTACTAATCTATTTTCAATGGACCTTTTATAAGTATTTTAATCATTTTATATTAATAGAGCTGATTTCCTTTTCAGAAATGTCTTAACCAAAGCAGAGAATGGTTACAGCACCACCCGCTCTAACGATCTAGCTTGCTATGGTGCTGCAAGAAGTACATTTATTGATGGCTTCACTCATAGATTTAACTCAGACAAATGAGGGCCACTGTGCAAGAACTATATAAAGTCCAATTATCTGTCTGTGACAAAAGCTTTTTACTGCTTTGAAGGTGGTATTGGCCCCCTTACTGCTTGGGCCCCTGTGCAGCAACACAGGTTGCACAAATGGCATGTTTGCACCTAATTCAACTGATTGATAGTGATTGTTGCGATCTTCTTGTAATCGGGGATCTCTTAAAGGGAATCTGTCATCAGGTGTTTGCTATGTAATCTAAGGACAGCTTAATATAGAGGCTCAGACCAGATTTCAGGGATGTATCGCTTATTTGGCCGTGTACTGTTGCTTGCATACATTGAAGGTTTTACCACTAGGAGATTATCCCTGCCTGAACTACATGGCACCGAGCCCTGGTCTGCCTTTTCCCCTCTGATAAGCAACTTACTGTCCCTATACAATGTACACAGAGAGTTGTGGTGTGTATGTGGGGGGTTAGATTTCTGAGCTCTGCGACACCCAGTAAACTAAGTAGTACTTCGCTGGGGCGGAGCCTGGCAGGCAATGTGAGCGAGGCCTCTCTGTGTGCTCTCCCGCCGGTGCATAGGCCTCTGGTACGATCCGCCAGCCTCAGCCGACCAAACGGTGGGGTAAGGATCGCAGACTGCCGGGAGTGCAGGAGAGAGCGGAGGTGAGCCGCAATGACCCGCAGGAGACAAAAGGACCTGGGCTGGGGAGACGGAGGCTGCTCCCAAGATGGCGCTGATAAGAAGGAGGAAGCGGCCAAGCTCAACGCTGTGTGCAGCGGCCAAGCTGGAGAGGTATGCCCGCAATGTGGAGGGAGCAAAGCAGCAAGAATCAGGGGGAGAGGAGGAGGAGGATGGGGACGAAGTGATGGAGCTACAGTAAGTGGTGGAAAGAGGAGAAAAATCCCCAGAGAGCAGCATCCCTAAAGGGGAAAAAATTGAGGTGGCAGCACAGGAAGAGAGTGAGATACAGGAGAATCCCACTATTAAGGATGTGTTCACAGTAGTGTCTTTCTGTAAACAGGCACTAACTACTTTAACTCAGCAAGTTCTGGGAGTACAGTCTGAAGTGGCCATTATAAAAAAGGACATACATAAGGTTAATACCAGGACGGGAGAGGTGGAAAACAGAGTGGGAGAGGCGGAAGATTGGATTAATGAATTCAAAAAATCGGAAAAGCAGTTTAAGCAACAACTCTCTGAAGTTATGACAAAAAATGATGATCTGGAAAATCGCTCCAGAAGGAATAATATTAGGATCGTTGGTCTTCCGGAAAAAACAGAGGGGAGAGATCCCACTGAATTTATTGAGAAGTGGCTGAGAGATCAGATCGGAGCAGATTCCCTCACTAAATTCTATGCAGTAGAACGGGCACATAGAGTACCAATGCAACCACAACCCCGGGTAGTAATCCACGTGTTATTATTGCAAAGTTACTTTATTATAAGGATAGAGATATTATTATCCGCAAAGCAAGAGAATCGGAGGAGATTACAATGAACGGCCAACGAATTGGTATATACCCTGATTACTCTGTAGCTGTACAGAAGCAGAGAATGCAGTTTGGAGGAGTGAAAAGACGCCTGAGAGAATTAGGTGCTAAATACTCAATGATGTTTCCTGCTAAGCTGCGAGTGGTGGCCATGGATAAGGTTGTTTTTTTTTTCACGGAACCTGAGGAGGCCACAAAGTGGATTGATGTTAATGTTAAGTCTCTACAAGCCAAAGAGTGAGGGACGGCCACGGAATTCAAAAATACTCCTTAGTGGAGCGGTCGGCTGAGGACATTTAGTAAACTGATTCCTTTCTAGTTTACAGGAAATATTTGAAATCTGTATGGATGGACCGGAGTGGAGACTCCTATAATACGCAGTGTGCAAGCACGTATATGATCTTGGATATGGGACTAAAAGTGAAGAGGTTTTAACTTTTGATCTCCACTTCCATAACTTTAATTTTTTCACTTTTTGATTTTGAAAATGATCCAATCCTTACTGGTGGACTAGTAATGATTGAATGAGGAAGGTGTCGATTTGGAATATGTGAAATATTATATATATATATATATATATATATATATATCCTTGGCGGTGGGCATGGCGGGATGAATATCATTTGTAACCATAGATATGTTGTATTAATGTATGTTATATATAGTTATAACTTTTTTCTTCACTTACAGTGAGACACACTGTGAAGGGAGGGAAAAAGATAAGAATGCATGGCGGGAGGGGGAGAAAGATAACGGGAGAAGAGTGACAAACTGGGTAAGTGTTGAGGTAGTTACTATTTCTGGAAGAACGGACCGGGAGTGAAGAACCCACTGCTCTTAGAGAGCATGCAAGGAGGGGAGGAAGCAGGGGGGAATTGGGGAGGGGGGGAAAGGGGAGGGAGGGTACCGACAGTAGGAGTAAGAAATGACAGAATGATGGGAATGGTGTGTATTATATATAATGGGTAGCTTTAAAGTTATAAGTTGGAATGTTAAAGGCCTATCGGAGAGAAAAACAGAAGAGCGACAATATTTAAATGTAGCAGGATCAGGGGGCGGCAGTGGTATGTCTCTTGGAAACCCATCTACAGAAGGAAACAACCATATTACGAATAGAAGATGGATACAAAAGGCATATCACTCTACTTTTTCTAATTACTCCAGAGGAGTGTCGATTTTAATTAACAGATCCACCCCGTTTGAAGAAATTGATGTGCACATTGATTCAGAGGGGCAAGGAGTGGCAGTAAAAGGATTGTTTTTTGGATGGCCGATGTGTTTGGTGGCACTTTACATTCCCCCTCCTTACTCTAGCACTAAGATTAGAGTGATGAAGGAATATGCTGAAAGAAGTGGAGGAATGCCCCTGCTGATGGTAGGAGATTTTAATAACGTATAGATATTTTCTGGGATAGAAATAAGAGACAGCCAAATGTACTCGGCAGCACCAATACAGTCTTTGGTAACTATATTAAAGAAATTGGTCTTATTGATGCATGGAGGGTTAGGAATGAAGGGAAAAGGTGTTACTCATGTCATTCCACATCATATTGCATACTGTCACAAATTGATTTGGCACTAGCAGACGGATTGGCGGACGCCATGATAAGAGAGGTACAATACCTTCCCAGAGTGATTTCCTATCATAGCCCAATTATGGTGACTATTTGATATGGGTCACAGAAAGGAACAGTTAGGGAAGGATGGAAAATGCATCCTGTTTGGATACAATATGTTAATGTTCAAGGGATAGGGAAAGAATTGGAAGAATTTTTTATTCATAATGATGGGGGTACAGATAAACAGAGACATCTGTAGATGGAAATCACAAACTAAAAAAGAGGAAACTGAAAATCTGGAAGCACTGGGGAGAGCGGAGGAAGAAGCTATAAACAATAACACACCTGAAGCACAACGGGGCCTAAGGGAAGCTCAGGAGCAGATAAAGTTTTATTAGATAAAATGATTAGAATGCAGGCGTTCCGAAAGGCCAGTTTTTATGCTAAAGGAGAGAAAGTGGGACACCTTTTATCTGTTATAGCCTTGGCACAAAGGATTAACTCATTTACCTATAATATGGTGAATGGAAATGGGAAGAATGTTAATGACTTAGAGGGGATATTGAATATTTTTAGGGACTTCTATAAAACTCTATACTCATCAGAAGAGAATGTAGGAAATGGGGAGATTGATAAATTCTTGGGGTTGGGGGTCGCTCCCTAAGCTAAGTAAAGAGAATAAGGAAAGACTGGACTCTCCCATTACTGTGGAAGAGATGGAGATTGCGCTGCATGGCATGGCCAATGAGAAAGCCCCTGGATTGGATGGCTTAACATCAGAAATTTATAAACAATTTGCAGAACTGTTGCTACCTAGATTATTGAAAGTGTTTGAGAAGGCTAAGGAGAAAAAGTCGCTGCCGGCCTCTATGAGGGAGGCGGTGATAGTGGTGATCCCCAAGGAAGGAAAGGACCCCAGATTACCCGAATCATACAGACCAATCTCACTATTAACAGTGGATATTAAAATCTTGGAAAAAGTTTTGGCTAATAGGCTGATTGGGGTAATTTCTTCCTTGATACATCCAGATCAGGCGGGATTCATGCCTAATAGATCTACAGCGGGTAATGTTAGGAGGTTATACCTTAATCTCCAGATACAAGCTGATAATTCAGGTCGCAGAGTGATCGCCTCACTAGACGCCCAAAAAGCGTTCGACAGTGTACAATCGGGAATACCTATGGAGAGTCATGCAAAAATGTGGGTTTGGACCACGATTTATTGAGTGGGTGCAACTGCTGTACTCCCAACCTACTGCTAAAGTCAGAGTTAACGGTGCGATTTCCTTATCTTTACCTTTGAACAGAGGAACCAGACAGGGATGCCCACTATCGCCGCTCCTCTTTGCTGTATCAATTGAACCGTTAGCTGCAGTTATTAGGGGGAATCGGGGAATTCAAGGGTTCAAACATGGGGGAACGGAGGAAAAAATTGCTCTGTATACAGATGATCTTTTATTGTTCCTGGGGGATCCGTCCGAATCATTGAGATGTGCCATGCAGACAATCGAGAGGTTTGGGGCTATATCGGGATTGAAGATTAACTGGTCCAAATCAGTTCTGTTTAAAGTAGAACGGGAGGTGAAATGGACAGATAGAGATATTGAAGTTAATAAATTACAGTGTAAAGAGGCCTTTAAATATTTGGGGATACAGATTTCCTTGCCAATATCAGAGTACCTTAATATTAATTTGACTCCATTACTTAAAAAATGAAAAATTAAAATAGAGATCTGGAATAAGTTACATTTAACTGTGGTGGGAAGGATAAACCTTTTTAAAATGATACTGATGCCTAAATTGCTATATATTTTGCATAATGCGCCTGTGTGGATATCTAAAAAAAGGTTTAAGTCTTTGAACGTGATGATTAGAGCTTTGGTATGGGGGAAGAAACCGGCAAGAATAAAGTTGGAAATCCTTCAGAGACCTAAAGATGACGGTGGAATGGCATTGCCAAATCCAGAAATATATTTTTTGGCTTCTCAGAGTCAACACTTTAGGGGGTGGTCAGGATCTGGGTCTGGCGGTTCTGTTAAAAGAATGTTGGAGCGCTGTACGGGGGATAGGCCGATACTAGAGGGATTGGAGGGAGGTAACGTTAAAAGATTGGGGGGGAAATGCCTACGTTAGAACTCATAAACAAAATCTGGAACACAATAAAGAAGGTGAGGGGTAAAGGGACTAACTAAATTTACACCCATATGGAATAATAGCAACCTACCGGAGATACAGAAAATAGGTACTATAAGAGAATGGACAGGAAGAGGAATAAGGTATATGTCTCAAATACTGGAAGGGGAGGACATTAAACCTTTCTTGCAGCTACAAAATGAGTTTCTATTGCCAAATACTGAGTGGTATCATTACGAGCAGGTTAAACATGCAATTAGATCCCAGAGAACACAACAGAGACTATTAGTGGAGACTGATTTGGTTCTAGAATACATCTGTCAAGAAGGAACCACTAGGGGAGTAATTTCAAGCACGTACAGAGATTTGATGCATACTTTTCTTCTAGGGTTCCCGCTGAAAGCTAAACAGAAATGGGAAGAAGTGGGGAGTATAAGGGATGATATATAGGAAAATATATTGGAATATATACCTAAGCTCTCTATGAGTGAACCAGCAAGATTGTCACACATTTATGTAATTCATAGAGTATATAGGTCACCGTTAATAATGCACAAAATGGGGCTGAGGATGAACTCGGAATGTCCAAGATGTAAAATTAATATTGCAGGTATATTCCATATGATGTGGGAGTGCCCTAGGCTTTCAACGTTTTAGTCTGGAGTAATTAATATGATTGAAGGGCGTATGGATGTGAGGTTTCTGGGGATCCTGTTACGTGTTTGTTGGGCTATGTGGAAGAAATCTTAGCTGCTAATAATAATAAAATAGCTATTGCTAGATTACTTTATTGTGCTAGGAAATTAATCGCAAGAAATTGGACTGGGCTTGAACCTCTACCGGGGGAGGAATACTCTAAAAGAGTAAAGCATATGGTACAACTGGAAAAGAGTATTTATGAAAAAAGAGGGAAACTGAATATGAATGAAAAATATGGGCGCCTTGGATACAATATAAAGGACTGTAAGAGAAAGGATCTTTAGCCTGTATTGTATTTTATACACCATTCTTTGTATGTGATATTTTTCTTTTTTGATCTTTATCATTAAGGATAATAGAATTATATTTTCTTACCTATATTTTCTGTCTTAATGAAGAAGAAGAGATGGGAATGCTGTCGGAAGGGGTGGGGGAGGAGGGAGAGCGATTGTGGGGATGACTGTGACTGTTATATTGTTCAGCTTAATCAATTGTTACGAATAATACTGTTTGATCAAAATTTGCTCAATAAAAATTTGTGATTTAAAAATAGTGATACATCGCTGGAATCAGGGTGTCTTTCCCTACATTATGCTGCTCTGAAGATAATGTATCAAAAACCTGGTGACAGATTCCCTTTAATAAAAAGTGAATAGAAGAAATCATTATCAGTGATGACCCTATTACTTTTCAGAATGGAGAAGCGGATGCCATCTCTCTGGATAGTAAAGACGTTTATAAAGCTTCATTAGATCCATTGAATTTGAAGCCCATCATGACTGAAGCTTATTCTGAGAGCGGTAAGTGCTAACCCTAGTAGTCACCTCTTATTATTGCTGTGAAAGAACCAAAGTTGTTAAAACTTTATTTTCATTGATGGAGAACTGATAAAATCAAATTGATAACACAATAAGGAGTTTTTCTATTTTGATGACTTATCCTTATGTTGGGGATACACAACAATTTTGTAGAAAAACAAAAAAACTGAACTGAAGTAGACTTGAATGACATGCATGATGAAAAAACATGCACAGTGCAGCACACTGGCCAAAAAAGCAAACAAAACCAAAGGAAAAAACAATGTGTGCATATACCTTAATGAAAATAAATATGTAAAAAAGCAAATGCATTAAAAAATTAACATAGGTTACTTAGTAAACACTGTTTTGATCAAAAAAGTAAAAAGCTGTCCCACCACGGCAAGGTGTACCCATTTGGGACAGTATGTAACCCCCTCTCATGTACAGCACCATGGAATTAATGGCGCTATATAAATAAATAATAATAATAATAATAACTACACTCTCTAACGTTAAAGCCTACCCAGTGTGAATAGTGACAAAGCGTCTCCAGGTCCCAAAGGGACACAAAGCTTAAGAGGGACTGTATATGAACTACACAGCTCAGTAGTAAGGAGGCCACACACTATTTGTACTGAATACAAAAATACTGGTGAAAAACAAAAAACTGAACTGAAGTAGACAACAATTTTGTGTTAGCCGCAGTGAGCTGGTAGGTAATTAGCCTTCTGCTGGGAAACATGGATGGAGCTCCCTTCTGTATAAACCCCAGCAGACAGACTGCCAGTTATTAATTTCCAGTCCGACCTGGTCTCTAACATCTTGTTATTGTGTGATTTTATGTATCCTGTACTCTGATCTCGGCTTGTATTTTGCCTCCTGAATTGTCCTCACATGACTTCCCTGTTTTGACAAAATGGGACAACCCCTCCTGCTCTGGTTCACTCTTATGGCCAGCCTCCTGATTTTGTCCTGATGTGACTTCCAGGTATTGACCCTATGTCACAACCCCTCTTGGTCTGGTTCGCTCCTCCGGGTAGCAACCCTTCCATGGAAGTAATTTAGTGGACCACCTAGTAAGTCCACATCTGCAATCTGCCAGATGGAGTGGCTTGTGCCAAGTCTGTCCCAGGTAGCTTTTTTGAGCCTGTGCCCTCTAATAGAAATAAAACTATGTTTACAAGCTTGGATTCAGCAACCGCTCCTCTCAGCACTCTTATGATTGTTTAGTGGCTTGAATGGTAATGTAGTACCAATCAGGAACACCACATCAGGAGGACAAAGTAGGCTGATAACTGTAAGACGGTAACACACTGTGTAGAGCCGAGAGCTCAAGCTATCTACACTCCACCATTAAAAATAATAATCTCTATTCGGTGAATAGTCTTTCTTCTCTTATCAATTTGTTTTATTTGGATAGAACACACCCATTGTATGAGGCATCGCCAGAGTGTGCTCGGAGGAAACAAAATCAGAATAGGGGCATTTGTACCAAAATGTGACGAAAAGGGAAACTACGCTCCAAATCAGTGTCACGGCAGCACCGGTTTCTGTTGGTGTCTTAATGAAAATGGTGAAGAGATCGATGGAACAAGAACTCCACCAGGAACTAAGCACCTAACATGTGAAGATACAGGTATTAGTCTGCTCACTAAGTGTTGAGTGAACAAAATGTCTGCATTGCATTAGTTATGTGAATCACAAATACTTCTCAGTCATCGTACAGTATATACTGTTATGTGTATATATACTGTATATACATTGTTATGGCCGATAGTCTTGGAAGTGGCACCCTTGAAATTGTTCCAGAAAATGAAGTATTTCTCCCAAAAAATTATTGCACCTACACGTCCTGTTATAGCCATGTTTTTTCCTTTTTTTGTATTGGAACAACACAAAAAAAAACAGAGAAAAGAAAGCAAGCTGGACAAAATTTCACACAAAACCCCAAAAATGGGGCAGACAAAAATTGTTAGCACCTTTTCAAAATTGTGGGTAAACAACTTTGTTTCAAGCATGTGATGCTAGTTCAAACTCACCTGTGGCAAGTAACAGGTGTAGGCAATGTGAAAATCACACCTAAAACCAGATAAAAAGAGAGAAGTAGACTCAATCTTTGCATTGAGTATCTGTGTTTGTCACACTAAGCATGGAGAACAGAAAGAGAAGAGAACTGTATGAGGACTTGAGAACCAAAATTGTTGAAAAATATCAACAATTTCAAGGTTACAAGTCCATCTCCAGAGATCTTGATGTTCCTTTGTCCACTATGCACAACATAATCAAGAGGTTTACTACCCATGGCATTGTAGATAATCTCTGTGGACGTTGACGCCAGAGAAAAATTGATGAGAGGTTCAATGCGGATAGTCCAGATGGTGGGAAAGCAGCCTCAATCAAGTTCCAAATAAATTCAAGCTGTACTGCAGGCTCAATGTGCATCAGTGCAAACTATCCATTGACATTTGCATGAAATCAAACCCTTTGGCAAGAGAACCAGGAGGACACCACTTCTGACAAAGACATAAAAAAAAGCTAGACTGCAGTTTACCAAAATGTACGTGAGTAAGCCAAAATCCTTCTGGGAAAATGTCTTATGGACAGATGAAACCAAGATAGAGCTTTTTGGTAAAGTATATCATTCTACTGTTTACTGAAAACTGATTGAGGCCTACAAAAAAAAGAACAAAGAAAAGTTCACAGTACCTACAGTCAAATTATGGTGGAAGTTCAAAAATGTTTTGGAGTTGTTTTGTTTCCTCTGGCATTTGGTGCCTTGACTGTGTGCAAAGCATCAGGAATCTGAAGATAACCAAAGGATTTTGGTTCGCAATGTAGTTTCCAGTGTCAGAAAGCTGGGTTTGCATCCTGGGTCATGGGCTTTCCAGCAGGACAATGATCCCAAACATAGTTCTAGGAGCATCCAGAAATGGATGGAAACAAAGCGCTGGAGAGTTATGAAATGGCCAACAATGAATCTGGATCTAAATCCATTGAACACCTGTGGAGAGATCTTGAAATTGCTGTTGTGTGAAGGAACCCTTCAAACATGAGAGACCTGGAGCAGTTTGTTAAAGAAGAGTGCTCCAAAATTCCAGTTGAGAGGTGTAAGAGGCTTTTGTTGGTTATAGGAAATGATTGATTGCAGTTATTTATTCTAAAGGGTGTGAAATAGCGATGAGTGAGTGTGCTCAGATAAGGTGTTGTCCGAGCAAGCTCGTGTCCAAATTGAGTAGTTTCGGCGTGCTCCAAAAATATGCTTGAGTGCCGTGGCTACATGTCTCGTGGCTATTTAACAGCCACAACACATGCAGGGATTGCCTAACAAACAGGCAATCCCCACATGTGTTGCAGCTGTCGAACAGTCTCCCCTACTTGAGCATATTTTTCGAACATGCCAAAACAACTTGATTAGTACAGAATCGTGCTCGGATAACACCTTATCCGAGCAAGCTCGTTCATCACTAGTGTGCAACCAAATATTAAGTTAAGGGTGGAAACAGTTTTGTGTGGCTCATTTTTGCAGTTTTGTGTGAAATTATATCCAATTTGCCTTTTTAATCAGTTTTCTGTGTTGGTCCAAAACACACAAAGGAAATAAATATGTACAATTGCAATAATTTTGTGCGAGAAATAGTTAATTTTCTGGAACAATTTCAAGGGTGTGAAGACTTTTTGGACATTACTGTATGTATATATACAGCTCTGGCAAAAATTAAAAGACCACTGCACAGTGGCAAAATGACAGCTGTAATCAAGACATAGTATAAGTTATATCATAAAAAGTACAGTATTTTGCAGACTATAAGATGCACCCCAAATTTTGTGGTGGAAAATTCTGAAATTTTCTTAGTCAGATTTTTCTGAAGCTTATCAGGGGTGGTGGGGAAATTTGGGGGCTGCTGGAAGTTGGAGGCAGTGACTGGAATGGGGTAATGCTGGCAGTCCCGGAATTGGAGGTGTGGTGGGCCTCTGGCTTTAAGAAATTGTCAGCGGAGTCCACTTCCTATTGTTTTCACTGCGGTGGACTTCGGGAAAATGGCTACTGGAGGTGGTGCATGCGCAAATTGAGATCTCAGCTCGGGAGTCTAGATTTCATTAGGAAGTGGACTCCGCTGACTTTTTCTTAAAGACCGGGGCCCGACGCATCCTTGCACCACCAAACATCCTCTCCACCCAGCCAGGAGCCCGCAGCATCAACCTAATCCTACGGCCGTAAGCTTCCTGCAGCAACGACTCGGCCTCCTGGAACCCCAGCTCTATCGCATCCGCCCCGTCTCCCTACGGTAAGTTACATTCGGATTATAAGACGCACCCCCATTTTGACCCCTCTGGCAAAAATTAAAAGACCACTGCACAGTTTTATAAAAATCAGCTTCTGATTAGTTGATCACCTGAGCCAAATCTTATTTAACGAAGGAAAGTGTAAAAAAAACACTGCTGTGGTGTTCACAATCCTCTTGCAATAGGACAAGCTGGAGGCAAAACAAGTGCTAGTAATATCCCAAAAGTAATAGGAATGAAAAAATAACTTTTAACCATGCCAAAGAAGTTGAAAAGAAAAGTCTTGAGTGAGGAAAAGAAGGGCTCAATTCTGCTTTACTAGCAGAGGGATACAGTGAGCGTCATGTTGCCTCTTCCTTAAAATTTCTAAGATGGCATTCCATTACAGCAAGGTCAAGCAGCAGACATTGGGGACAACAAAGCTACAGACCGGCACAGGGCGAAAACGACTCTACACTGACCGGGATGACCATCATCTTATTCGAATGTCATTCAGCAACCGCAGGATGACATCTAGTGACCTACAAAAGGAATGGCAAATGGCTGCTGGGGTGAAGTGCACAACAAGAACAGTTCCTAACAGGCTCCTAGAGGCAGGGCTCAAGTCATGTAAAGCTAGAAAAAAGTCTTTAATCAATGAGAAGCAAAGGAGAGCCAGGCTGAAGTTTGCCAAAGACCATAAGGATTGGACCATAGAGGACTGGAGTACAGTAATCTTCTCTGATGAGTCTAATTTTCAGCTTTGCCCAACACCTGGTCGTCTAATGGTTAGACGGAGACCTGGAGAGGCGTACAAGCCACAGAGTCTTACACCCACTGTGAAATTTGGTGGAGGATCGGTGATGATCTGAGGATGCTTCAGCAAGGCTGAAATTGGGCAGGTTAATCTTTGCGTAGGACGTATGAATCAAGCCGCATACAAGGTTATCTTGGAAAAAAGTTGATTCCTTCTGCTCAGGCAATGTTACCCAACTCTGAGGACTGGTTTTTCCAGCAGGACAATGCACCATGCCACACAGCTAGGTCAATCAATGTGTGGATGAAGGACCACCACATCAAATCCCTGTCATGGCCAGCCCAATCTCCAGACCTGCACCCAATTGAAAACCTCTGGAATGTAATCAAGAGGAAGATGGATAGTCACAAGCCATCAAACAAAGAACTGCTTACATTTTTGTACCAGGAGTGGCACAAGGTCACCCAAAATCAGTGTGAAAGACTGATGGAAAGCATGCCAAGATGCATGAAAGCTGTGATTAAAAATCATGGTTATTCCACAAAATATTGATTTCTGAACTCTTCCTGAGAGTTAGTATTGTTGTTTCTAAATGATTATGAACTTGTTTTCTTCGCATTATTTGAGGTCTGCAAGCACTGCATTTTTTTGTTATTTTGATCATTTTTAGCAAACAAACCTCCCTGCTTGAAGGAACGTCAGAAACTGCTCAGTGCTAAACTTTCACCAGCAGTTTATGTGCCGGAATGTGATGAAAAGGGCAACTATCGACCTGAGCAGTCCCATGTCTACTCCTGGTGCGTGGATGAATATGGGGAAGAGATTTTTAAGTCCAGAACTTTCCCTGGAAAACCGCCGAAACCATGTGAAGCTTTTGGTAAGAATCTACTTTACTCTTCCATCCTCTCCCTGTGCATCGATGTTATTACAGGCTGTTATTACAGATTTAACACTACACGGAGTCACTATAATAATTTATCACTGATACATTGTGACTCTATAGTTGTGTAACATCATGAAAACCATTGTTGGGATCCTTGTCATTGTTTGCTGAAGTGATAGAGAAGAAGGTGGATCCAAGCTCGGACTACATCAGCTCTGATGTACTGGGAAATATTTGATGAAAGTTCAGTATGAAGGTCTTCCTACAATATAGTCATGAATATGCAGATTATAACGCCAATTCTTCTATATTTGTCTTATCAGGTGAGACGCCCTGCATAAAAGAACGTAATAAAGTGCTCAGCGCAGCAGAACCTTTACCAGGAGCCTTTGTACCTGACTGTGATGAAAAAGGCTACTTTAGTCCATTGCAGTTCCACGGCAGCACTGGACACAGTTGGTGTGTGACCAAAAATGGCGAAGAGATAAAGGGCACAAGGACTGGACCGGGGCAGACTCCCCCTACATGTGAGGTCCCAGGTGAGGAACTACAGGGTATGTCAGGCATTAAATGAGCCTCCAATCTACCATGTGATTCTGATTAACTTGCTAACATTAAGTAAAGCACATCTGCCACCAGACCGGTCAGCACTCACCAATGCATTTCTGAAGCATTCCCTTAAAAATATTTAGACAGTAGGAGCTAAGTGAACCTAATAAATATGACTTTAAACTGTGAAGAGCAGGGAATGTGGAGAGACTCAACTTTTTCATGTTGAAACTTATAAACTTTTATTTAATGGGATTCTGTCAGTAGGATTAACCCTCCTAAACTGTCTATGTGGGAATCCAGGACATAGGAATCTGAATAAAATGATACCTTGATATTTGCAGTCCAATGTCTTATTCTAGAGAAATCCACAATTACTTATACTTAAATGAGCTTTTAAGATGTTAGGGCCGAACAGTGATCTGCATGAGAATATGTCTCCAGTGCTTATTGTATATGAGAGGAGGAATTACTACTGTGAGACATGGAGCTAACACAGAGCAGTAGAGCTGAGCTTTATCTCATAACAATTGTTGTACCTCTCACAGCTCTGCTTTATTACAGCCTGGTCTGCCTGTGAGAAGGAAGCTGAAGCACTGATAGAATTCTGCAAATGTGTCAGGTAAAATCACACACAGCTCTGCAGGGAGATCAAGAGAGCAAAGAGAAGCCAAAGATCACACTGGTAACTCCCCTTTCATTTACAAAAAATCTGGAGGCAGATTCTCAGGGAGATCAGTGTCCTGTCCATAGTTCTGAAAATCTCTTTTACATATATAAAAAAAGTGGACTTCTCTGGAATAAAAAAATCCGACTGCATGTATTAAGGTACCATTTTGTTCGGCTTTCTATGATCTACATGCCCGTATAGACGGCCTAGGTAGGTTGATCCTACTTACAGATTCACATTACAGAGTTTGTGAAGAGGAATTGCTCAGGAAATTTGTCTGGTAGGCAGGTTGGGACAATAACAACAAGTTCACTGTAAGATCTGATGTGTCTGTGCTTTACATGGACAGCCTACTATAGTAAATGATTACAAGCTGATGCTTATTTTCCTCTACAATTTGCCATATGTGAACTGAACTGGTAAAACTTATCAATAAGAGTGCCAACTACAGGTCATCTTGGAATCAGCTTGTCATCGCGTACAACCCAATTATAGAGAACCGTTCAGTTCTCCTGATATGTCTCTGAACTTTATGTTGTACTGTTCCTCTGTTATTCCTTCTCACAATGCATAACCAAATTGACAAATGGGTGTAACTCATAGTTGATAATGTCACGAGTGGGTCATGTCCTAGTGGGACCCATGAGGGATCTGGGTTTTGAAGGTCACAATGCTTTATTTATCACAGGTCCTCCATGGAGCCCATTGGACTATTACCTTGAATTGGAGTGGGTTCGCTGTCATTCAGTGCTGAAGGGCTTAAGAACCTTTTACCTTCTGGCTGTGAACTTGTAGTTTTAGAACTCAGCCTCAGCACCTTGTGAACACTTTCTTCCACTATATAAGCCCACTGCTAGCTTCATTCCTTGCTGGTTATAGATCTTCTATTTTGACCTCTTTGAAGGAGTCTGTCTCTGGATAAGCTGTGGTGTTCTTTCCTGTTGGAGGTCTGTATGTGGGAGAGACCGGGCAAAAACTGAGAACAAGGATGAATTCTCATCGCCACACAATAAGAGAAAAAAGAATGGATCTACCTGTGGCAAAACATTTTTCTTCCCCTGGTCATAGCATGTTGGATATGAAATTACTTGTACTGAAAGGTAATTTCACATCTCAGAGACACAGAAGAGTTTGCGAATACAAATTGATGGTGACCTTTGACACTCTTAATGCTGGAATGAACCTGTCACATGGATTTATGACGTTTTACATAAATTAAGGAATTTACTCCAAATACCCTGTGAGAACATCACAAAACATTACCAGACCCCAATCAGAGGGCAATAAAACTTTCACACTCCTTATCTATGAACTGTTCCAATATTTATGTTCATCCTTCTGCCATAATGACAGTTCTGCTTTACGTCACTTGTCTTACCTATTGCACTATTCCTGTGTCCTGTTGTGTATAAATATGTGATTCTTCAGATTTTGTATTAGTTTAGCCTGATGAAGAGACCTGAGTAGTCTGGAAAGCTTGCAATTTGTTACCATCTTTTCAGTTAGCCATTAAAAGGTATCAACCACTGAGGACTCTCAACTCTAAATATTTTTCTATCTACTGGCTAACACGGTACAAAGATATACATCTTTACTGATGCAAGCACTTAGTAACACACGTCAGAATTGCCTCTTTAATGGAGTTTTCCCACGAACAAAGTTAAGTTTAATCAACATTTTAATCAATAGGTCTTTGAAAAATAATAAGTCCCTCTACTCGATGCATTTAGAAAAAAATACCAAGATCTATTAAGTAAACTGATGTCATAACATCGTTAAACACTATGATTGGCAGTAGTTGTCCTGTGACATCCAGATGGTGCATTTATTGCTTGCGGAACTATTCCTGTCCACCTCAGATTTCTGTGCTGGATCTATGGGCCTGACAAAAGGTGAAACCAAAAAATAGTGCTGGAGAATACGTTGAAAGGGAGTCTGTCACCTAGTTTTGGCAACTTAATCTGAGAGCATTGAGAAAGACACCCTGATTCCAGCAATGTGTCACTTACTGGGCTGCTTAGTGCAGTTTTGATAAAATCACAGTTTTAGCAGCAGATTATCGCTAGACGACTAGTAACCCTGCAGCCATGTAATCGTCTATAGTCACTTTTACAACTAGAGCAAAGACAAAATGAGGAGTGCACTTTGTATTCAATGTATGACAATAGGAATATTCTTGTGCATATAGTTCCCAGACTCGACATATAAATGACCCTCGGTTAATTGTAAGATGCAAACAGAAAAAGAAGAGAAGCCGAAATTGTGGTCAATGGTGCAAAAGGAAATATTTATTTATTAGAATGTGCGGTGGTTTATGCAGCAGATTGCTAAACAGAAAGGCTCATATCATATTGAAGGGGCGGCACGGTGGCTCAGTGGTTAGTGAGGTCCTGGGTTCAAATCCCACCAAGGACAACATCCGCAAGGAGTCTGTATGTTCTCCCGTGTTTGTGTGCTTTTCCACCTGGTTCTCCGGTTTCCTCCCACATTCCAATGATAGACTGATAGGGAATTTAGATTGTGAGCCCCAAAGGAGATAGTGATGATAATGTCTGTAAAGTGCTGTGGAATTAATGGCGCTATATAAATGAGTAAAATAAATAAAAATAGTATATAATGCTGCTGTACACATGAAGATCAAAAATTACCCTCAAAAGGGTGTTTAAAATATAACGTACAAAATTGTATAACACAAACCCAAAAGGAATCAGAAGGCAAAATGACAGCTGTAATCAAGACATAGTATAAGTTATATAATAAAATGTACAGTATTTTGCAGACTATAAGATGCACCCCAAATTTTGTGGTGGAAAATTCTGAAATTTTCTTAGTCAGATTTTTCTGTAGCTTATCAGGGGTGGTGGGGAAATTTGGGGGCTGCAGGAAGCTGGAGGCAGTGACTGGAGTGGGGTAATGCTGGCAGTCCCAGGATTGGAGGTGTGGTGGGCCTCTGGCTTTAAGAAATTGTCAGCGGAGTCCACTTCCTATTGTTTTCACTGCGGTAGACTTCGGGAAAATGGCTACTGGAGGTGGTGCATGCGCAAATTGAGATCTCGGCTCGGGAGTCTAGATTTCATTAGGAAGTGGACTCCGCTGACTTTATCTTAAAGACTGGGGCCCGACGCATCCTTGCACCACCAAACATCCTCTCCACCCAGCCAGGAGCCCGCAGCATCAACCTAATCCTACCGCTGTAAGCTTCCTGCAGCAACGACTCGGCCTACTGGGACCCCAGATCTATCGCATCCGCCCCCTCTCCCTACGGTAAGTTTCATTCGGATTATAAGACGCACCCCCATTTTGACCCCTAATTTGAGTAGGAAAAAGTGCGTCTTGTAATCAGACAAATACGGTATACCTAGGTATCGGAGATATAGAAAAATGCATATGTGCCCAATATCAATAGAATGCCTGTGGACAGAATACATATGTAAACCCTAAATATAGGTGCATTATAAATGTAGAAAGTACATATGTGTTTAATATGCTGCTGCTACTAAAGTATAGAGATGAATGAATTTGTTCAGATTCGGTTCCAAATACGATCGGAATCGAATATTGTTTTTGCACTATTCGTCGAACACAGCCGAACATCATTAGAGTCTATTGAAGTAGAAATTACCGAATATGTTTGGAACCGATCATCAAACATACATTCGGCAGGAATAGTGTTCGAATATGGCACGAATATTTCAAAATCAGATTTGAGGCCAAAATCCGAACAAATTTGCTCATTTTTACTAAAGTGCCTGTGCGCCAAGCACATGTAAGCCCCATATATAGGTGCATACCTATGGTAAAGTGAATGTGCAAGCTGTACCACCCCTTAATTAAAGTAATGACATTTGCCGAAAAGTATTATGTCAGATACTTTATTTACGGCGCTTGACACCTGTGTATCTGCATTTTATGACAGAGGTCTATCTTGCACATTCACTTTACCATAGGTATGCACCTATGTATGGGACTTACATGCACTTAGTGCACATGCACTTTAGTTGCAGCATGACATTAAGCACATATATACTTTCTATATTTATAATGCACCCAGATTTGGGGTTTACATATGTAGTTTATTGATATTGGGCACATATGCATTTTTCTAAACCTCTGATGCTGGGATATACATTATATTATATTACTTCTGTTATGTCTTGATGACAGCTGTCCTTTTGCCTTTTTGTTTCCTTTTGGTTTTGCACGTCCTTTTGGGTTTGTGTCATACAATTCTCTACATTATATTTTATACACCCTTTTGTGGGTTATTTTTGATCATCATGTGTACAGCAGCATTATATACTATTTTTATTTGTTTTTATGATATTGCAATATGATATGCTCCTATCTGTTTAGCAATCTGTTGCATAAATCAGTGCACATTCTAGTCATGAGCGTTGTATAACTCCTCCATACCATACTCATCTGACTTTTCTGGGTCCATATCAGAGCGATTTTTTTTTTTTATATACGATCGTGTGACTCCAGTCTTAGAAGCTTTACGATAGTGCAAAAGACTCAAAGACCCTGATTCACCCATTGTGGATTGTTTTCGCACTTTTCTTTTTTGTCTTGAGGCATTCATTGTGGTTTTTTGTTCCAAATTTTTCACTTATTTGCATAAAGTAAAAAATGCCCTTTATGTTTATCTTTAACCCATTTTTTGTAAGTTTTTAGTGCAAAAAGTCACACATTTCGCAAAAATTGTGCAAAAAAATTTCTGGAGTACTTACCTTCAGGAGGGGACTTGAATACGTTTGCAAAAAAAATGCAACTTTTCTGAAATTCACACATGATGAATTAGGCAAAAAGATCTGGAAAGCCTAAAACTCGCCCACAATGGAAACAATTAAGTGAAAACAAAAGAACTCATAAAAAAGTGATTTTAACCTCTTACTGACATATGACATATTGACAGTGGCATTTATGACAATCTATGACAGCGGCATTTAACACCCGTCATTCCGTCCGTCCACCAATGCCCAGGAAATGATCACACGGCGAGGATGAGTTGCCAAGACAGCTGAAGATCCTCCGTGACAGCCAGCCTGTACCTGATGCACTGCTTTGTATAGCACAAGAATCTGACGATCACAGCTTCAGATGTCTTAAGGAGAATATTAAATACAGTAAAATGTTAAAAAAATATTGTTTTAAATATCTGAAAAAAAATACAAAAACGCAAAGTTCAAATCGCCCCCATTTGTCCCATTAAAAATAAACAACAATAAAAAAATACATATTTGGTATCGCTGTGTTTGTAAAAGTCTGATCAAAATATAAAGTAAATCAATCCAATTGGTTAATGGCATAACGAGAAAGAAAATCACAACGCTAAAATTCCGTTTTTTTCACTGCCACAACATTGCAATAAAAAGCAATAAGAGGCGATCAAAACACTGTATCTATCCCAAATTATATCCGTAAAAATGTCAGTTTAGGGCGCAAAAAATAAGCCCTCACACAGCCCCATATCTCGGGTTTTGGAAAATGACGACACAAGCAAATCTTTTTTTGTTTTTAAAAATTTCTAATTTCTTTTAATAACTGAAAGGGGTTGTGCCTCCATAAAGAATACATGTAACCAAGCAGAAAGGTGGAATAAATGGTTTTGTAATTTACAATTATTAAAAATTCAACTCCATTAAAAAAATAACAAGCTTCCATCTTCTGAAGTATGCTCCCTGGCGCCCCATGGCATTATTCCAGCTGCAAGCTTTATCCGTCCTCCCAGTGGCCAATCAGCTGGCCATGCTTGCGCAGTACCTGTCATCATAAGAGGTCCCACCCAGCACCTCCCCCCAGTGTGCACAACCTATTGTCCCTGCGCTCACCTCACATAGGGCTGATAGTGCAGGGAGCAGATTCCTGAAAGCACAGAAGCATGACAGTGATTCTACACTCCCTCCCTGCACCGTTTTTTGTTCCCCTTCTTCCCAGTGCCATAACTTTTTTATTTTTTAGGTCAATATGGCCATGTCAAGACTTGTTTTTTAGCGGGGCAAGTTGTACTTTTGAACAACACCATTGGGTTTAACCCCTTTCCGAAATCGGGCGTAGATTTACGCCGTTGTCGGACTCCCTTGCTTTCATATGGGCTCCAGCGGTGAGCCCACATCTTTTCCGAGACATGTCAGCTGTTTTGAACAGCTGACATGTGCCCGCAATAGCCGCTGGTGGAATTGCAATCCACCCGCGCATTTAACTCGTGCTTCCGGACATTAGGCCAGGAAACCCGCCCACTGGTGACCTGCGTCACGAGATCAAGGGTCACATCAAACATACACATATTTGGTATCGCCGAGTTCAGAATCACTCGATCTATCAATAAAAAAAAGATTAACCTGATCGCTAAACAGGGTAGCGAGAAAAAAAGTCAAAGCGCCAGAATTACGTTTTTGGTCGCTGCGACATTGCATAAAAATGCAATAACAGGCAATCCAAAGATCGTATCTGCACCAAAATGGAATCATTAAAAACATCAGCTAGGGACGCAAAAAATAAGTCCTCACCCAATCCGAGATCACGAAAAATGGAGACGCTACAGATCCGGAAAATGGTGCAATTTTTTTTTTAACCCCTTCACCCCCAAGGGTGGTTTGCACGTTAATGACCGGGCCAATTTTTACAATTCTGACCACTGTCTCTTTATGAGGTTATAACTCTGGAACGCTTCAACGGATCTTCGCGATTCTGAGATTGTTTTCTCGTGACATATTGTACTTCATGTTAGTGGTAAAATTTCTTCGATATAACTTGCGTTTATTTTTGAAAAAAAACGCAAATATGGCGAAAATTTTAAAAATTTTGCAATTTTCAAACTTTGAATTTTTTTTCCCTTAAAACAGAGAAATATGTCACACAAAATAGTTAATAAATAACATTTCCCACATGTCTACTTTACATCAGCACAATTTTGGAACCAAAATTTTTCTTTGTTAGGAAATTAGAAGGGTTAAAAGTTGACCAGTGATTTCTCATTTTTACAACAAAATTTACAAAGCCATTTTTTTAGGGACCACATTTGAAGTCACTTTGACGGGTCTATATGGCAGAAAATACCCAAAAGTGACACCATTATAAAAACTGCACCCCTCAAGGTACTCAAAACTACATTCAAGAAGTTTATTAACCCTTCAGGTGCTTCACAGGAGCTGAAGCAACGTGGATGGAAAAAATTAATATTTAACTTTTTAGCCACAAAAATGATCTTTTACAAACTTTTTTTTATTTTCACAAGGGTAAAAGGAGAAAATGGACAGATAAAGTTGTTGTGCAATTTCTCCTGAGTACGCCAATAACCCATATGTGGGGGAAAACCACTGTTTGGGCACACGGCAGAGCTCGTAAGGGAAGGAGCGCCGTTTGACTTTTTCAAACTAAAATTGGCTGGAATTGAGATTGGACGCCATGTCGTGTTTGGAGAGCCCCTGATACGCCTAAACAGTGGAAACCCCCCACAAGTGACACCATTTTGGAAACTAGACCCCCTAAGGAACTTATCTAGATCTGTTGTGAGCACTTTGAACCCCAAAGTGTTTCACAAAAGTTTATAATGCCTGGGTGTGAAAAAAAAAAAAAACAATTTTCCACAAAAATGATTTTTTAGTCCCAAATTTTTGATTTTTCCCAAGGAAATTGGACCCCAAAACTTGTTGTCCAATTTGTCCTGAGTACGCTGATACCCCATATGTGGGGGGGGAAACTGTTTGGGCGCACGGCAGGGCTTGGAAAAGAAGCAGTAACGTTTTGGAATGCAAACATTGATGGGGTCATGTTCCGTTTGTAGTGCCCCAGATGAGCCTAAACAGTGGAAACCCCCACAAGTGACCCCATTTTGGAAGCTAGACCCCCTAAGGAACTTATCTAGATCTTTGTTGAGCACTTTGAACCCCCAAGTGCTTCACACAAGTTTATAATGCCCGGGCATGAAAATAAAAAATCCTATTTTTTTCCCACAAAAATTATCTCTTAGTCACTAATTTTTATTTTCCCATAGGTAACAGGAGAAATTGGACCACAAAATTTGTTGTCCAATTTGTCCTGAGTACGCTGATACCCCATATGTGGGGGGAACCACTGTTTGGGCGCATGGCAGAGCTGGAATGGAAGGAGCACTATTTGACTTTTTCCAACCAAAATTGGCTGGAATTGAGATTGGACGCCATGTTGCATTTGGAGAGCCCCTGATGTGCCTAAACAGTGGAAACCCCCCACAAGTGACCCCATTTGGGAAACTAGACCCCCTAAGGAACTTATCTAGATCTTTGGTGAGCAATTTGAACCCCCAAGTGCTTCACACAAGTTTATAACGTAGAGCCGTAAAATTAAAAAATTATATTTTTTCCACAAAATTGATCTTTTCACCCCAATTTTTATTTTCCCAAGGGAAACAAGACTCCAAAAGTTATTGTGCAATTTGTCCTGAGTGCGCTGATACCCCATATGTGGGGGTAAACCACTGTTTGGGTGCATGGCAGAGTTTGGAAGGGAAGGAGCGCCGTTTGACTTTTCAACGCAGAATTGGCTGGATGCCATGTCGTGTTTGGAGAGCTCCTGATCTGCCTAAACAGTGGAAACCCCCGACAAATGACACCATTTTGGAAACTAGACCCCTCAAGGAACTTATCTAGATGTGTGGTGAGCACTTTGAACCCCAAAGTGCTTCACAGAAGTTTATAACGTACAGCCGTAAAATAAAAAAATTCTTTTTTTTTTTTACAAAAATGATTTTTTAGCCCCCAATATTTTATTTTCACAAGGGTAACAGGAGAAATTGGACCCCAAAAGTTGTTGTCCAATTTGTCTTGAGTACGCTGATACCCAATATGTGGGAGTAAACTACTGTATGGGCGCACGTCGGGGCTCGGAAGGGAAGTAGTGACGTTTTGGATTGCAGACTTTGATGGAATGGTCTGGGGGAGTCATGTCGCATTTGGAGAGCCCCTGATGCGCCTAAACAGTGGAAACCCCCCACAAGTGACCCCATTTTGGAAAATAGACCCCAAGGAACTTATCTAGATGTGTGGTGAGCACTTTGAACCCCGAAGTGCTTCACAGAAGTTTATAACGTACAGCCGTAAAAATAAAAAATCCTTTTTTTTTTTTACAAAATGATTTTTTTGCCCCCAATATTTTTTTTCACAAGGGTAACAGGAGAAATTGGACCCCAAAAGTTGTTGTCCAATTTGTCCTGAGTACGCTGATACCCAATATGTGGGAGAAAACTACTGTATGGGCACACGTCGGGGCTCGGAAGGGAAGTAGTGACGTTTTGGATTGCAGACTTTGATGGAATGGTCTGGGGGCGTCATGTCGCATTTGGAGAACCCCTGATGAGCCTAAACAGTGGAAACCCCCCACAAGTGACCCCATTTTGGAAAATAGACCCCACAAGGAACTTATCTAGATGTGTGGTGAGCACTTTGAACCCCGAAGTGCTTCACAGAAGTTTATAACGTACAGCCGTAAAAATAAAAAATCCTTTTTTTTTTTACAAAAATTATTTTTTTCGCCCCCAATATTTTATTTTCACAAGGGTAACAGGAGAAATTGGACCCCAAAAGTTGTTGTCCAATTGTCCTGAGTACGCTGATACCCAATATGTGGGAGAAAACTACTGTATGGGCACACGTCGGGGCTCGGAAGGGAAGTAGTGACGTTTTGGATTGCAGACTTTGATGGAATGGTCTGGGGGCGTCATGTCGCATTTGGAGAGCCCCTGATGCGCCTAAACAGTGGAAACCCCCCACAAGTGACCCCATTTTGGAAAATAGACCCCACAAGGAACTTATCTAGAAGTGTGGTGAGCGCTATGAAGCCCCAAGTACTTCACAGAAGTTTTATAACATACAGCCGTAAAAACAAAAAAATCATTTTTTTTTTTACAAAAATGATTTTGTCGCCCCTAGTTTTTTATTTTCCCAAGGGTAACAGGAGAAATAGGCCAAATTGCACAATAACTCTTGGGTCCAGAGTATGCTGATACCCCATATGTGGGGTAAACTACTGTTTGGGCGCATGGCAGAGCTCAGAAGTGAAGGAGCACCATTTGACTTTTTCAACGCAGAATTGGCTGGAATTGAGATCAGACGCCATGTCACATTTCGAGAGCTCCTGATGTGCCTAAACAGCAGAAACCCCCCAATTCTAACTCCAACCCTAACCCCAAACACCAATAACCCTAGTCCCAACCCTAACCACAAACCTAACCCTAACACACCATAACCCTAATCCCAACCCTAATCCTAACGTTAGCGCCAACCCTAACCCTAATACTAACGTTAGCGCCAACCCTAACCCTAACTTTAGCCGCAACCCTAACCCTAACGGGAAAATGGAAATAAATACATTTTTTTAATTTTATTATTTTTCCCTAACTAAGGGGTGATAAAGGGGGTTTGATTTACTATTTATAGCGGGTTTTTGTGATTGGCAACTGTCACGCTAAAAGACGCTTTTTATTGCAAAAAATAGTTTTTTGCATCACCACATTTTGAGAGCTATAATTTTTGCATATTTTGGCCCACAGAGTCATGTGAGGTCTTATTTTTTGCGGGACGAGTTGACGTTTTTATTTGTACCATTTTTGAGCACGTGACGTTTTTTGATCGCTTTTTGTTTCGATTTTTGGGTGGTTAGAATGAACAAAAATCAGCAATTCATGAATTTCTTTTGGGGGAGGCGTTTATACCGTTCCGCGTGTGGTAAAATTGATAAAGCAGTTTTATTCTTCGGGTCAGTAAGATTACGGCGATACCTCATTTATATCATTTTTTTAGGTTTTGGCGCTTTTATAGAATGAAAACAATTTTATAAAAAATCATTATTTTTGCATCGCTTTATTCTGCGAGCTATAACTTTTTTATTTTTTCGCTCATGATGCTGTGTGATGGCTCGTTTTTTGCGGGACAAGATGACGTTTTCAGTGGTACCATGTTTAGTTATATTGGTCTTTTTGATCGCGTGTTATTTCACTTTTTGTTCGGCGGTATGATGATAAAGCATTGATTTTTTGCTTCGTTTTTTTTTTTTTTTTTTTAAGGGTTCACTAAAGGGGTTAACTAGTGGGACAGTTTTATAGGGGGGTCGTTACGGACGCGGCGATACCAAATATGTGTACTTTTATTGTTTTGTTTTTTTTATTTACAGGCAAAAAATGAATTTATTGGGGAATATTTTTTTTTTTTTTATGATTTTTTTTACACTTTTATTTTTACTTTTTTTACTTTTTTACTTTGTCCCAGGGTGGGACATCAC
Source organism: Oophaga sylvatica (assembly GCA_033576555.1). NCBI lineage: Eukaryota > Metazoa > Chordata > Amphibia > Anura > Dendrobatidae > Oophaga > Oophaga sylvatica. The sequence goes on from JARQOD010000005.1 coordinate 75,947,913, forward strand.
TGTATTTTAGCAGATCGCTGGTGTGACAGTGTGCACAACACTCTGTCACACCAGCGATCGCTCTGGCACTGCTGCAGGCTTCCCCAGCGCCTGCTCTCAGCAGGCACTGAGGAAGCCCCTCCCTGCAGGACCCCGGCGCCATCTTGGATCCGGGGACCTGGAGGGAGGACGGACCCTCGGAACAGCGCGACACATCGCGCTGCTCTGAGGTCTCAGGGGAGCGCGCAGGGAGCCCCCTGCCTGCGCGATCCTCCCCTGTGCCCCGGGTACACCGCGATCATGTTTGATCGCGGTGTGCCAAGGGTTAATGTGCCGGGAGCGGTCCGTGACCGCTCCTGACACACAGTCACGGGTGTCAGCTGTGATAATCAGCTGACACCCGGCGGCGATCAGCTGCGCTCCCTCTGGGAGCGCAGCTGATCGCCCATGACGTACTATTCCGTCCATGGGAATTAGGTCCAGGGTCACATGGACGGAATAGTACGTCTGATGGCAGAGAGGGGTTAACAAACTTTGGAATTTTTTTTCACCACTTAGATAAAAGAGAACCTAGACATATTTGGTGTCTATGAACTCGTAATGACCTGAAGAATCATACTGGCAGGTCAGTTTTAGCAATTAGTGAACCTAGTAAAAAAACAAAAAACAAGTGTGGGATTGCACTTTTTTTTGCAATTTCACCGCACTTGGAATTTTTTTTCCTGTTTTCTAGTACAAGACATGGTAAAACCAATGGTGTCGTTCAAACTTACAACTCGTCCCACAGAAAACAAGCCCTCACATGGCCATATTGGCAGAAAAATAAAAAAGTTATGGCTCTGAGAAGAAAAAGAGCAAAAAACAAAAATGCAAAACCGAAAGAAGCTCCGGGGTTAAGGGGTTAACATACGGGAAAATGGGAAAAAAATTCCAAATGTGGTGAAATTGCGAAAAAAAAGTGCAATTCCACAGCTTTTTTTTTTCTTTTCTAACTATGTTCACTAAATGCTAAAATTAACTAGCCATTATGATTCTCCAGATCATTTCGAGTTTGTAGACACCAAACATGTCTAGGTTCTTTTTTATTTAAGTGGTGACAAAAAAAATCCAAAATTTGTTAAACAAAAAAAAAAAAATTGGCACCATTTTCCGAGACCTGTAGCGTCTCCATTTTTCGTGAAATGGGGCTGTGTGAGGGCTTATTTTTTGGGCGCCGAGCTCATGTTTTTAATTGCAGATTTTGTTCTATCTACAATGTTTTGATCGCCCATTATTGTATTTTATTGCAATGTAGTGGCGACCAAAAACCGTAATTCTGCCTTTTTGATTTTTTTTCTCGTTACGCCGTTTAGCAAATAGGTTAATTTTTTTTTTTATTGATAACTTGGGCAATTCTGAACACAACTATGCCATATATGTGTATATTTGATTTTTTTTTTGTTTTATATTGAATGGGGCAAAAGGGGGGTGATTTGAACTTTTTATATTTTTTTTAAACATTTTTAAAAACACTTTTTTTTTTTTACTTTTTGCATTCTTCACAGCGCTCATAAGCATTCTGGCAATGACAATCATAGAGGTCTACTGCAGACGACAGGTTGTCATGCCGATGTATTGGTTACCCACTATCGTGTGACTGGGTCACCGATGGGTGGGATTGGTGAGCGCTTCCTGCAAGTGCGAGCTAAATGCCGCTGTCAGAGATTGACAGCAGGATTTAACTAGTTAACAGACGCGAATGAATTGCGATTCTACCCGCGGCTGTTGCGAGCACATGTCAACTGTATAGATCAGCTGTCATGTGCCTGGAAAGGTGCGGGCTCAGTGTCGTAGCCTGCACCAAACAGGGGGAATTCAATATTGGCACACTATTACGCCACATGCGGAGAGGAGTTAAATAAAAAAAAATCCTTTGCAAGTTTGGTATGTGCATTATTGTACTGACCTGAGGAATCACATTGTCAGGTCAGTTATACCTTATAGGGAAAATGGTAAATAAATTGCATTTTTTTTTTTGCAATTTCAATACACGTGAACGCACTTCCTGCTTTCCAGTGTATCGCATTATAAAATGAATGATGTAATTCAAAAGTACCACTTGTCACACAAAAAAAACAAGCCCTCATATGGTTATGTGGGAGGAAAAATAAAAAAAGACGTGGCTCTTGGAAGAAGAGGAGGAAAAAAAATGAAATGGAAAAACTGATAATTGTCAACATAGGGCAAATAAAAAAATGGTGCAAAAGAAATAATGAATTATGTATAACCACAGTACATGGAAAAAGAAAGTCATGGCACCTCACTCTGCGTCACTGCATCATGGTGCTGTGCTGTAACATCAAATAGGTGAGCACGCGTTGCGTTTAGAGTTGAGCGATACTTTCCGATATCCAAAAGTATCGAATCGGAATGGTATCGCCGATATCACTAAAATATCGGCGATACCCGATACGATACCGGAAGTCCCATGTAAGTCTATGGGAACAAAATATCGCAACTAAAAAAACCTCTTTCTTTCCTTGTAAACACTAAATATACACACATAGAATACATATATATATATATATACATGTCATTGTGACATATATATATACATATATGTATAGTTTATACACTTCTACATAGTAAAATATCCTCTGATTCAATTGCCGGGTAAAGCCGGCTTCTGTGAAAAGACAGAAGCACCCGACATGAAATGACACTTGGTGTACATAGGGTTAACCATGTCTTTTCATGTCCTTTGCTATCTGATTTGCACAAACAATTACATCAGTCTATGTGTGCAAAATTTCACACCTGTAGGGGTTAATTAAAGGTGTAAATTGTTGTAAAAAACGGACTTTTTTGCTACGATTTCACCTTAATTAACCCTACAGAGTGTGAAATTTTGCACACATTACACTCATGTAATTGTTTGTGCAAATCAGATATCAAACTACATGAAAAGACTGGTTAACCTAGTACACCAATGTCATTTCATGTCGGGTTCTGCATTTCACAAAGCCGGCAATTGAATTAGCGCTATTATACTATGTAGAAGTTATGAACTATAAATATAATTATATCATATATATGTTCCACAAATTCAATGACATGTCATAATATATATATATATGAGGTGTAAAATTGCTGAAAAAAAATGCGTGGGCTCCCGCCCTATTTTCGCAACCAGACAGACAAAGCCAGTGAGTGGGGGTCAGATAATAATAGCCCAGAGAGGGACCATTTTTTTTGGCCCCCCCCCCGGCTACTAACATCTGCCCCCAGACACCCCAGAAAGGGCAAATCTCTAATTAGATTTGCCCTTTCTGGCACTTTGCCCGTCTATTCCCATTGCCCTGTAGCGGTGGCGAATGGGTTAATATGGGGTTAAAATGACCTTGCAATTGAAAGGTCACTTTAAGCCAGGTTAATAATTGAGAGCTGTCAATTAGACAACTATCAATTATTAATCCTATTGTATGAAAGAAAAATCAAACACACACACTTTAATAAAAAAAGTTTAATGAAATAATCACACAGTTTTTGACCATATTTTATTTACCTGCTAAAACCATTTCCTGTAATAAAAATAAAATAATAAAGCAAAATTATTCTTACCAATCCGATGCACAGTCAGGTCCCACGGTGTAATCCTTCAGAAAGGGTTAATGTTTACTGCAGGGACCGCAGCTAATGCTGCAGCCTCACAGTAAACCCCCAAATGAATGAGCTCCTCTCCTGGCTGACAGGAGAGGAAGTGGAAAGCTTAATTGATTGCTTTCCACTTTCACTTCAGGTCAGCCAGGGACACCATCAGTGACGTCAGAGGGAACTGATTAACAAAAATAGGGGTTCCCTTCGAAAAAAAAATGGCGTGGGTCCCCCCTATTTTTGTTAACCAGCCAGATGAAGCAGACCGCTGAGGCCTGGATTTTCAGGCTGTTAAGGAGCCAAGATCCATGGACCTTGCCAGCCTGATAATACCAGGCCACAGCAGTCTGCATATCTTGGCTGATTAACAAAAATAGGGGATCCCCTCGAAAAAAATTGGCGTGGGGTCCCCCTATTTTGTTAACCAGCCAGATGAAGCAGACCGCTGAGGCCTGGTTTTTCAGGCTGGTAAGGGTCCAATATCCATGGACCTTGCAAGCCTGATAATACCAGGCCACAGCAGTCTGCTTAGCTTGGCTGGTTAACAAAAATAGGGGATCCCCTCGAAAAAAAAACGGCGTAGGGGTCCCCCTATTTTTGTTAACCAGCCAAGTAAAATGCAGACTGCTGCGGCCTGGTATTAAAAGACTGTCAAGGCCCATGGATTTTGGCCCTCAACAGCCTGATAATACCAGGCTACAGCAGCCCCACATTTGGCGCATCAAAAGATGTGCCAATTGTGGCACTTTACCCGGCTCTTCCCACTTGCCCTGTAGCGGTGGCAAGCGGGGTAATAAGGGGTTAATGTCACCGTTGATTGCACGGTGACAATAAGCCCGGTTAATAATGGAGAGGTGTCAATAAGACACGATCCATTATTAATCCCAAAGTTATTAAATGTATAAAAAAAAGACACAGCAAGAAAAAAGTCTTTTAATGAAATAAAAGAGACAACACAGTTTTCATTATTTTATTATACTCCTCATTCCTGCGACGCCATCGATCTCCTGTAAAAAAAAAAAAAAACAAACCAACAGTATACCACCTGTCCGACGCAGTCCATAGTAACGATAGTCCCACGACGATCCAGCTCTGCTACATCGCAATGACAGGCAGAGCCTGACATCCCGGCGCAGCACAGCTGCTTACCAGCTTCCCCGGCGGTGACGTCATCGGACTGCTTTACGGCCGCGATTACCCAGCAGTCACTGCAGTTATCGCGAGAAACTGCATGTGACCGCCGGGGAGAAGAGGATGGCGGCCATTAAGCAGTCCAGGCCGTGACCGCCGGAGATCTTCTGCCGGGTAAGTGCCGCTGACTCCTGACAGACCGGACCGACGGACACTGACAGTGACAGTGACAATTCCGATTCCGGTATCCGATATGACGAAAATATCGGTACTCGGAATCGGAATTCCGATACAGCCAATATCGGCCGATACCCGATATTTGCAGTATCGTATCGCTCAACCCTAGTTGCGTTCCTTAAAGGGAATCATCAGGTTATTGTCACCTAATCTATTATCTGCTTAACGATCTGTCCATGAAGGGTTCTTTGGCAGTAGCACACAGCAACGGTGATAACGGGCAGCCTTGCTTATGGAGTTGTTTTTCAGTTAGAGCAAATAACAAGGTAATTGTGCTAACCACTTAACAGTCCATTTTAACACATTTTCATAAAACCCTAATTGTTTCATTACTTTAAAGTTCCATCTACATACCTACCAGTGGCTTTGCCACATTTTACCAAAAAAAGTATTAAATGTTTTTACAGTCTTCCACATAATTATGTATTTCAGCTCCTGTGACGCTGCACTATGCCGTCGCTGTGGTGAAAAAATCAAGTAGCTTCCAACTTGATCAACTAAAAGGCAAGAGATCTTGTCATTCTGCGGTGGGAGAGGCGGCAGGTTGGGTCGCTCCTTTGAATGTTCTCCTTAAGAAGAAATTTCTGTTGTGGGAAGAACCAGAACAAAAGTCTATTGAAAAAGGTACAACAGAGGATGAGTGATGCACTAATCAACTAGTTTCATCCATTAAATGGTATAGGCTGCCCCCATGTGTCCCCTGGAGAAAATATAGTGTATGGCACCATATGGACCGTGAGACACCCTGAATATCCTAAGTACGGATCTGTGCACATCATGTTGTTGTGTGAAAATAAGGCCTTGTGATCCGTGACATTTACTGAGTGACACCTAGAAATGACTATATTCCCACAGTATGGATTCACTCTATCTGGTAGGCATTATTAGGTAGTGATCACACATACAATGCAGTTTTGGTCCAAACACGTGCAGTTTTTATTGCTTTCCACAGGTTGCAGAGCACCAAAACAAACTCATAAACATAAATCCCTAACCTTGGCCCGGCGCTAACTATTAGCACAAAAGCAGATAAATACAAAGAATAAATCCAATAATATTAATAAATACAGTAAGTTTAACTGTATTACTCTGCTCCAAACATGAATGGCCGACCATTCGGTATTAAAACCAAAACATGATATCATAAATCATGGAAAATAAAAACCAAATTAATCTAATAAAATAAATTAAAATGAAATAAAATACTAAATATAAATAAAAATTGTGGACAATATTATAAAAAACCTTTATTAAATGGGGTTTAATATGGTACATAAAAAGACACCAAATAACATTTAGGCTAAGTGCACACGTTTGCAGAATATTCCTGAGCAAAACCGGACTTTTTTCGCGGCAAAAACGCGTGGTTTTTTGCGCGGTTTTTGGTGCGTTTTTTGTGCGGATTTGACACATTTTTACCGCGATTTTTCCCTGAACTTTCTAGGTCAATAATATAGCGGGAAAAACGCTAGAATTCCGCAAAATTAATGGACATGTTGCTAGATTTTCCGCGATGCGTTTTTTTCACGGAAAAAAACGCACCATGTGCACAAAAATTGCGGAATTCATTCTAAATGATAGGATGCTTAATTCATGCGTTTTTGACGCGTTTTTTCCCGCGAAAAAACGCGAAAAAAACGCAAATATTCCTGAACGTGTGCACTTAGCCTTAATGGTCTGATTGTGTTGCAAAGAAATAATAAGATCACCAGATGTAGCACTTATGCAATGTAATAAAGTAGTGAATAAAAATCAATCCGTGAAAAAACATGAAAAATCAGTTATATAAAAAATAATAACAAATTTCATCAAAAAAATAAATAAAAAATAAATGAAAATTTTTTTTTATAAAAAAAAAATATATATACGTTAACCCAAGTGTTAAGTGCAATTCTAATGTGCAAATTATATATGCTTACTAAATCACAAGGGAGTAACCCATTATCACATGTGTATGGTGATGATAATTAAAAGGTGCTAAAAGTGCTTTAATTGTCTCTCAACTATAAGGGCTGTATACACCACCTAATATACGTATGGGGTTAATCCCGATATATACTGTATGTGTGATACTAGTCACACTAAATGTGCAAATATAAATAAAGTGCTCCAGTGCTTATTACTTTATAATCACAGCCCTCCCCACATATTATATCTTAGAGAGGATAACAAACTGATCATGAACACTCCCGTGCAGAGATTATAAGTTATCCCTCACATGTGGTGGTACTCACATTACAGACATTAAGCAGACCAATAAATAAAATTAGCAGCCGACCAGATTCATTACCTTATATAAGGGGTCTAATGTGTAGGTGGGCAGCATGTGTAGGTGGGCTGCATGTGTAGGTGGGCAGCACACCTACACATTAGACCCCTTATATAAGGTAATGAATCTGGTCGGCTGCTGATTTTATTTATTGGTCTGCTTAATGTCTGTAATGTGAGCACCACCACATGTGAGGGATAACTTATAATCTCTGCACGGGAGTGTTCATGATCAGTTTGTTATCCTCTCTAAGATATAATATGTGGGGAGGGCTGTGATTATAAAGTAATAGGCACTGGAGCACTTTATTTATATTTGCACATTTAGGGCTCATACTCACTTGCTGGAAAAAAAACGGTCCGTTTTCAGGATGGTCCGATTATGTGCAATTTTCATGCGATTTTTTGGAGCACCATCTATTGCATTAGCGATTATCATGCCAAATTCGCATCAAATCGCTGCATGCTGCGATTTTTTCTCACACCGATTTCGGCTGAGTAAAAAAATCGCAAATGAGATGTCACCTATTGAATAACATTGGTCCGATTTCAATCCGATTTTTTATCGGCTTGAAATCGTCCATTTTCGGGTCAAGTGAGTATGAGCCCTTAGTGTGACTAGTATCACACATATATAGCGGGATTAACCCCATACGTATATTAGGTGGGGTATACAGCCCTTAGGCTAAGTGCATACGTTCAGGAATGTTTGCAGAATATTCCTGAGCAAAAACGGACTTTTTTCGCGGTAAAAAATGCACGTTTTTTGAGCGGATTTTGCTAGTTTTTGGTGCGTTTTTGCGCGGATTTGACGCGTTTTTACCGCGATTTTCCCTGAACTTTCTAGGTCAATAATATAGCGGGAAAAACGCTAGAATTCCGCGAAATTAATGGACATGTTGCTAGATTTTCCGCGATGCGTTTTTTTTCGTGGAAAAAACCGCACCATGTGCACAAAAATTGCGGAATTCATTCTAAATGATAGGATACTTAATTCATGCGTTTTTGACGCATTTTTTCCCGCGAAAAAAACGCAAATAATCCTGAACGTGTGCACTTAGCCTCATAGTTGAGAGACAATTAAAGCACTTTTAGCACCTTTTAATTATCATCACCATACACATGTGATAATGGGTTACTCCCTTGTGATTTAGTAAGCATATATAATTTGCACATTAGAATTGCACTTAACACTTTGTTTACCCACTTGGGTTAACGTGTATATATATATATTTTTTTATAAAAAAAAATGTATTTATTTTTTATTTTTTTGATGAAATTTGTTATTATTTTTTATATAAGTGATTTTTCATGTTTTTTCACGGATTGATTTTTATTCACTACTTTATTACATTGCATAAGTGGTACATCTGGTGATCTTATTATTTCTTTGCAACGCAATCAGACCATTAAATGTTATTTGGTGTCTTTTTATGTATCATGTTAAACCCCATTTAATAAAGGTTTTTTATAATAATATTGTCCACAATTTTTATTTATATTTAGTATTTTATTTCATTTTTATTTATTTTATTAGATTAATTTGGTTTTTATTTTCCATGATTTATGATATAATGTTTTGGTTCTAACCAATGTTTTGGCGCTAACTATACAGAATAGGCCCTGGCTACTCATACATGACTGAGCTAGCCCCAGTTTGGTCAAACAAAACAGCTATTGTCCATAGCAGCCACTGATACAGGTGCTTCTCACTAAATTAGAAATCAACATTAACAGAAATAAACACTTGAAATAGATCACTTTGTTTGTAATGACTCTATATAATATATGAGTTTCACTTTTGTTTTGAGGAACTGAATAAATTCGCTTTTTGATGATATTCTAATCTACTGAGAAGCAATTGTACTTGCGGTACTCTGCGCACAGCCTGTGCTGACTCTTCTCAGAGAGGGATTCTGCCCTCTATTTCTCTTCAGATCCAAAACGCATCCAGTCTGGTCAGCTTCCCACAGCTGATTGACTACGGTGAACAGCTTGCCTGGGTATATGCAGTGCTAGCCTAGTGATCTAATCAGAACCTGTAGAGCTAGAATTTAACCCTAGCCTACCTGGCTTTGCTGTATATACCCCAGTCACTCTGCCCAAAGCTGGGGGATGAGCACCATCTCCCAACATACAGAACCTGCAGGACTTTAAATTGACCTGAATGTGAGGCACATGGTTGAAGACACGAGGGTGACCTAGTAACTCCAAGAACCAGCCCCTATTTTTGGGTACTGATTTTCGGCCGTGCTGATTTTTGGAAGGCAGCAAAATTACTGGCACTTTGATACCTTCAAGTATCGCTTCTTACCGGGCCAACCAGCAAGGGTTTCAAGTGGATCCTTCCAGGGTTTTAGTTTGTTGTCATAATATATGGGAACAGACTTTCTTTTCCCTGGTCAGTATACATTATGGTTAATCTCTCCCACCTTTTCCACCACCCTACAGAGTCCCTGTCACTGAGCAAAGAACTTGCTCTCCCCTGTAGGCCCTAAGACAAGTATCTGATCCCCACTCTTAAATTTTCTCACTCCGCTGACCGATGATACCTCCTTGGTTGTTCCTCTTTGGCCTTAAGGAGGCACTCTTTTACCTGTCCCTTCACAACAACTCATTATGCCTGGTCCCTAGTGGAAACCGACTAACGTGACCTCTGACATGACCATGGGCCCCTTCTTTGGGTCTCCCAGAAATGTGACTTCATACTTCCTTGTTTGCTCAGAGAGTTCTACATGGTCAAGTATCTTTCCACGAGGCTCACAAGGTCATCGGAATTCAGGGGCTCTCCTTGATCCACCCAGCTTAGCACGGCTTTCGGTAGTGAGTGGATAGATCAGTCCACTACCACTCAGTCCACCATCTGTGCTGCAGTACAGGTGTCAAGCTGCTGCCAATTTTGCACCAGGTTTAACAGGTCGAGCATCTAGCACTGGGGAAGTTCGTAGTTTGGTAGCACCAGAGGTGCCCCCGTTGTACCCTGACTTCCAGGGTGGTGCCCAGATGTGCCATAATCTCCTCCTTTAACCGCTGCTTATACTGCTGTCCCAACTCCTGCTCCTGGTAAAACTGATGGATCAGAAGTTTGTTAGTCTCCAGTTGGGGCTGCTGCAACTGCAGATTGGCTTGGACTGGTTGCTTAACAAGCTCTTTCATGCCGTGTTATCAATGCTGTGGCTGCCTTTACCAAGGAAATTCGCCTGTGCTCTCGGGGACTTCATGCCCGCATTCTCCATTAATTGTAGGGATTCACTCGCTCTGGTAGGCATTAGACCTTAATGCAGTTTTGGTCCAAACATTTGCAGCTTTAATTGTTTTTCACAGGTTGCACAAGACCAAAACAAACTCATAAACATAAATTTCTTGCCTTGTCAAGGCACTAACTAAACAGAACAGACCCTGGCTACTCATACATGACTGAGCTAGTCCCAGCTCGGTCAAACAAAACAGCTATTGTCCATATCAACCCTTGATATTTGCGGTTCTCTGCACACAGACTGTGCAGACGCTTCTTAGAAAGTGATTCTGCCTCTCTTTCTCCAAGAACCATCCAGTCTGGTCAGCTTCCCTCATCTGACTGACTAAGGAGAACAGCTCTCCTGGTTATATGCAGGGCTAGCCTGGTGATCTGATTGGATTCTGTAGACCAAGGATTTAACTTTTACTGCACCAGTTAAAAATAAACAATAATATGAAAAAAAATAGTGATATACTTCAAATTCCTACTATTACTTTCCATAATTCATTTTTACCAGAAATTGCCTTGTGCAGACCATCAGTCATTTTGCATTAATTCCTAATGAAAGTTCTAGGAGGTACTAAGTACAACTAGGTACTACTAGTACCTACATACCACCCAGAGGTGGAAAAACAACAAAAAGGGCCCTTATGCAAGAATGGTTTTTGGGCCCTTTGCAGTCCAATAGTTTTTGTCTATGACTGAAGCTATGTGCTGCTTTGGAGGTATTAGCAAACCCCCATGCCTTTGGGCCTTTTGTCTGAACAGGCTGCATCAATGATATGTCCAATTCTGCTACCATAAGTAATGGAAAATACAAATGGGTTAGTTCTGCATTGCCATAGGAAGAATAACTGATGAAAATCTAATAGTAAGTGGTTTATTTGTCAATGCGTTTTGAAGCATGTAGTTTCTTCATCAGTATAATAGGCCCCACATAGCCCTCCTTATAGTATAATGGACCCCATACAATTCTCCATATAGTATAATGGGGCCCACATAGCACTCCATATAGTATGTTGGGTGCCATGTAGTCCTCCATACGGGTCCAAAGTCCTCCTTATGGTATAATGGGCCCCACATAGTCCTCTATACGATATAATGGGCCTCACATATACCTTCATACGGTATAAAGGGCCCCACATAGTACTCCATATGGTATAATGGGCCATACATAGTCCTCCATAGAGTTTAATGGGCCCAACATTATCCTATTATCCTCTATACAGTATAATGTGCCACACATTGCCTTACAAACAGTATAATGCGCCCCACATTGTCTTACATACAATATAATGGGCTCCACATAGTCCTCCATACAGTGTATTGGGTCTCACATAGTCCTCCATATAATATACTGCCCCCCAACTCATGTGCGTCATAGCTGCAGCATTTTCTGCTGCCCTTGGCGTTATGTCACTACCTGCTATGACCTACCTACTACTGCTTTCCTATTCACATTTAATAAAAGATTACATACATTTGTATAGTTGTGCAGATTGGAAAGATCTATTAAACTAATTTGCGACTGTACAAACATTTTTTTACTAGTTGATCATAGTGAGTGCTCTTCTGTGAATTGATGAAATATTCCGCTCTGTTTCCACCATAGTTGCCTCAGAGATCTTCTCAGCGAGCTGTGCCCCAGGAGCCCAAGAGGCGAACCTGTGTGAGCAGTGTGCCGGTCAGGAAGATAAGTGCACACGTGGTCCTGGAGAGCCGTACTATGGGGATGAAGGCGCCTTTAGGTGATGTACAATGCAACTGGTTTGTCTTTTTTGAGAGAACCTCAGACAACTGATATCATCTTACAGATAAAAAATTGGTGCTCATGTATAAATGCTAATGTACTCTTTTCCTTTTTCATGTAGATCTCACTTTCAAAATGTGATTCTTTTTGTAGACATATTTTTGTACATCTGTATTTAAATTGCAATAAAAGCTAAGTAAAACAAATTAATTGCTACTGTTCAACAAAAAAACCCCAAATATAGCTAATATGACTAAAAGCCATTTCCCCATACATTTAGTTTTTTCATCCCAAAGGGATAAAACTGATCAGACATCATCAGTTCATTTTCATCAGTTCGGCCTCATCAGTTCATTTTCAGCAGAAGACAGTGTCGGATTTACATTTGTGGAGTTTGTAGGCACAGATTGTCTGGTAACTTAGATTTTACCTACCTACTAGGCTATGCCTTAGAGTGAACATGTTATATCCCTAAATGTTTTATTCTGCAGATATAGAGTTAATCTGAATAGGGCTGCCACCAGGAAGTTCAGGGCCCCATACTGGCAAAATTTTCTGGCCCCATTGAGACTCCGCCCAGGCTCCACACTAGACCCACCTCTCCTACTCGAACCTCCCACAGTCCCACCGCCCACACTTAGAAAAACTCCACTTCTGCACCACTTCCTCACCAATCACACAAAAAAAAAAAAAAACCCTGTTTGGGAGAGAAGAATAGACAAATTGCGGCGCCCTAAGTGCGTAAAAACAATATTATAGTCTTTAGAGTGTGCACAATTTTATGCACTCACCTGATAGAAGACTAATATGGCTTTAGATTGTGTATCCTCAAAAATCCTTCTGGGATACTTTTCAATAGACAGGGCTTGCAGCTTGCCTCAGGTGGATCCAAGTGAAAGAGCCAGATTCAGGCTCACACAGGATGAGTAAATCAAGAAAGGCACATCCAGCCCATGAATGGCAGCGCTTCCCAGGACTCACATCCAAAGATGATATTTCATATTTTTTTTATTTAATAAGTTAAAATGGAGGAGATACAACGCGTTTCGGATACAGTATATATCCTTCATCAGGTATCATAAAAACACAGTACAAATCCTAATAATATAAAATTCAGTAACACTTATATATAGTGGCAAACCTTTTATCCCAGTCTCAGACACTTGATTTAGGGAGTGGACCAAGTTCAGGAGCACACCCACCAACTTTGACAGCAAAGATGCAAGAAGAAAAAAAAAAAAAAGCATTCAAACTCTCTCTATGATATCATTCAATCCATTTGGATATAATGTTCCCAGACGATATATCCAAAACGTTTCTTTCCGGTTTAAAAGAGCATTCCTATTTGCAATACCAGAGGGTATCTGTTCCACTGGAGTTACTTTTATGTTGAAAATGTTGTTATGTTTAATTAGCAGATGCCTTGAGAGACTATGTTTTAAAAACCCATTTTTTGCTCTATTTCTGTGACCATTAATGCGGGACCGCAGTGTCTGCACAGTGCGTCCCACATATTGCAAACCGCAACTGCATGTGATGACATATACAACATAATCACTGCTACAGCTGAGTCTTTGTGAAATCTCAAAGACCTCACCAGTATTGTTACATTTGATAGTTTTAGCCCCGTGATCTAGGATCCCACAGGTACAACATTTTTTGGAGGTGCATTTGAAAACTCCGGTTCCTTGAAAAACACCACTTGAAATTTGATCCGTACCTTTTTTATTGTTTTTTCCTTTTGAATCCAACTTGTTTTTACAAGATTTAGTAAAGTCTCTTCCTTCATATTTGAGAGACTCCACACAATTAATCGAGGAATTGAGGGTTTTTATTTAGCAAAGACAGAGATGCTCCCTGAACAAAGAGACTTTCTGTTAAAGGGTCTCAAATTCATTCTTGAACACAATGTGTTCATTTTTGAAGGCGTACTGTACTTACAGTTGCTCGGCACCGCGATGGGGACTCGGGTCGCGCCAAGTTTCGCAAACTTATTCATGGGGCGATTCGAGTCCTCATCGTCACTCTCTAAGCCTGTTTTTAATGATAAAATAAGGCTTTACAAGCGCTTCATTGATGATCTGATTATCATATGGAAGGGGACAGAGGAGGAAGCGGCACATTTTATAAAGGAGCTCAATAATAACACCCTGGGGATCACCTTTACATCACAATTTAATAAAGAAAAAATGGTGTTTCTTGATCTAGAGATACGCCATAGTGGGAAAAAAATTATTACAAAAACCCATTTCAAAAAGGTGGGTTCAAATGGCTTTTTAGATTTCAACAGTGCACATTACAAAAAGTGGAAGGTAAATATACCCCACAGCCAATTTTTTCGTATAAGAAAGAATTGTACGAGAGAATCTGATTATGTAGCTCAGTCTAAAATTCTAAAAAGAAAATTCAAGGAAAAAAGTTACCCAAAAAATTTGATAAATGGTGCATATAGGGCTAACAAAATAAAAACACAGGAGGAATGTTTAAAAGGAAAAAATAGGAAGGGGGATAATTTGACTATTGGTAAAGAAAAAAGTGATGATCGCTGGAAATTGAATTTTGTGACAACATTCAATAGGGGAAATAAAGTCATAAGAACTGTGCTTTCAAAATATTGGTATATCTTGAAGCGTGACCCTGTTTTGGGAAAACATCTCCCTGATAAACCAGGGATTACATATAGAAGGGGGAAAACTTTGAAAAACTTGGTGGCCCCCAGTAAATTAAAAAAACAGTTGGATTCAAAAGGAAAAAACAATAAAAAAGGTACGGATCAAATTTCAAGTGGTGTTTTTCAAGGAACCGGAGTTTTCAAATGCACCTCCAAAAAATGTTGTACCTGTGGGATCCTAGATCACGGGGCTAAAACTATCAAATGTAACAATACTGGTGAGGTCTTTGAGATTTCACAAAGACTCAGCTGTAGCAGTGATTATGTTGTATATAGAATCATAGAATGGTAGAGTTGGAAGGGACCTCCTGGGTCATCTGGTCCAACCCCCTGCTCAAAGCAGGATTCTCTAAATCATCCCAGACAGATGTCTATCCAGCCTCTGTTTGAAGACTTCCATTGAAGGAGAACTCACCACCTCTTGTGGCAGCCTGTTCCACTCATTGATCACCCTAACTGTCAAAAAGTTTTTTCTAATATCTAATCTGTGTCTCCTCCCATTCAGTTTCATCCCATTGCTTCTAGTCTTTCCTTGCGCAAATGAGAATAAAGATGATCCTTCTACAATGTGACAGCCCTTGAGATATTTGTAGACAGCTATTAAGTCTCCTCTCAGTCTTCTTTTTTGCAAGCTAAACATTCCCAAATCCTGCAAACCGTTCCTCATAGGACATGGTTTGCAGACCGGTCACCATTCTGGTGGCTCTTCTCTGAACTTGCTCCAGTTTGTTGATGTCTTTTTTAAAATGTGGTGCCCAAAACTGGACACAGTATTCCAGATGAGGTCTGACCAAAGAGGAGTAGAGGGCAATAATGACCTCACGTGATCTAGACTGTATGCTTCTGTTGATACATCCTAGAATTGCATTTGCCTTTTTTGCTGCTGCATCACATTGTTGACTCATGTTAAGTCTGTGATCAATTAGTATACCCAAGTCTTTTTCACATGTGCTGTTACTTAGCCCTATTCCTCCCATTTTGTATATGCTTTTTTCATTTTTATTGCCCAGATGTAGTACTTTGCATTTTTCCCTGTTAAAATCCATTCTGTTAGTTGCTGCCCACTGCTCCAGTTTATGTATATCTTTTTGAATCCTCTCTCTCTCTTCTCTAGTATTAGCTACCCCTCCTAGCTTTGTGTCATCAGCAAATTTGATCAGTTTACCCTCAATTCCTTCATCTAAATCATTGATAAAGATGTTGAACAATACAGGGCCCAAAACAGAGCCTTGTGGTACCCCACTTGAGACATTCTTCCAACTGGATGTGCAGCCATTTACAACCACTCTTTGGGTCCGATCACTAAGCCAGTTATGAATCCACCTAACAGTTGCCTTGTCCATTCCATACTTAGTCATTTTTTCAATAAGGATTGTGTGAGATACTTTGTCAAATGCTTTGCTGAAGTCAAGATATACTATATCTACAGCATTTCCCTGATCCACCCAGTCAGTGATTCTGTCATAGAAGGAAATTAAGTTTGTCTGACATGACTTATTAGTTACAAACCCATGCTGACTCTGTTTAATCACTTCATTCTTATCCAGGTACTTGCATACATGTTCTTTAATAATTTGTTCAAAGATCTTTCCTGGTATAGAAGTCAGACTCACCGGCCTGTAGTTCCCTGGGTCCACCTTCTTCCCCTTTTTGAAGATAGGAACAACATTTGCTCTTCTCCAGTCTTCTGGGACTTCTCCTGTTCTCCAAGAATTTTCAAAGATTATGGACAGTGGTTCAAGAATTTCTTCTGCTATCTCCTTCAGTACCCTGGGGTGTAATTCATCTGGACCTGGAGACTTGAATTCATTTAGGTTAGCTAAGTGTTTCCGCACTGTCTTTCTGTTTATAGATATCCTGGATTCTTCTATTCCTTTAATAGGACAGTGAAGATCAGTTGATGTTACATTTCCTTTCTGAGAGAAAACAGATGCAAAATAGGAATTTAAAAGTTCAGCCTTCTCAACATCCTGACTTACCATTTCATCATTTTCATCCTGTAAAAATCCTACATCACATGCAGTTGCGGTTTGCAATATGTGGGACGCACTGTGCAGACACTGCGGTCCCGCATTAATGGTCACAGAAATAGAGCAAAAAATGGGTTTTTAAAACATAGTCTCTCAAGGCATCTGCTAATTAAACATAACAAAATTTTCAACATAAAAGTAACTCCAGTGGAACAGATACCCTCTGGTGTTGCAAATAGGAATGCTCTTTTAAACCGGAAAGAAACGTTTTGGATATATCGTCTGGGAACATTATATCCAAATGGATTGAATGATATCATAGAGAGAGTTTGAATGCTTTTTTTTTTTTTTTCTTCTTGCATCTATGCTGTCAAAGTTGGTGGGTGTGCTCCTGAACTTGGTCCACTCCCTAAATCAAGTGTCTGAGACTGGGATAAAAGGTTTGCCACTATATATGTGTTACTGAATTTTATATTATTAGGATTTGTACTGTGTTTTTATGATACCTGATGAAGGATATATACTGTATCCGAAACGCGTTGTATCTCCTCCATTTTAACTTATTAAATAAAAAAATATGAAATATCATCTTTGGATGTGAGTCCTGGGAAGCGCTGCCATTCATGGGCTGGATGTGCCTTTCTTGATTCACCAATCACACATTAACAGTTCCCATCACCAGATCACATACATAGCCATCAGCTTTTATTTGGTCAAAAGTTTTTTAATCTGCCACCACGAAAAGGTAGACTCTTTTGGCCTGCCCCACTCTACTGTAACTTATTAAACATTTGTTAAAATATCCAATACTCTTTAGGTATATTTTTATTTATTTTTCAGTTTTTAAAATGACCAATAATATAACAGCACCCCAGGATCAGACAACATATAACCACCACATAGTGACCAAATAAAAACCACATACAAGTAACAAATACCACCACATCATGACCAGACCAGATATTACCACCACATAGTGACCGAATAATACCACATACAAGGGACAAATACCGTCACACCATGGCCAGACCACATATCACCACCACATAGTGACTAAATAATACCACATTCAAGGAACAAATATTGTCACACCATGACCAGATCACATATTACCACCATGTAGTGACCGAATACTACAATTCTAATCATTAATAAAAATAAACACAATACTAATATCACCATAGGTGTCATTATACACAGACACTCTGTACATAGTATACATTGTCAGTGTACAGGTAATACAGTGATCACCAGTGACATTTTACACAGGAGCTCTGTATATAGTGTCAGTGTACAGGTAATACAGTGATCAGCAGTAACATTATACACAGGAGCTCTGTATATAATGTCAGTGTACAGGTAATACAGGGATCATCGGTGACATTATACACAAGAGCCCTGTATATAATATACAGTGTATAGTGTTAGTATAAAGGTAATACACGGATTCACTGGTGACGGCTCTAGTTGAAGTCCTTCATCTTTGCTTTTCATTTCCATTCAGCACAAATCGCCATCACTTCTTCCAGCCAGGTCTTGTCTCTGCAGAAAATAATACAGTTATGTAGAGCACCACTTGCAGAGCACATTACTTAATTTTTTCCCAACTTCTACACTACACCAAATGAATAAAAATGGGGACATTGTCTCACCCTCCACAGTACCAGCACTTCCACCATTGAAAATAGTATCCTCAAAAATAAAATACACCACTACAGTAATAATATCCCTTAATTAGCCGCTACAGTAATAATATCACCCATCCTGACCCCCTTGTGTTTCATTTGTGGCTCCAGCCATATGTTCTCCCATCCTGTCCTCATGTGTCTCCATTCTGCTCCCATGTGATGTCACATCCTGTCCCATATGATCTCCCATCCTGCCTCATATGATCTCCATTTGGCCCCATCTGTCCCATGATCCTGCCCCATCTGTCTCATGATCCTGCCCCATCTGTCTCATGATCCTGCCTCATCTGGCCCATGATCCTGCCTCATCTGGCCCATGATCCTGCCTCATCAGGCCCATGATCCTGCCCCATCTGTCTCATCGTCCTGCCCCATCTCTCTCATCGTCCTGCCCCATGATTTTGCCCCATCTGTCTCCATCCTGCCCCTATGTTCCTGTCCCTTCTGTCTCATCCTGTCCCATGATCCTGCACCATGTGTCTCCATCCTGCCCCATGATCCTGCACCATGTTGCTGCCCCATCTGTCTCCCTCCTGCCCCATGATCCAGCACGTGTCTCCATCCTGCCCCTATGTTCGATCCCGCACCATGTGTCTCCATCCTACCCCATGTTCCTGCCCCATCTGTCTCTATCCTGCCCCATGATACTGCACCATGTGTCTCCATCCTGACCCATCTATCTCCATCCTGCCCCATGTTCCTGCCCCATCTGTCTTCATCGTGCCCAATGATCGTGCACCATGTGTCTTCATCCTGCAGCCCAAACATATTGCTGCTTGCAGCTTTCAATAAAACACTTTCTCCTTACCTGCGCACCTCTCCTTACCTTCGCACGTTCAGTTACTGCACCGGAAGAATCCTCCTGCCCCTGCGGCCCGGTGAGCAGAAGGGGCCCGGTCTCGGCCCTCTCTGCTCACCGGACCCCATACACCAGTAAGGGCAGTGATGTCCTGAATCTGCAGGTTAATAGCATTGCGTTGATGTCCAGTGCCTTACTGAAAATGTTGCTGTTGGGAGAAAATGTTCCTCCTGGGAGCCGCCGGCTTTCAGTGATAAAGGAGTGTCGGAATGGCTACAGTCACCGCTCACAACATTGTGACTGGCGGCTGTAAGCACACTCCAGCACTTTAACTGACAGCTCACTCTGCACAGATGCGCTGCAAAAAAAGCTGTCAATCATAGTGCTGGAGTGTGCTTACAGACGCCGCTCACTGTTCAGTGAACAGTGACTGTTGCTTCTACCGACACGCCTCTATGACTGAAAGCAGGCAGTTCCCGGGAGTAACAAAGTTTTTTTCTGCTGGTAACTGCTCTTTCAGTACGGCGGACTGACGGTATAGTAACCCTATTAACTTGCAGATAAACTGTACATCTGCAAGTCAATAGCATTTGAGAACAATACAGGTTCCCTTTAAGTCATAAATTGATCTTAAACAATAAAGTAAAACATTGTGGGAGCTTCTCACAATATTTTGCACCTTTTGCAGATTTTATTTGCCTCATCTATGTGCCCTCCTCTCATTTCTACAGCATTGTCATCCTTAACATAGAATTACACATAATTCACTGGTCAAAGTATCTATAGGAGATGCCCCTCCAATGGGACCACCCATAGACACAAGTGATGAGTGAATGTGCTCGGATAAGGTGTCATCTGAGCATGCTCGTGTGCTAACCGAGTGCATTCGGCGTGCTTCAAAAATATATTTAAGTCCCCGTGGCTGCAGATCTGCGGCTGTTCAACAGCCACAACACATGCAGGGATTGCCTGTTTATTAGAAAGGGAGAAGATACAGATTAGATATTAGAAAACATTTTTTGATAGTGAGGGTGATCAGTGAGTGGAAAAGGCTGCCACAAGAGGAGGTGAGTTCTCCTTCAATGGAAGTCTTCAAACAGGCTGGACAGACATCTGTCTGGGATGATTTAGTGAATCCTGCTTTGAGCAGGGGGTGGACACGATGACCCTGGAGGTTCCTTCCAACTCTACGATTCTATGCTTCTATGATATTATTCGAGCACACCGAAGACACTCGGTTAGCACATGAGCACATTTGCTCATTACTAATAGGCACCAACCAACTGGGCCTCTAGGTGAATATGGCCCTGGCTGGCACTATCTCATGCTTTTTTTATGGAACTTTTTTTTTCTTTTGTTACACAGTTGTATAAAATAATGACTTATGGCTACATGCTCTTTCTTCTTTGATCAGATGTTTGAGAGATGATAAAGGAGATGTGGCTTTTGTGGAAAACACGGCATTATCAGGTAATGTGGTTATTCAGGGGTCAGTGATCTAAACTACTGTATTCACTCTTTGAATTTGCCAGTGAACAAATTTCCAATAAAACCTGTCTTCAGGGAGAGTATGTTGTGATTGTACAGCATACAGGTGTAGACCTGCCGGTCAGTGACAGGTGTCAGGACACCGCCACAACTGGTAGTGCCCCATTGTCAATTTATTTATACATTTCTGCAAGGAAAAACTGAGGTTTGGAAAAGTACTGATTTCTAAGAAAAAATTATTTCTTGTAGTGATTTCATAGGAAACACATTTATTTACTGGGGCCAGTCATTCCAGGAGTGGTTACAGTTTCTTTTAACCCCTTAAGAGGTACAGGATTTTTGTTTTCACACTTTCAACATTTTTCTCTTGATAAAGCTGCAAGATAAGTTATAGCTTTTATTGACACCATTCATTTTACCATACAATATACTAAAAAATGGGATGAAATGATTACAAAAAATGCAATTTTTTTTTGGATTTAGTTTTTACAGCATTAATTGTATTGTACAAATTACCTGGCAACATCATTCTCCGAGACAGTAGAAATACGATGATACCTACTTATTTAAGTAGTGGAAAAAAATTTGGATGTTTGTAAAAAAAAAAAAAATGTTTGTGTCATTACTTTCTGAGTTTGTTTTCATGTTCTTGTCAATGGAGCTGAAAGACGACTTTTTTGCGCGGTTAGTTGATTATATTGATAGCATTTTAGATACACTGTTTTAATTGGTTTTTACCATATACAGTGCCTACAAGTAGTGTTCAACCCCCTGCAGATTTAGCTGGTTGACACATGCGGAATTAACTTGGCATTGTGACATTTGTACTGTAGATCAGCCTGGTAGTGGGAAATGCACTGCAGCAAAAATTTTTGTTGTAATTTTTTTTTTTTTTTTTTTTTTTTAAAAACGTTAAAAGTAAATTCAGAGTGTCATTTATTATTCAACCCCTCAAACCACAAGAATTCTGTTTGGTCCCCCTAAAGTATTAAGAAGTAGTTCAGGCACCAAGAATAATGAGCTTCACATGTGTGGATTAATGATCTCTTTTGCCAGCCTTTTCTGACTATTTAAGACCCTCCCCAAACTTGTGAACAGCACTCATACATGGTCAACATGGGAAAGACAAAGGAGCATTCCAAGGCCATCAGAGACAAGATCGTGGAGGGTCACAAGGCTGGCAAGGGGTACAAAACCCTTTCCAAGGAGTTGGCCCTACCTGTCTCCACTGTTGGGAGCATCATCCGTAAGTGGAAGGCTTATGGAACTACTGTTAGCCTTCCACGGCCTGGACAGCCTTTGAAAGTTTCCTCCCGTGCCGAGGCCAGGCTTGTCCGAAGAGTCAAGGCTAACCCAAGGACAACAAGGAAGGAGCTCCGGAAGATCTCATGGCAGTGGGGACATTGGTTTCAGTCAATACCATAAGTAACATACTCCACCGCAATGGTCTCCGTTCCAGACGAGCCCGTAAGGTACCTTTACTTTCAAAGTGTCATGTCAAGGCTTGTCTACAGTTTGCTCATGATCACTTGGAGGACTTTGAGACAGACTGGTTCAAGGTTCTATGGTCTGATGAGACCAAGATCGAGATTTTTGGTGCCAACCACACACGTGACGTTTGGAGACTGGATGGCACTGCATACGACCCCAAGAATACCATCCCTACAGTCAAGCATGGTGGTGGCAGCATCATGCTGTGGGGCTGTTTCTCAGCCAAGGGGCCTGGCCATCTGGTCCGCATCCATGGGAGGATGGATAGCACGGCCTACCTGGAGATTTTGGCCAAGAACCTCCGCTCCTCCATCAAGGATCTTAAGATGGGTCGTAATTTCATCTTCCAACAAGACAACGACCCAAAGCACACAGCCAAGAAAACCAAGGCCTGGTTCAAGAGGGAAAAAGTCAAGGTGTTGGGGTGGCCTAGTCAGTCTCCTGACCTTAACCCAATTGAAAACTTGTGGAAGGAGCTCAAGATTAAAGTCCACATGAGACACCCAAAGAACCTAGATAACTTGGAGAAGATCTGCATGGAGGAGTGGGCCAAGATAACTCCACAGACCTGTGCCGGCCTGATCAGGTCTTATAAAAGACGATTATTAGCTGTAATTGCAAACAAGGGTTATTCCACGAAATATTAAACAAAGGGGTTGTATAATAATTGACCCACACTTTTATGTTTAAAATTTATTAAAATTCAACTGAGCAACATAACTTTTTGTTTTGTAAGATTTATGCTTCTGTTAATAAATCCTACTCTCATTTGCAGTTTGAAGGCTCTAACTTATTTGCATCTTATCAAACCAGCTAAATCTGCAGGGGGTTGAATACTACTTGTAGGCACTGTATAAGTAGGGAGTTATTGTTACAGAAGAAAAGAAAATTCTTGCCTTTTTTTTCTGTTTCAGTGTTCACCATATGGAATAAATATTTATATCCTTTATTAGTTCTAAACAAGTACACATGCATCAATACCAAATGTTATTTTCTGATTTTTATGTTTGGGAAGTGGGAGTGATCCGTTATATCATAAATATATATATATTTATTTATCTATGTATATGTATGTATGTATGTGTATATATATATATATATATATATATATATATATATAGATATATATATTATATATAGATATATATATATATAATACAGTCATGGCTGAAAGTGTGGGGCCCATGAAATTGTTTTGGAAAATTATGACATTTAAATATGTTTTGTTATTCACATATTTATTTCCTTTCTTTGTATTGGAACACTGGAACAACACAAAATAGAACTGAGGAAAAAAGCAAATTGTACATAATTTCACACAAAACCCCAAAAATGGGCCAGACAAATTTGTTGGCACCCTCAACTTAATATTTGGTTGCACACCCTTTGGAATAAATAACTGCAATCACTTCCTATAACCATTAACAAGTTTCTTCTCTCATCTGGAATTTTGGAGCACTTTTCTTTGGTAAACTGCTGTATGTCTCTCATACACATGTGGTCAAAATTGTTGGTACCCCTCATTTAATGACAGAAAAACCCACAATGGTCACAGAAATAACTTGAATGTGACAAAAGTAATAATAAATCAGAAATCTATGAAAATGAACAAATGAAAGTCAGACATTGCTTTTCAACCATGCTTCCACAGAATTAAAAAAAAAAAAAAACTCATGAAATAGGCCTGGACAGAAATGATGGTACCCCTGAAATTAATGTGACTAAAGGGACATGTTAAATAGCGGTGTGTCCACTAATTATCATCACTGGTGTCTACAATCTTGGAATCAGTGCGTGGGCCTGTATAGAGGGCTACAGATACTCACTGTGCTGTTTGGTGACATGGTGTGTATCACACTCAACATGGACCAGAGGAAGCGAAGGGAAGAGTTGTCTCAGGACTCGAGATTAGAAAGAAAATGATAGACAAACATGTTAAAGGTAAAAGTTATAAGACCATCTCCAAGCAGCTTGATGTTCCTGTGACTACTGTTGCACATATTATTCAGAAATTTAAGCTCCATGGGACTGTAGCCAACCTCCCTAGACATGGACGCAGGAGGACAACTGATGACAAATCAAAGAGACTGATAATACGAATGGTAACAAAAGAGGCCTGAAAAACTTCTAAACAGATTAAAGGTGAACTTCAAGCTCAAGGAACATCAGTGTCAGATCGCACCATCCATTGTTGTATGAGCCAAAGTGGACTTCATGGGAGACGACCAAGGAGGACACCATTATTGAAAAAAAAATCATAAAAAAAGCCAGATTGGAATATACCAAACTACATTTTGACAAGCCACAAAGCTTCTGCGAGAATGTCCTATGGAAAGATGAGACAAAAATGGAACTTTTTGGCAAGGCACATCAGCTCTATGTTCACAGATGGAAAAATGAAGCATATCAAGAAAAGAGCACTGTCCCTACTGTGAAACATGGAGGAGGCTCTGTTATGTTCTGGGGCAGCTTTGCTGAATCTGGCACAGGGTGTCTAGAATCTGCAGGGTACAATGAAATCTCCAGACGATCAAGGGATTCTAGATAGAAATGTGCTGCCCAGTGTCAGAAAGCTTGGTCTTAGTCGAAGGTCATGGGTCTTGCAACAGGATAATGACCCAGAACACACAGCTAAAAACACCCAAGAATAGCTAAGAAGAAAACATTGGACTATTCTTAAGTGGCCTTCTATGAGCCCTGACCTAAATCCTATTGATCATCTTTATAAAGAGCTTCAAACATGGTGACTGGAAAAGGCAACCTTCAAACACGAGACAACTGGAGCAGTTTGCTCTTCAGGAGTGGGCCAAAATACTGTACCTGTCGAGAGGTGCAGAAGTCTCATTGACAGTTATAGGAATCGTCTGATTGCAGTGATTGCCTCAAAAGGTTGTGCAACAAAATATTAAGTTAAGGGTACCATCATTTCTATCCAGGCCTATTTCATGAGTTTTATTTTTTTTTAAATTCTGTGTAAGCATGGTTGAAAAGCAATGTCTGACTTTCATTTGTTCATTTTCATTGATTTTTGATTTATTATTACTTTTGTCAGATTCAAGTTATTTCTGTCACCATTGTGAGTTTCTGTCATTAAACGAGGGGTACCATCAATTTTGACCACGTGTGTATTTGAAGGGTGCCCTCTCCCAAAAGTAATTTTAATATCTCTACACAGGACTTCAATGGAATTTAGATCTGGACTTATTGCTGGCCAATTCAGAACTCTACAGCACTTTGTTTCCATCTATTTCTGGGTGCTTCTTGAAGTATGTTTGGGGTCATTTTCCTACTGGAAGACCCATGACCTAGAATGCAAACCGAGATTTCTGACGCTGGGCATTACATTCCAGTCCAAAATCCTTTGGTAATCTTCAAATTTCATGATGCCTTACACACAGTCAAGGCACCCAGTACCAGGGCAACAAAACAACCCCAAAACATCTTTGAACCTCCACCATATTTGACTGTAGGGCCCATTTTTGGGGTTTTGTGTGAAATACTTTTCTTGAACTATTTCAAGGGTGCCACATTTTTGGCCATGACTGTTTATGCAATGTCTTTTCTTTTTAATTAGGTGTCTAAGGGGACTTGAACCTACGACCTCTCAATTGGTGATACAATAGACTGCAGTACTACAGTATTGACACTAATACAATAGTTTTGCTGTCTAATGTGAAACAGAAGCCTAGATATGACTTGGGCTTCAGAGTAGATTTTATATGGAGACATCAGCGCCTTCAGAAAATCACCCCATTTGGGGTGAAGATAGTGGTCAGAAGTGACAACTGCCATCTTGAAGACTTTTGAATGCCTCTGTCACACTTGAAAACAGAATTTAATAGGTTAAGTTGATGCGTTTGCATCTAGTTTCAATCACATTAGTTACTGCTGGGTGTCATATATGTAATACAGCCGGTTTTGTTGCAGGATGGAGTAGATGCAGCTCCTGAGCCTGCTACATTCAGTGATAGCACATGGCAACTGTACATCTATACCAGCCATTGCTAAAAGGTTAAACATTAGGTCATTTTCTAATGATACATCCCTTAAAGGGAACCTGTGGCCAGTTTTTCCAATATGAAGTATGTCCATCACCATTAAGACCATTCTGGAATGCTGTAAAAAAAGTCCCCAGTCCACTCTGCTGATCCACCAAAATAGCTTTTATTATACTCACAGACAGAGCAGTTTGGTTCAGTCCGATGGGTGTCTCTGATCTTGATCCAGTACCTCCTCTCTTCTTGCGATTACCATCCTCCTTCCTTGCTTTGTATAGATGAATTGTCCTACGGCATCCACACAGTGTCCTCTATTGCGCCCCTGCACAGGTGCACTTCTATCAGATTTCAGCTATAGATTTAAAGAGGATTTGTGCTCTCTGAGTATTTCTGTGTTTGCAGCTGTATATAGGACTTAAAAAATATAGAGATAAGGCCTTTTTTATTTAGTGCTAAATTTTATGGTCTGTACAAGAGGGAGTGGCTCACAGTGTAATAATGCAGATCAACTGAAAGACACGCCCCAGAGGATCCTGTGAGACACGCCTCCTTGTAACGACCATGAAAATCAGAACTAAGTAAGAAGGCCCAGGTCTCTGGAAATGTAGCACGGATTTAAAAAAAAAATAAAAATGGAATACTTCTGAAAGCAGCAAAAATAAGATAGGAGCAAAAACTGGTCGCTTTTGACCTGGTGACAGCTTCTCTATAATATATCTTCTACTCATATAAATTCCCATGTATTATTCTTCAGGACAATACTCGGACTATTTTGAGCTGTTGTGTCCAGACAATACTAGAAGACCACTAAGCCAATACAAAATCTGTAACTTTGGAAGAATCCCCAGACATGCTGTGGTGACCAGGAGCACCGGACACCAGATAAAGGATATCGCCGAATATCTTCTTCAGGCTCAGGTAATATTATAAATATGATTATAGTCATAAAAGACAAGTGTGAATAACGGGTATGCAGGTGGTCGATTTGCATGCATTCTTCTAGAGGTAGAAGGCTCACTGAGGCACCAAAGTCTACATACAAGAGCAAATCCAGTAATGGGACAGTCCACCCATAACCTTTATTTTTTTAACCAGTTCAGCATCTTAGTGTGTGAAGCTTTCAATGAAACAAAAAGACCAGTGTCTCGTGGGAGACTGTGGCGTAAAATGCCAGTCATAGTCAAATCTGAAATCTGTGTCAAATGTGACGCATGTAAACATATATTAAGGTTAGTACACCATCATTAACCCCTCTTTGATCTTAGACATACTATCCCGTCCATGTAACCTGGGCCTTATTGACCCTGGACGAGATAGTACGCCGTATGCGATCGGCAGGGCTCCCGGTGGGAGCGCGGCCGAGTGTCAGCGGATTCTCACAGCTGACACCCAGCACTAAGTGCCAGGAGCGGTCACAGACCGCTCCTGGCACTTTAACCCCGGCACACTGCGATCAAACATGATCGCAGCGTTCCAGTGGCATAGGGAAGCATCGCGCAGGGAGTGGGCTCCCTGTGTGCTTCCCTTAGACCCTCAAAGCAACGCGATGTGATCGCGTTGTTCCGAGGGCCTCCTCCCTGCAGGCCCCCGGATCCACGATGGCCGTGCGGTCCTTCCGAGTCCTGCAGGGAGGTGGCTTGTCAGTGTCTGCTGAGAGCAGGCGCTGAGAAGCCTCCTGCACTGCCTGTCAGATCGCTGATCTGACACAGTGCTCTGCAAACTGTCAGATCAGCGAGCTGACACTATATAGTGATGTCCCACCTGGGACAATGTAAAAATGTAAAGAAAAAAAAAGTGTAAAAATATAAAAAAAAAATAAATTCCCCAATAAACACATTATTATGTAAAAAAACAATAAAACTACACATATTTAGTATTGCCGCGTCCGTAACGGCCCACCCTATAAAACTGTCCCACTAGTTAACCCCTTTAGTGAACCCCTTAAAAAAAAGAAAAAAAAAACCCGCAAAAAACAATGCTTTATCATCATACCACCGAATAAAAAGTGGAATAACACGCTATCAAAAAGGCAGATATAAATAATCATGGTACTGCTGAAAACGTCATCTTGTACCGCAAAAAACGAGCTGCCATACAGCATCATCAGCAAAATAATCTAAAAGTTGTAGCTCGCAGAATAAAGTGATGCAAAAATAATTATTTGTTATATAAAATAGTTTTTATTGTATAAAAGCACCAAAACATAAAAAAAATACAAATGAGGTATCGCTGTAATCATATTAACCCGAAGAATAAAACTGCCTTATCAATTTTACCACACTCGGAATGGTATAAACGCCCCCCCCCAAAGAAATTCATGAATTGCTGTTTTTTGTTCATTCTGCCTTCCAAAAATCATAATAAAAAGCGATCAAAAAATGTCATGTGCCTAAAAATGGTACCAATAAAAACGTCACCTCGTCCCGCAAAAAATAAGATCTCACATGACTCTGTGGGCAAAAATATGGAAAAATGATAGCTCTCAAAATGTGGTGATGCAAAAACTATTTTTTGCAATAAAAAGCTTCTTTTAGCGTGTGACAGCTGCCAAACATAAAAACCCGCTATAAATAGTAAATAAAAACCCTCTTTATCACCCCCTTAGTTAGGGAAAAATAATAAAATTAAAAAAAATGTATTTATTTCCATTTTCCGGTTAGGGTTGAGATTAGGGTTAGGGGTGTGTTAGGGTTAGGTTTGTGGTTAGGGTTATGGTTAGGGATGTGTTGGGATTAGGGTTGGAGTTAGAATTGGGGGGTTTCCACTGTTTAGGCACATCAGGGGCTCTCCAAACGTGACATGGCGTCTGATCTCAATTCCAGTCAATTCTGCGTTGAAAAAGTCAAACGGTGCTCCTTCCCTTCTGAGCTTTGCCATGCGCCCAAACAGTGGTTTACCCCACATATGGGGTATCAGCGTACTCAGGACAAATTGCACAATAACTCTTGGGGTCCAATTTCTCCTGTTACCCTTGGGAAAGTAAAAAAATTGTGGGCGAAAATATTTTTGTGGAAAAAAATATGATTTTTGAATTTCATGGCTCTACATTATTAATTTCTGTGAAGCTCTTGGGGGTACAAAGTGCTTCTTGAAAGGTCTAGTTTCCAAAATTATGTCATTTGTGGGGGGTTTCCATTGTTTAGGCACATCAGGGGCTCTCCAAATGCGATATGTCGTCCAGCCAATTCTGCGTTGAAAAAGTCAAACTGCGCTCCTTCCCTTCTGAGCTCTGCCATGCATCCAAATAGTGATTTACTCTCACATATGGGGTATCAGTGTACTCAGGACAAAAATTCAAAATTTGAAAATTGCTAAATTTTCACCATATTTCATTTTTTTTCATAAATAAACGCAAGTTATATCAAAGAAATTTTAACACCTTTCATGAAGTACAATATGTCACAAGAAAACATTCTCAGAATCGCCAAGATCCGTTGAAGCATTCCAGAGTTATAACCTTATAAAGGGTCAGTGGTCAGAATTGTAAAAATTGGCCTGATCATTAACGTGCAAACAACACTTGGGGGTAAAGGGGTTATAGTCATTTTCGGTGACGAACATATTGCCAACCTATACTTAGGATCACTGACGGACATAGACAGAAAAGTGCCCCTATGTAAGAACATTATCTGGACCCTTTGCAGTCCTATAGTTCGTTATAATACACAATTACACATGTTTTGGAGGTGAAAGTGGGTCCAGAGGGACCTTTTGGGCCCCTGTGCTGCTGTACAGGTTACACCAATGAACTGTCCGACCCTGCTTAGGATAGGCCATTAATATTAGATTGGTGGGGGTCTGATACCAGGCA
The DNA here is from genome assembly GCA_033576555.1 of Oophaga sylvatica. Taxonomy (NCBI): domain Eukaryota; kingdom Metazoa; phylum Chordata; class Amphibia; order Anura; family Dendrobatidae; genus Oophaga; species Oophaga sylvatica. Next base: position 75,978,065 of record JARQOD010000005.1, read on the forward strand.
CCCCCACCAGTCAGCTGATATATGCTTCATCAGTGGCCAGAATAAGCAATATACAGAACAGAACATTGCAGCTCTATACTTAGTTTAGTGGCCGTTGCTGAGTCATGTAGTTTGTCTCCCACGCAAATGAATAAGGCATGCTATCCTAGAGATAGGTTATCAATTATTTCATATTGGAAAACCCCTTTGTAAACAGTTACCAGGTTGAAAGACCTTCATCCATTATAACTGAATACATTTTTAGATGAAGCTTTCGGAAGTCACTTTTCTAATAAAGCTTCGTACTTATTAGTGACTTGTAATTTATGTTTTTTTATGTTATTTTTTTGTTTTCTCTTTTGTTTGATCTCAGAAAAAAGAGTGCAAACTCTTCAGCTCCATTCATGGGAAGGACTTGCTGTTTGAAGGCACCACCAGCGCTCTGATTGCTCTTCCATCAGCAATGGACACTTATTTCTTTTTAGGACAAGAATTGTTTAATGGCATGAAAACACTCGAGGGTATGAGACGTATGTGTGGAGTAGCTCTGATATTACAGAACTTTAACAAGCTCTAATGTATTTGTTGTAATATTCATATGATGGCAATTACATTTCACACTAGGAGCTCGTCCTCCTCGACTTCACCAGGAAATCCGCTGGTGTCCGCAGAGCAAGAATGAGAAGAAAAAATGTGATGACTGGTCCTCAGTAAGTGGTGGAGCCATTAAATGCACAGAGCCATCATCTGCACTGGGGTGTATCGAAATGATTCTGGTAAGTGATATTTACTAGCAAAGAATAAAAATCATATGTGATGGCTTAGAGATAGTGAGCAGAGGTGGGGAATGCTATGGACATCAGTAACATGACTTTCTTTCATGATATTCAGAGAAATAAAGCTGAGGCAGTAGCAATCGATGTAGAAAACATGCACACGGCACTGAAATGTGGACTGGTCCCATCAGTTGATGAGTACTACAATCAAGGTAACTTCAGTTACACTCAAAGGGCATGATTCCATCAAGTTTTAGGTTATTCACACCGGTCTTGAAGAGATGTGCTGGTGTCAGATGCTCCTGTTTTATGAGAAGGCGAATACATATTCATGAATCACGAGCGATCGGACGAATGACGGGCTCCTCTGTATGCGCCTCACTACAAATGCTAATCTAGCCTATGCTGGAGTAAGATTTATGGCATAGCGCCCCAAATATTTTTTCTTTCATTCATTTTCAGTTTGATCTATCATGTACCTCTTACTTTTGCCCAATATTGTTGAGTTTGCATATCTTACTTTGACAAGCCCTGATCCATCCTTTTGTGCCTGTTATTTTGTCTAGCTTTGTGTGATTTTGTGTCCTTTTTGAATTCTGTTTTATGAGTGTTAGCCTGCATTTTTTTTGTTTACCGCTTTGTGGGAAGAATATAGCGACTCCTGATGTTTTCGCCTGATTCATCTATTGCGACTTTTTAAAAAGTTGCAAAATGTGTCACAACTTCTTCATTCCCTGAATCCCCACCCCTGGTGTATTTTTGAGTACACCAGACTTTTGCTGCAATTTTTGATGGCTTATAACTCAAATTGTGACTTTTGGCTCCAAAAGTTGCAAAAACAGTTCATGATAGGTAAAAAGTAGTGATGAGCGAGTATCCTCATTGCTCGGGTGTTCCCTGAGTATTTGCTCGTGCTCGGAGATTTAGTTTTTGTCGCCGCAGCTGCATGATTTGCAGCTGCTAGATAGCCTGAATACATGTGGGGATTTCCTAACAAACAGGCAATCCCCACATGTATTCAGGCTGTCTAGTAGTCGCAAATCATGCAGCTGCAGCAACAAAAACTAAATCTCCGAGCACGCCCAAATACTTGGAGATCACTCGAGCATGCTTGGGAAAACCGAGCAACGAGCATACTTGCTCATTACAATTAAAAAGCCTATTTTTTGCTTTGTGCCAATGAATCACGTGCACTATTTTGATGAATTTGCAAGAAAAATGGTAACCAATACCATAAGGTGAAAAAGGAAAGTGACTAGTGATGAGCGAGTATACTCGTTGCTCGGATGATCTCCGAGTATTTGGGCGTGCTCGGAGATTTAGTTTGTGTACCCTCAGCTGCATGATTTGTGACTGCTAGACAGCCTGAATACATGTGGGGATTCCCAAACAAACACGCAATCTCCATGTGTATTCAGGCTGTCTAGCAGCCACAAATCATGCAGCTGCTGCACACAAACTAAATCTCTGAAAACGCCAAAATACTTGGAGATCACCCTAGCATGCTCTGGAAAACCCGAGCAACGAGTATACGTGCTCATCACTAAAAGTGACTTAAAAAAACGCAAATGATGAATTGGGACATTGGCCTCAATTCGTCTTTAACATTTTTTAAGTCACTTTCATAGAATCATAGTTACAGTTGGAAGGGAACTCCAGGGTCATCATGTCTATCCCCCTGCTCAATGCAGTATTCACTAAACCATCTCAAACAGATGTCTGTCCAGCCTCTGTTTGAAGACTTCCATTGAAGAACTCGCCACCTCTCGTGGCAGCCTGTTACAATCATTGAACACCCTCATTGTCAAAGTTTTTTCTAATGTTTAATCTGTATCTTCTCCCTTTCAGTTTCATTACATTGCTTCTCGTGTTTCCATGTGCAAATGAGAATAAGGATGATCCCTTTACACTGTGACATCCCTTTTGATATTTTTAGACAGCTATTAAGTCTCCTCTTAGCCTTCTTTTTTGCAAGCGAAACATTTCCAGATACTTTAACCGTTCGTCGTAGGACATACTTTGCAGTCAGCTCACCATCCTAGTAGCTCTTCTCTGAATTTGCTCCAGTTTTTCAATGTCTTTTTTAAAATGTGGTGCCCAGAACTGGACACAGTGTTCTAGATGAGGTCTGACCAAGGAGGACTAGAGGTAGATAATTCCTTCATGCTGCATCACACTGTTGACTCATGTGCAGTCTGTGATCTTTTAGTATACCAAAGTCTTTTTCACATGTTCTGTTGCTTAGTTCTATTCCTCCCATTCTGTAGATGTAATTTTCATTTTTCCTGACCAGATGTAGAATCTTGCATTTCTCCCTGTTGAATACTGTACCATTCTATTAGTCATTGCCTATTGTTCAAGCTCATCTAGATCCTTCTGAATCCTTTCTCTGTTTTCTCTAGTGTTGGCTATACCTCCTAGCTTTGCATTGTCTGGAAATTTGATCAGGTTACCTTCAGTTTCCTTATCTAGATCATTTATAACAATGTTGAACAACACTGGGGCCAGGACAGAGCCCTGTGGTACGCTCTTCCAATTGGATGTGCAACCATTTATTACCACTCTTTGAGTATGATCACTGAGCCAGTTATGAATCCACCTAACTGTAGCCTTTTCAATCCCATACTTGGTCATTTTTTGAATAAGGATAGTATGAGATACTTTATCAAATGCTTTGCTGAAGTGGAGATATACTATATCTACTACATTTCCCTGATCCACCCAGTCAGTGATTCCATCATAGGCTGGCATGACTTATTTACTACAAATCCATGCTAGCTCTGGTTAGTTACTGTATTATTATCCAAGTACTTACATACATTGTTTAATAATGTGTTTGAATATCTTTCCTTGTATAGAAGTAAGGCTCACTGGCCTGTAATTTCCTGGCTTCATATTCTTTTCATTTTTCTCTTGTGGTATTAGTTGCCATTTTTGGTGCCAAATTCATCAAAATGACACATGCTATTTAAGAAAAAGGTGTTTTTTTTCTGTCTTGAACTGCTTTTGTGACTTTTGGCACCAAAGTCGTAAGAAATTGTGCCAAAAGTCTGGTGTACTTGTTAATACACCAGGTGTGTGTGTTGGGGGGAAGGGGTAGGTACTGGAGTGAAATAGACTAGTGCCAAATTTTGCAAATTTTTTAAAAAAGTGTTTGTTTAAAACATCTGGAACCGCTACAAAACTCCCACAAAGCGTGAAAAACAAACAGGCAAACGCATATAAAACAGACTTTAAAAAAGGCAAAAAACATACAGAGATAGACAGACTAAAAAAACGCGCAAAGACAATAATGATTCAGGGACTTTGCATGCAGCCATAAGTGTTTATCGCTCTGGTCTCACCCGAATGACTGGTATCTATAGGCACATGGCAACACAACTTCCTTATTTTCCTTGCTTCCCAAATTTCGGACTTACAGAAGGATTCCTTTAAAATGGTATTTACACATACGGATCTTCCATTTGGCTAGTAGATGAAAGGCTTAACTCCTTCCCAACATATGATGTAGAAATGTCATATGTCGGATCCCTGACCTTTATGCAGGCTCTCAAGTCGAGCCCGTATCTTTCCCAGCACATGATGACTGAATTATTCAGCCATTATCTGCCTCTAACAACCATGGAGGGAAGCGGAGCTCAGCCTGGTGGCTGTTAACATGTTAAATGCTGATATAAACCTTTTACAGTGACATTGAATGCTCATTGGCAGGGAGGCGTGTCATTCTATGTGATTGCAGGTTGCCGATAGGATGGCTTGACATGACAGCTGGGGGTCTGCAAGTAAATTATTTTTTTTTTGACACCTTTCTGAATTTTATTCTCCACTTAAATAAAAAAAACTATACATCTTTGGTGTCTGTGTAATCAGACATGGAGAATCGTATTACCAGGTACGTTTTACCATATAGTGAACATGGTAAAGAAAAAAAAAACGAAAAAAAATGTTGGAATTTTACTATTTCTTACAATCACATGATAAAATGAACAGTCATTCAAAGGTACAATTTAATCCTGCAAAAAACGAGCCCTCGTATAGTTATGTGGACGGAAAATTAAAAAAAAGTATGGCTCTTGTAAGAAGGGGAGAAAAAAACGAAAACAATAAAAGCGGAAATAGGCCGCAGTGTGAAGAGATTAAAGGGGTTTTCCCACAAACAAAATTGATTTTAATCAATAGATCTAAGTTCCACAATTAGATGTGTTTAATAAAATATTCCTGTGCTGAGATAATCTTATAAATGTGCCCCTGCTGTGTACTGTGTAATGGCCATGTCTGACCGTACAGGAATGTGGTCTGATCACACCACAGCTCCTGGGCAGGGGAGGAAGGGGCACAAGAGAGTATACATACATTGCAGCATGAGATCACAGCTGCTGCTTTTTGTGAGGTAAAACATTACTTTTAAACAGGCAGAGGAATGTTTTACCTCCCAGAAAAAAATCAGCTGTGAATCCATACTGTCCTGTCTTTATACTCTTTTGCTTCCTCCCCTGCCCAGGGGATGTGGTATGATCTATGTCCCTGTACGGTCAGACACAGACATTACACAGTGCACAGCAGGGGCACATTTATAAGATTATCTCAGCAAAAGAACATTTTTTTTATGCATCAGATTGCGGAACTTATCATTATTCCAGAATCTATTGATCAAAATGTACTTTGTGGGACGACCCCTTTGAATGATTACTGACATTCTATTAATGGGATATTCTCAGACATTGCATTGCTTATTTCAGGGGAGGTGATTGGCTTTCCTACTATGATTGGGCAGAGAATGAATGCAGAGGTGATTGTGAATGCGAGTGATTGTCTCCATATACAGTAGTTTCAACAACAGGAGGATCTATACAAGTTACTTCACTAACTTGTACAGAACAAAATGAAGAGTGTTACAGACACCTCTTCATTTGTCCTCCATTTAAAGGGAATCTGTCAGCAGGTTTTTGCTATGTAATCCAAGGGCAGCATGAGGTAAGGGCTGAGAAACTGATTTCATTGATACGTCACTTATTAGGCCATGTGCGTTGTTTCAATACAATGAGTGCTTCATCAGATTATTACTTATGGACTAGCTGCCTGCATGTCTCCTGGTCTGACCACGCCCCACAGCGCTGATTAGCAGCTCATTCTCAACAGATAATGTACACAGAAAGCAGTGTTGTGGGCGCAGTTAGCGGTGGTTGGGGCAGGATCAAATTCCTGGGCTCTGCTTCATGCTGCATCTAAAAACTCTGATTGTGCCCAACTTCTGCACCCAGTAAACTAAGTGATACATCGCTGGAATCGGGGGGTCTCTTTTCCTACATTATGCTGCTCTCAGATGAGGGAGTAAAAACCTGCTGACTGATTCCCTTTAACCCCTCTCTGACATTAGACGTACTATCCCGTCCATAAAACCCGTGCCATTCTGACCATGGACGGGATAGTACGTCATAGGCGATTAGCTGCGCTCCCGGAGGGAGCGCAGCTAATCGCCGCCGGGTGTCAGCTGATTATCACAGCTGACACCCGTGACTGTGTGTCAGGAGCGGTCACGGACCGCTCCCGGCACATTAACCCCTTGCACACCGCGATCAAACATGATCGCGGTGTACTGGGGGCACAGGGGAGGATCGCGCAGGGTGGGGGCTCCCTGCGCGCCCCCCTGAGACCCTCAGAGCAGCGCGATGTGATCGCGCTGCTCTGAGGGCTTCCTCCCTCCCGGGACCCGGATCCAAGATGGCGCTGGGGTCCTGGAGGGAGGCGGCTTCCTCAGTGCCTGCCGAGAGCAGGCATGAGGAAGCGTCCTGCACTGCCTGTCACATCGCTGGTGTGACAGAGTGCTGTGCACACTGTCACACCAGCGATCTGATGAAATACAGTGATGTCCCACCCTGGGACAAAGTAAAAAAGTAAAAAAAAGTAAAAATAAACATGTGTAAAAAAAAATCCAAAAAAAAAAAAAAAAAAAAAATATTCCCCAATAAATTCATTACTTATTGTAAATAAAAAAAATAAAACAATAAAAGTACACATATATGGTATCGCCGCGTCCGTAACGACCCCCCTATAAAACTGTCCCACTAGTTAACCCCTTTTGTGAACCCCTTAAAAAATAAAAAATAAAAACGAAGCAAAAAATCAGTGCTTTATCATCATACCGCTGAACAAAAAGTGGAATAACACGCGATCAAAAAGACGGATATAAATAAACATGGTACCGCTGAAAACGTCATCTTGTCCCGCAAAAAACAAGCCGTCACACAGCATCATCAGCAAAAAAATAAAAAAGTTATAGCTCGCAGAATAAAGCGATGCAAAAATAATTATTTTTTATATAAAATTGTTTTTATTCTATAAAAGCGCCAAAACATAAAAAAATTATATAAATGAGGTATCGCCATAATCGTACTGACCCGAAGAATAAAACTGCTTTATCGATTTTACCACACGCGGAACAATAAAAACGCCTCACCCAAAAGAAATTCATGAATTGCAGATTTTTGTTCATTCTAACCTCCCAAAAATCGAAATAAAAAGCGATCAAAAAATGTCACGTGCTCAAAAATGGTACCAATAAAAGCGTAACCTCGTCCCGCAAAAACTAAGACCTCACATGACATTGTGGGCCAAAATATGCAAAAATTATAGCTCTCAAAATGTGGCGATGCAAAAAACTACTTTTTGCAATAAAAAGCGTCTTTTAGCGTGACAGCTGCCAATCATAAAAACCGCTTAAATAGTAAATCAAACCCCCTTTATCACCCCCTTAGTAAGGGAAAAATAATAAAATTAAAAAAATGTATTTATTTCCATTTTCCCATTAGGGTTAGGGTTAGGGTTTCGGCTAAAGTTAGGGTTAGGGTTGGCGCTAAAGTTAGGATTAGGGTTAGAGTTAGGATTAGGGTTAGGGTTGGGATTAGGGTTGGGACTAGGGTTAGGGGTGTGTTGGGGTTAGGGTTGGAGTTAGAATTGGGGGGTTTCCGCTGTTTAGGCACATCAGGGGCTCTCCAAATGTGACATGGCGTCTGATCTCCATTCCAGCCAATTCTGCGTTGAAAAAGTCAAACGGTGTTCCTTCACTTCTGAGCTCTGCCATGCGTCCAAACAGTAGTTTATCCCCACATATGGGGTATCAGCGTACTCTGGACCCCAAGAGTTATTGTGCAATTTGTTCCCATTTCTTCTGTTACCCTTGGGAAAATAAAAAACTGGGGGCGAAAATATTATTTTTGTAAAAAAAATAAGATTTTTTTGTTTTTACGGCTGTACATTATAAACTTCTGTGAAGCACTTGGGGCTTCATAGCGCTCACCACACATCTAAATAAGTTCCTTGTGGGGTCTATTTTCCAAAATGGGGTCACTTGTTGGGGATTTCCACTGTTTAGGCGCATCAGGGGCTCTCCAAATGCGACATGACGCCCCCAGACCATTCCATCAAAGTCTGCAATCCAAAACGTCACTACTTCCCTTTCCGAGCCCTGACATGCGCCCATACAGTAGTTTTCTCCCACATATTGGGTATCAGCGTACTCAGGACAAATTGGACAACAACTTTTGGGGTCCAATTTCTCCTGTTACCCTTGTGAAAATAAAATATTGGGGGCGAAAAAATCATTTTTGTAAAAAAAAAAAGGATTTTTTATTTTTACGGCTGTGCGTTATAAACTTCTGTGAAGCACTTCGGGGTTCAAAGTGCTCACCACACATCTAGGTAAGTTCCTTGTGAGGTCTATTTTCCAAAATGGGGTCACTTGTGGGGGGTTTCCACTGTTTAGGCGCATCAGGGGCTCTCCAAATGCGACATGACGCCCCAGACCATTCCATCAAAGTCTGCAATCCAAAACGTCACTACTTCCCTTTCCGAGCCCTGACATGCGCCCATACAGTAGTTTTCTCCCACATATTGGGTATCAGCGTACTCAGGACAAATTGGACAACAACTTTTGGGGTCCAATTTCTCCTGTTACCCTTGTGAAAATAAAATATTGGGGGCGAAAAAAATCATTTTTGTAAAAAAAAAAAAGGATTTTTTATTTTTACGGCTGTGCGTTATAAACTTCTGTGAAGCACTTCGGGGTTCAAAGTGCTCACCACACATCTAGATAAGTTCCTTGTGGGGTCTATTTTCCAAAATGGGGTCACTTGTGGGGGGTTTCCACTGTTTAGGCGTATCAGGGGCTCTCCAAATGCGACATAACGCCCCCAGACCATTCCATCAAAGTCTGCAATCCAAAACGTCACTACTTCCCTTCCGAGCCCTGACGTGCACCCATACAGTAGTTTTCTCCTACATATTGGGTATCAGCGTACTCAGGACAAATTGGACAACAACTTTTGGGTTCCAATTTCTTCTGTTACCCTTGTGAAAATAAAATATTGGGGGCGAAAAAATCATTTTTGTAAAAAAAAAAAAAGGATTTTTTATTTTAAGGCTGTACGTTATAAATTTTAGTGAAACACCTGGGGGTTCAAAGTTCTCACCACACATCTAGATAAGTTCCTTGAGGGGTCTAGTTTCCAAAATGGTGTCATTTGTGGGGGGTTTCCACTGTTTAGGCAGATCAGGAGCTCTCCAAACACGACATGGCGTCCAGCAATTCTGCGTTGAAAAAGTGAGACGGCGCTCCTTCCCTTCCAAACTCTGCCATGCACCCAAACAGTGGTATACCCCCACATATGGGGTATCAGTGTACTCAGGACAAATTGCACAAGAACGTTTGGAGTCTTGTTACCCTTGGAAAAATAAAAATTCGGGTGAAAAGATCATTTTTGTGGAAAAAATATGATTTTTAAATTTTACGGCTCTACGTTATAAACTTGTGTGAAGCACTTGAGGGTTCAAATTGCTCACCAAAGATCTAGATAAGTTCCTTAGGGGGTCTAGTTTCCCAAATGGGGTCATTTGTGGGGGGTTTCCACTGTTTAGGCACATCAGGGGCTCTCCAAATGCAACATGGCATCCAATCTCAATTCCAGCCAATTTTGGTTGGAAAAAGTCAAATGGTGCTCCTTCCCTTCCGAGCTCTGCCGTGCGCCCAAACAGTGGTTCCCCCCACATATGGGGCATCAGCGTACTCAGGACAAATTGGAAAACAACTTATGTGGTCCAATTTCTCCTGATACCCTTGGTAAAATAAAAAATTAGTGACTAAAAGATAATTTTTGTGGGAAAAAAATAGGATTTTTTATTTTCATGTCCGGGCATTATAAACTTGTGTGAAGCACTTGGGGGTTCAAAGTGCTCACCAAAGATCTAGATAAGTTCCTTAGGGGGTCTAGTTTCCAAAATGGGGTCACTTGTGGGGGATTTCCACTGTTTAGGCTCATCTGGGGCACTGCAGACGGAACATGACCCCCATCAACGTCTGCATTCCAAAACGTTACTACTTCCTTTCCAAGCCCTGCCGTGCGCCCAAACAGTTTTCCACCCCCACATATGGGGTATCAGCGTACTCAGGACAAATTGGACAACAACTTTTGGGGTCCAATTTCCTTGGGAAAATTCAAAAATTTAGGACTAAAAAATCATTTTTGTGGAATTTTTTTTTTTTTTTCACACCCAGGCATTATAAACTTTTGTGAAACACTTGTGGGTTCAAAGTGCTCACAACAGATCTAGATAAGTACCTTAGGGGGTCTAGTTTCCAAAATGGTGTCACTTGTGGGGGGTTTCCACTGTTTAGGCGCATCAGAGGTTCTCCAAGCGCGACATGGCGTCCAATCTCAACTCCAGCCAATTTTAGTTTGAAAAAGTCAAACGGCGCTCCTTCCCTTACGAGCTCTGCCGTGTGCCCAAACAGTGGTTTTCCCCCACATATGGGGTATTGGCGTACTCAGGAGAAATTGCATAACAACCTTATCTGTCCATTTTCTCCTTTTACCCTTGTGAAAATAAAAAAAAAGTTTGTGAAAGATCATTTTTGTGGCTAAAAAGTTAAATATTCATTTTTTCCTTCCACGTTGCTTTAGTTCCTGTGAAGCACCTGAAGGGTTAATAAACTTCTTGAATGTGGTTTTGAGAACCTTGAGGGGTGCAGTTTTTAGAATGGTGTCACTTTTGGGTATTTTCTGTCATGTAGACCCCTCAAAGTGACTTCAAATGTGAGGTGGTCCCTAAAAAAAATGGCTTTGTAAATTTTGTTGTAAAAATGAGAAATCGCTGGTCAACTTTTAACCCTTATAACTTCCTAACAAAAAAAAATTTTGATTCCAAAATTGTGCTGATGTAAAGTAGACATGTGGGAAATGTTATTTCTTAACTATTTTGTGTTACATATTTCTCTGTTTTAAGGGAATAAAAATTCAAAGTTTGAAAATTGCTAAATTTTCAAAATTTTCGCCATATTTGCGTTTTTTTCAAAAATAAACGCAAGTTATATGGAAGAAATTTTACCACTAACATGAAGTACAATATGTCACGAGAAAACAATCTCAGAATCGCGAAGATCCGTTGAAGCGTTCCGGAGTTATAACCTCATAAAGAGACAGTGGTCAGAATTGTAAAAATTGTCCCGGTCATTAACGTGCAAACCACCCTTGGGGTGAAGGGGTTAAATACACTGGCCAGCAGCAGAGGATATATATTGGGTCTCAGTGATTGGTGCAGCCATTATCAGATATTTATGATATTTTATTGGCGATGCCATTTTGAATATCTACCTTGAGAATAGTCTAATATTAACACCAAAAAGGTTATTTGAGAATAGTTTTCTAAACGAGACAACAATTTTTATAAATCACCAAACAGCCTGAAGTACAGGTGAATGTGTGCAATATTGTAAAAAAATCTATCCACAGGTTTGCCCTAAATTTACTTTGTAATTTTTGAAGTGCCCATAAATCTTTACAAATTGTAAAACTTACTGTACACAAGGTTATAAATATGTTGCTTAAATAAATATTTAATAAAATTACCTTTGTCTCTTTTTTTTTTTCCGGTAGATGACTTGATCCCGTGCCAGATACCTGGGGCAGAATATTCAGGTAACATGCAGTGTACAGAATATAGGTACAGTACAGGCGCCAGTGAATGCAGAATCCATAATGATTCATATATTTAGTGTATCTAATACTAAGTGATTAGGTTGAACTTGATAATATTAGATGAAAAAAATATTTAACATTTTTTAGATATTTTTTTTTCTTGATTTTTGTAGATTTTACATAATTTTGTAAGATGTACGGTGTCTTCTGCAGGTCTGGTTGGTGAAGTCTTATATTAATCCTTCCGCCACTCAAAAGCCAAAAACTTGAGTAGAGTCAGACACGATATCCTATGTTATTCTCTAGGAGTCAAGGAAGCTGCCACATAATGAGGTGTTTGCCGGGCGCTCACTTTGGTGGTGATCAGCTGTGATTTTCATGTTAAATCTCTTACTAAAAAGCTTAATATGCTAAATAATGCACTTTTAATATCTCACACCCTCCAATCCACTAGTGATGGTCGGTCTTCCATCATCAGTGCTCAAATAAGTCCTCCTATCTCAGAAATGGACCCCTGTGGCTGTACCATGATCGATTACAGTCACACCTGAGTTTTCATCTTTTGAGTTTAGTTTCATAATTCTTAGGAGAAAACAGACAGATCTTCTCTATAGGTTAAATGCTGTGGAAACTAGAGTATCAACTAAATAGATGAGATTTTAGAAATCTCATCTACATGCTATTTGATACAGAAATTAAAGAGTTTGCTCTACACGCTGCCAGGATTTTATGGTTCCGGTGGCGAGAGCGGGTGGTCATGTGACACATTCCGACTAGACGTTCGAGGCCTCACTCAATACAAGTGAATTGAACGAGGCCGAGAACATCTAGTTGGCATGTGACCACCTATAGGCAAATCGCCACTGGCACCAGAGAATCCTGACAGTGTGCAGTGGGTGCGCTGTGAAGATTCAGAAGTCTGAGGTCACATAGAGCGACTACAGAGGTTCATCCCAAACCAGGACAGCTCCTTTAAAATGCAATGCAGATTTTGAAATCCGTAACATGTCTAATCTTTGTGTGTAAATACTTTTATGCCCAATCATGACAAAAGTATTCTCGGAGTGATACCCTTATTAGCTAACCAGAAAAAAATATATGTTTGCAAGCTTTCTATCTTTTGTATAGAATTCATTGCAGATTTCACCCACAATTCTACATGTAATATTTGCCATGGTTTGCAAGTGAAATTTGCCTTGAATTTACCACTGACAAATGTGGCCCCGGTACAGAAAACCTACTTATTACAGTACTTACTGTACATACTAGTGGTGTGCGAGTATGCTCGTTGCTCGGGTTTTCCCAAACATGCTCGGGTGGTCTCCGAGTATTTCGACTTGCTCGAAGATTTAGTTTCTGTCGCCGCAGCTGCATGATTTGCAGTACTTGACAGCCTGAATACATGTGAGGATTGCCTGTTTGTTAGAGAATCCCCACATGTATTCAGTCTGTCTAGCAGTCGCAAGTTATGCAGCTGCGGCGACAGAAACTAAATCTCCGAGCACGCCAAAATACTCGGAGATCACCCGAGCAATGAGTATACTTGCTCATCACTAGTACATACCATTGTACAGAACAGTGCCATTGTACAGAGCAGTATCATTCTACATAACCATATCATTCTCCAGAACAGAACTTTTGCACAGAGCAGGTTCCTTGTACAGAACAGTGTCATTGTACGGAGGAGTATAGTTCTACAGGACAGTGCCCTTGTACAGAACAGTACCATTGTACACAGAAGAATCATTGTACAGAGCAGTGCCATAGAATAGTATCTTCTTACAAAGCAGTATAATTGTATACAGCCGTGCCATTGTACAGAACAATACCATTGAAACTGTCTTCAAATATCCAACTTGTGATTGTTATTTCACTGGTGATCTATACTTCTATACTTACTGAATAATATTTTTGTGGCGCAGAGTTTGGCACATTCAGAGTTGTAGCCTTAGTAAAGAAAGAAGATAAAGAAATAACATGGAACAATCTTGAAGGTAAAAAGTCCTGTCACACCGGTGTTGGTCACATGGCGGGATGGCATATTCCTATTAGCCTGATTCATAAGAAGTCCAATAACTGTGACATTGGTGAGTAGGTTACAACCCATAGCTGTATATACTGTACTTCTGCTGGATCTCCAGTACAATTCATTAACATTAAAATAAGGCAAATGTTTTATATGTGAAAACTTGATGATACTTTTGTAAAGAATAAAATATGTCCTATGATGAAATTTGTACCAATATGTAGTTAAAGGGGACAATAAGAAGAAGGAAAAAAAAGTGAAAATATTTAACATGGGTCTTACCTTTTGAAAATGGTTACTAATCTTGAAAAAACAATTTAAGTTTTCTGGATAAATATTTAGATTCAGTTTCTAGACTATTACTAAAAAATCTAAGATCTGGATAGCAATCATTAAAGGGTTTGTCTTGTTAAAAGTGGTATAGTTGAACAAAAACTAGTTCACCTGTCAAATCACTTAACACTGTGATGTTAGTAGGTATGGCACCACAGCACTGAGCTCTGTGCTTTTCACTGGAATAATGGTAGTTTAAAGGAAATCTATTATTTTTAAGGGAGTCTGTCACCAGGTTATTGCTACCTCATCTGAGAGCAGCATGATATAGATATAGAAACCCTTAATCCAATGATGTATCACTTAGTTTACTGGGTGCAGCAGTTATGGCAAAAGCAGAGTTCTTAGATTTAGCAATGCAGCAGAGCTGAGAAAGCTAACCCCGCCCACACCTAGCTCTGCATGTACATTGACTATTGTGAATGAGCTGCTTATCCCAGGAGGAGGCGGACTCAGACTTGCATGCATACACTATTTTAGTCAAGGCAATGATAATCACCAGGTGATAAATTGTTCATTGTAAATAAACAGCACGCAGCCTGACATGTGACATATCATTGAAATCAGTGTTTTAACCCCTGTCTCATGCTATCCTCAGATAACATAGCAAAAACTTGCTGACATATTCCCTTTTTTATAACAATTTTAACACACCTTGGTTGAAAAGTTGGGAGCTTTGGGTGGAGCTCTATCCCCTTTCACTACTGATGTTCTATATTCAGCTCTCCTCAGGAAGAGATGAGCAAAGAGTGTACAAATCCTCTGAAATCCTAAGATCCCACCAAATAAAACTTTTGATATGTTAATGCGGTTGTCAGCTCTATATAAGAGCTGGCACCCTGCACCAACGCCCACGGTCAGTGCTAGAACTGATTGCGGGTGTTTAACCCCTATGATGCTGCTATCAGTAGTGACAGCGACATCGATGAACATCACAGAGGGAGGGGACTCCCTCTCTGTTCCCATGGGCATAACGCAATTGCGATCGTGTTGTGCCGATACTCTCCATGGTGACCCCAGGCTGAAATATGGCTGCGGGGTCACCCAGAGATGGTGGCCTGTAAGCTCCTGCTCAAAAGTGGAATAAGATTAAATGAAAAAAATGTAAATAAAAATGGCATCTATGAAAACGTCATCTTGTCCCGCAATAAAAAAGCCACCATAGAGCTCAGTCAGCAGAAAAGTAACAAAAGTTCTAGCTCTCAGAATAAAGCGATGAAAAAAAAAACTCTTAAAAAACAATTTCTGAATTGCTGTTTTTGTTAATTCTGCCTCACAAAAATCAGAATAGAAAACGATCAAAACTCATGTGGACGAAAATGGTAGCAACAAAAACGTCAACACGTACCGCAAAAAAATCAAGCCATCACATTACTCTGTCAGCTGAAATATGTAAAAAGGATAGCTATCTAAATATGGGGATGGAAATTAAAAAGTGTTTTTTAGTGTTTTACAGCATTCAAACATAAAATGTAATTTATTTTTCTTCACTGCCCAATGGTATAAAATTCTGTGACACACCTGTGGTGTCAATATGATCACTACATCCCTTGATGAATTCATTGAGAGGTGTAGCTTGTAAAATGGGGTCACTTATGGGGTCTTCTGCTGTTCTGGCACCTCAGGGGCTCTGCCAATGTGACATGGTGCCCTCAAACCAGTCCAGCAAAATTTTAAATCCAATATGGCGCTTCTTCCCTTTTGAACTTTGCACTAATCCTCAAAAGTAGTTTTTGACCACATATCGGGTATCAGTGTACTCAGGAGAAATTGCTCAACAAAGAATGGGGTCCATTTTCTCCTATCATCCTTGTAAAAATGAAAACATTTGAGCTAAAACAACCTTTTTGTAGGAAAAATATTTTTTTCTTTTTTACAGATCAGCATTGTAAAACTCAGTAAGTCCTCTTTCACACATCCGTTTTTTTGTATCAGGCATAATCCGGCGTGTTGTTAAAAAAACGGATCCGGTACCGGATGCGTTTTTTTACCATTGACTTTCATTAGCGCCGGATCATGCCTGATGTCATTGCGTTGTATCCGTTTTTGTCCGGATCCGGCGGAAATGTACATTCCGGCGGCTGCACAAAACGGTGCATGCAACATTTTTTTTGTTTACCGGAGCCGCCTGATAGTACCTGAAGCGGCACATCAGGCGGCCGGAAACAATAGAAGTCAATGGAACCGGATCAGTCTTTTGTGCAATCCGGCAAAAGTCTGATACGGATTCTGGAAATCAGGGACTACTACTACTACTACTACTACTACTACTACTACTACTACTAACTACTACTACATCATATTCCACTGTCTCCGGACATCCAAAACCCTCTTTTTCCGGGTTCAAAAGTTCAGGTCGGATCCAGCAAAAATAAAAAAATGATCCGTTGCATCAGTTTTTTCATTTCAGCGCCGGATCCGTCCCTTCAGGTGTTCGACGGATTATGCCTGACACAAAAAAATGGATGTGTGAAAGAGGCCTTAAGCACCTGTGGGTTCAAGGTGCTCTCCAGTCATCTATATAAATTCCTTGAGGGGTCTAGTTTCCAAAACTGGGTCACTTGTGGGGGGGGTCTCTACTGTTTAGGCACATAAGGAGCTTTCCAAATGTGACATCGCATTCGCAGAGCATTCCATCAAAATCTGCGTTTCAAAACGTCACTCCATCCTTTGTGAGACCTGCCATGCACACAAACATTAGTTTTCCCCCACATATGAGGTGTCGGCGTGCTCAGGAGAAATTGCACAACAATTTTTTTGGTCCATTTTCTCCTGTTACCCTTTTGAAACAAAAAAAATTGGGTCTAAAGTAAAATTTTCGTGAAAAAAGGTTAAACGTTTATTTTTTCTACCCACATTGCTTCAGTTCCTGTGAAGCACCTGAAGGGTTAATAAGCTTATTGAACGTGTTTTGAGCACCTTGAGGATTGCGCGTTTTTAGAATGGGGTCACTTTTGGGTATTTTCTGTCATATAGAACCCTTAAAGTCACTTCAAATGTGAGGTGGTCGCTAAAAATGGTCCGTAAATTTTGTTGAAAAAGATAGAAATCGCTGGTCAACTTTTAATCCTTAAAACTTCCTAAAAAAAAAAATGATGTTTAAAAAAAAATTGTGCTGATGTGAAGTAGACATGTGGGAAATGATATTTATCACCTTTTTTTTTATTTTTTCAATTTCTCATACAATTTTTTTAAGAGCGCATGATCATATTAGAAATTCCTGTTAGGCGGGTCCGTACATTGCATGTTATGCGCTCATTCTACATTTATGTGCATAGAATCTGTAGCTAATGTTCACAAGTATTTTTTTTATGTGGATTTGGAAAAGGATTCTGCTTCATAATCCACATCAAAACCACTTCAAAAACTTTTTGAATAAGCTTTCTATTGATTCAATGGGAAAATAAATTAATGGTGCACAGGGTGATGTTTTTCCATGTGTTTCCCTGTTTTTTATGTGCATTTAGGAGCAAAATTGACTTTAGAAGGTTTTTTTAAATGAATTTTAAATATATATTTTTTTCGCAAAATGCAATCGAAGGTGTATTTATATTCTCAAATTACCATGTACAAACTTATTTAGCTGCAAAATAGCCATGGACCCATCAGTCTTTTAAGCTGAAAATTACTGCAAAGTTCTTTATTTTTACGAGGCGTCTGTAAATTAATGGTTTAATCATGTTAATAAGTTTGTCCTCAATAGGGTCCTTCTTCAGTCAGAGCTGCGCTCCGGGATCCGCCATTGATTCCAGTCTCTGCAAACTGTGTATTGGTGATCCACAAAACACCGAGGCAAATACAACATGTTCTCTAAGCGACAAAGAGGCGTATTACGGCAATAAAGGGGCCGTCAGGTAAAATAACAGTGAGACCGGTTTTATCCATAACATTTGTACAATATTTTCAATATATACATAAGTACTGGCTATGGCAGAAGTCTTACATTATATATTTTCCCAATATCTGTAATTTCTATTCTGATTTTTGCTACAGTTTTAAGGGAACCTGTGAACTGATTCATAAAACCTGAACCATGAGTAGCTTTTATAGGAAACAGCTTCTCCCCACATCACCCACCTACACATGTGTATATAAGACGAGACCTGTCCATATAGGCGAGTGGGACCGAAAGATACCGGCAGGTGACTAGGTCTGCTCCGAGTCACCTCATCCATGGTCGTCGTTTCAAAGTATGAGTCGAGGCATTTCAAGCTAAAATCTACAGTCTCCAATGACTGAGCCTATCTATGATTCATGGAGCCCGTGGTTTGGGGAGCACAAATCCGTTGACAGTTTCCCTTTAAGTGACTATTTAGTCGTCTGTCTGGGTTTTCCTGTGGATTTGTATGTTCTAACACAGAGTTTTGAATGTATATTTTCCATATGCTCTAGGTAGGCTCCTAGCACGTATGACAAACAAGTCCATAGGTCCCCAGAAACCAAATGAAGGTCAAGGAGTTTTCTTGTGACCCTCCTTGGGCTAATATATGTCAAATTATTTACAATGTAAATAAGAGTCAATGGGAGACACAAAATAATGAATATAATAAATAAAGTAACCACTAGATTGCAAAATACCAAAACAATAATGATCACAGGTATCTATATGTAAAAATGCATACATGTAAATCCACAGAAATAATAGTAATGTAAAGAGGGGGCCACATTACATGCTAAGGGGGGTCACGTTACATGCTAAGTTCATGCAACAATCAAAGATGGAGAGAAAGGGTTGTGGTCACTATATCTAACGGTATGAAACTTTTATCTGTATAGATACCTATTGTGGTACTTCAGCTAACTCGGCGGTACACGTAGGTAGAAAACGGGAACACTGTCTCGTTAAATCTTTGGTTGGTTTATTATATGGCAGCATAGACCAACAGGAAGGGGAAAGTAAACACAGCCCTTCAGGCAAAAACAGGAAAACAATAAAGAAAACAAAATGCTGTAACACAGTCCATACGTTTGCAGGTAGCAGCCTGCTCTGGAGCAACACTGGTTCAGTCTTTCGTCCTCAAGATACAAAACCTCTGGAGATCCCTCTCCAGCCTTGCTGAACCATGACTGACTCTGGAGCACAGCTATTTAAGCCCTAGACCACCCTGGGGTGGAGATAAGGTGACATCCTCCCTCCCGCTCTATGGATGTCCACATAAAAGCCATCCCATTATGAAAATTAGCTTAAACCCCTCACGGCACTTAAGGGTATGCCACACTAAACGAGATCGCAAGCTAGATCGCTAACGAGATCACTACTGCGTCATTATTTATGACGCAGTAGCGATCTCGTTAGCTACTTAGCTGTGTGATTCCAAACACAACTCATCAGCGATCTGTGATTCCAAACACATCTCATCAGCGATCTGTATAACGACCTCTGCGGTCGTTGGGAAAACCTAGTCCCACCTGTGATGCTGGTGAAGTCGTTCATAAAGGGAGTCACACTCAACAATTCAGGCTCACCAGCGGGACACCAACGACCAAAAAACGGCTCAGAAGGTTTACAAACTATCAGCGACATCTCAGCAGGGGCCACATCGCTGCTACATGTCACACACAGTTAAGTCGCTAACAAGATCGCTACTGCATCATAAATGGTGACGCAATTGCGATCTCGTTTACGATCTCGCTAAAGCCCCCGTCTCACATAGCGATATCGCTAGCGAGATCGGTGCTGAGTCACTAGTTTTGTGACGCAGCAGCGAGCTCCCCAGCGATATCGCTGTGTGTGACATTTAGCGACGATCAGCCCCCCTGCCGGGTATCGCTGATCGTCGCTGAAATGTCAGGACATTTTTTTGATCGCTGGTCTCCCGCTGACAGGCACGCATCGCTGCGTGTGACAGGCGGGAGACCAGCGATCCGCTGGTAACCAAGGTACACAGCAGGTTTCCAGGCGCGGGGCTGTGCCTAGAAACCCGCTGTGTACCTTGGATACCAGCTCCCTGTAGCAGGGAGCTGGTAACCAAGGTACACAGCGGGTTTCCAGGCACCGCGCAGCACCTGAAAACCCGATGTGTACCTTGGTTACCAGCTCCCTGCATCAGGGCGCTGGTATCCAAGGTACACTGCGGGTAACTAATCGATGTTTACCCGCAGTGTCGCTTGTACTGATCGCTGCCTGAGCTTCCTGTTTGGCAGCTCAGCAGCGATAATGTAGCGATACACCAGCGATCCTGATCGTTGTCGGGATCGCTGGTGTATCGCTATGTGAGACCCGGGCTTTAGTGTGGCATACCCTTTAGTGTGCTGAGGAAAATACTCTGGGTTTAACATCACTGATGCCATTAAGCATAGTGAGTCACACATATCTCCCCTCCAATACTTATCAGTTACTTTGTCACACTATAGTATAGTGGTTGTAAAACTAATCCCCAGACAGTTCCCAAAGTAAAACAGCAAATTGAAATTGATATCCAGAATATGTAACATGAGGCACTGGAGAAGACATTCCCAAGCAGGGGAACACAACTTTGCAGAGTAGCTGGTGGGAACCACTTCCAGCATCTCCTGTACTGGATAAGTCCATGAAGCAGAAGAAAATATATCCGAGCATCATCTTTTTGAATTACATTTACCTCGACTTTGCGGTGAGCTGATTTTTTTTTTCTTTTTTTAATCATGGAAAAGTTCACCATTCTTCCATTATCTGTGTCGCTGTACAAACCACACAAGAGAAACTGTTCTATTATTCATGTCTCACCTTGTAACTTACATCTTTATTACTTTAGCTCAGATAAACTTTTCCCTTTGATTTTAGGTGTTTGGTGGAGAAGGGAGATGTGGCGTTTGTGTTGCACACTGCTGTATATGAAAATACAGACGGTAAGAAACCTTTGACTATGGTTTTCATCACTTCTCACAGACAAGCCATGAGACAAGCGAGTCAAGAAGTCTGGAATAAAATACCAAGAGTGTATTCAAAGGCAGAGGGACAAGACAAAAGAAAAAATAGGTCATAGTCCAAAATGGTAGCGGATCGATACAAAGGGGCTAGGTAAACAAATAGTTAAAAGTCAAGGTCCGAGATCAGGCAGCAAAAGATTGGGACAGCAGAACACAAAATCACAAGGCACGCTCACTACCAAGCAAAGCTATGACTGGCAATGGTCTGACTATTGCGAGTCAGGTAAATAGCCAGGCAATCACCCATTAAGGTGACACGTTGAGGAAGCCCAGCAGACCAGACTTGATTGGGCTGCTGGGTACTCCTAAATTAGCATGGGGATGGTCAGCATGCCCCAGTCCCTCTTTGGGTCGCAGAACTATCCTATACACAACAATGACAGTCCAACACACACCTGCCATCTATTTGGCAGCAGAGCTGTCACTTACTGCATTCTTAGGACACTGAGTAGTCGATTCATGATCGTATCCACTCTTCTAGGGGAGGTCACCGAACCCCCAGGTATCTCAGGAAATCTTAAATGGAAGGCCCCTACCAGATGATCGGCCTTCACAGATCGAGCTGGGACCCAAGTTTTCCCCTCGAGTCCATATCCCCTCCAATGAACAACATATTGGAATGAACTGAGACTCGACGATCCCTTCTATCTCATACTCTAAACCACTATTGACTGAAACCAGAGAAGGCAGGAACATTGGAGGTAATACAGAAGAGACAAACTCCTTTAATAGGGATCTATGGTAAACATTAGGAATACAAAGAGATGGAGGAAATTTCAATCTAAAATTCACTGGATGGGCCTCCACTAGAATCTCATAATGGCTAATGAACTTAGGATCCAACTTCACTGTTGGTATTTTAAGTTTAATATTTTTGGATAACAATCAAACCTTATTACCTATTTTAAAGACAAGACCCACCGAACATTTTCTATTGGCCTTCTGTTTTTGGTGAATTTGAGCAACCCCAATATTCTTTTGAACCTCTCTCTAGACAGTCCACAGTTTCTGTATGGCGACCTCCACCCCAGGACACTCAAAACTTCTAGAGAATTCATCAAAATGGGAATGAAAACCATAATTGACAAAAAAGGAGAGGTTCTAGTAGACTAATTGACCCGACTGTTAAAGGCAAACTCAGCAAGAGGTAAAAATGATGACCAGTCTTCCTGTTAAGCCACCATGAAACACCTTAAAATTTGTTGCAACGATTGATTTGTCCTTTCTGTCTGATCTTTGGTTTCAGGGTGGTAGGCAGAGGAAAATGAGACGTCAATCCTCAGTCTACCACAAAAACCTCTCCAGAATTTGGACAAATTGGACTTTTCTATTAGACATGATGTTAACAGGAATTTCATGAACATGACTAATAAACAACCTAGAGTATATCTCTACATTAGGTAAACACAATAAAAGAACAAAATGAGCCTGTTTGTTGAATCGGTCTACCACCACCATAGTAACCATTTTCCCCAAAACAGAGCAAACCCATGATGAAACCCATGGACAGATGAGTCCACGTTCTTTCTGGAATTGGCAATATAGCCAATTCCCCAACCGGCTGGTTATGGAAAACTTTCGCATGTGTGCAAACTTCACAAGAAGATACAAAATCTCTAATATCATTATGCATGGATAGCCACCTAAAGAGCCTAGCAATGGCTTTCTGCTTTCCTTTGACCCCATGATGACCACTCAAGACAGAATCATGAAACTCTTGTAACAGATGCAATCTTAAGTAAATAGGCAAAAATAATTTGGACTCTGAAGTAGCGGAAGGGGCCAAAGACTGGACTTCATGGATCTCAGTTTCCAACTCAGAGGACATCATAGAAACCACAATGCCCTGAGGAAGAATGGAGGATAGTGGTTCTGTAGGTAAAACTGAATCAAGACTGCGTGATAATTTGACAGCAATCACATTTTTGGACCCCAGCCTGAACATGATAGAGAAATAGAATCTGGAGAAAAATAAATACCATCCGAACTGTCTTGTAGTTAACCGTATAGCTGATTCAATAGAAGTTAAATTCCACCACTCTTCAAAGGCTGAATAGCCAGTAACTTGCAATTCCCAACATCATAATTTCTTTCAGCGGATGAAAATTTTCTAAATAAAAATGCACATGGCCACAAACTGGTCAGAGTTTTGGAACCCTGAGTGCACCCCATACCCCGACCTCCAAAGCATCCACCTTCTCAATGAACGGTTCTTGGAGATCGGGTTGGATTAGGACTGGAGCACACATGAAGCAATCTTTCAATTTCTTAAATGCCCCAATAGTATCCGATGACCAAACCTTAAGGTTCGTCTCTTTACACGTGAGGTTGGTGTGGCGAATGCTAGAAATCTTTGAAAGGACATAAGGCTGAACCCAAACAATTATGGCTTGCACCTTTGCAGGAACCATATTAAACCCTTCAGCCAATACAACCCCAAGAATGAAATATATTGCACAGAAAAAATACATTTCTCTAGTTTAGCAAACAAAGAATTCTCTCTCAAATTTCGTAGTACAAGACGGGCATGCTCATGTTAAGAATCCAGATCAGGCAAAAACATTTAAGTATCATCAAGTTAAGCCATAATATATCTTCCAATACAATCTGAAAAAGCATAATTCATAAAGTTTTGAAATGATGGTGCATTGGTTAAACGAAAAGACATGCCAAGATTGTGAAATAGACACTTAGACATTTTTCCACTCATCACCCACCCAGAGGTGTATCAATTGTAAGCCCCTCTAAGATCAAGTTAAAAAAAGCACTTATTCCCCATGCGCTGATTATACAGTTGCTCTCAAAAGTTTACATACCCCTGCAGAATTTTTGCTCTCTTGACCTTTTTTCAGAGAATATGAATGATAACACCAAAACTTTTTTTCCACTAATTGTTAGTGGTTGGAGGAAGCCATTTATTGTCAAACTACTGTGTTTTCTCTTTTTAAATTATAATGACAACCCAAAACATCCAAATAACCCTGATGAAAAGTGAACTTAATATTTCTTAATACCGTGTATTGCCCCCTCTAACATCAATGACAGCTTGAAGTCTTTTGTGGTAGTTGTGGATGAGGTTCTTTATTTTCTCAGATGGCAAAGCTGCCCACTCTTCTTGGCAAAAAGCCTCCAGTTCCTGTAAATTCCTGGGCTGTCTAGCATGAACTGTGTGCTTGAAATCTCCCCAGAGTGGCTCAATGATATTGAGTTCAGGAGACTGAGATGACCACTCCAGAACCTTCACTTTGTTCTGCTGTAGCCAATAACAGGTCGACTTGACCTTGTGTTTTGGATCGTTGTCATGTTGAAACGTCCAAGTATGTGCCATGCACAGCTTCCGGGCTGATGATTGCAAATTTGCCTCCAGTATTTGCTGATAACGTGCTGCATTCATCTTTCCTTCAACTTTCACCACGTTTCCTGTGCCTTTGAAGAACACACATCCCCAAAACATCAGCGATCCACCTTCGCGCTTTACAGTAGGAATGGTGTTCCTTTCATCATAGGCCTTGTTGTAAAGTTTATGGTTGTGGCCAAAAAGTTAAATTTTGGTCTCATCACTCCAAATTACCTTGTTCCAGAAGTTTTGAGGCTTGTTTCTGTGCTGTTTTGCGTTTTGTAATCGAGATACTTTGTGGCATTTGCGCAGTAATGGCTTTCTTCTGGCGACTCGACCATGCAGTCCACTTTTCTTCAAGTGCCTCCTTATCGTGCATCTTGAAACAGCCACACCACTAGTTTTCAGAGAGTGCAGTATTTCAGCTGATGTTATTTGTGAGTGTTTCTTTGCATCCCAAACAATTTTCCTGCCAGCTGTGGTCAAAATTTTTGTTTGTCTACCTGACCGTTGTTTTGTTTTTACAGAGCCCCTGATTTTCCATTTGTCAATCACAGTTTGAACGCTGCTGACTGGCACTATCAATTTCTTGGATATCTTTTTGTATCCCTTTCCTGTTTTATACAGTTCAACTACCTTTTCCCATAGATCCGTTGACAATTCTTTTGCTTTCCCTATGACTCACAATCAAGAAACGTCAGTGGCTGGATGAAAGATGCAAGAGTCTGTCTGGATCCCAGAAACTCACTCAGCTTTTACGCACACACTGATTACAAGCAAACAGGTCACAGGTGAGGATGCTACCTTTAGTAGCCATTCAAACCTATTTGTGTCAACTTCTGTGCATGTTATCAGGCCAAAATCAACAGGGTATGTAAACTTTTGATCAGGGTCATTTAGCCAGGCAATTACAAGTAGAAACTTGACACCTGGAGGAAGCCCAATAGACATGGCTTGATTGGGCTTCTGGACACTACTAAATTAGCATGGGGATAAGTCGTTATGCCCCAGTCCCTGATTGGAAGGCTGGCTACCCCATGCGCGTTACTGACAGCCCTGCACACCCTTGCCATCTATTGGGTGGCAGAGATGTCACTCACTGCATTCCTAGGACACAGTAGGATATATATAAAAAGTTTAGTTATTCCTTAACAGTGCAGTCCCGTGCCTCATAACAGTACAGCCACAAGTTCCTCTAAGTATGTGCTCACGTTGTGGATTTGCCTGTGGAATTTTCTGCGCAGTTTCTTCCTCTTTGCAGAAAACACAGAAAAAATCTGCGCAGATATGATGCGTTTTTGACGCAGATTTTCATGGGTTTTTTTCATGCGGATTTGTATGCGTTTTTGTAAGATAAATAAAGATATATTATTTAACAAAAAAAAGATTTCTGATGTCATTTCCTTGTCCAACGTCTTTTTCATACCCTATTGAAGAATAATGTTTACACACAGATAGATAGATAGATAGACAGATATAGCTATAGATAGATATATCTATAGATAGATAGATATCTCTATAGATAGATATATAGATAGATAGATCTATAGATAAACATATCTATAGAAAGATAGATAGATAGAAAGATAGACATATACAGCTCTGTCAAAAATTAGGAGACCACTTTCAAATGTTCAGTTTGTCTGATTTTTTTCTTTATAGGTATATTTTTGAGTAAATTGTAAATTGTTCTTTTAGTTTAAAAACTTCTGACAACATGTCTCTGAATTTCCAAGCAAAAAATTTAGATTTTTTTTTCTGACAAAAATGGTCAAGTTAAAAAAAACCCCAGTGCTTTCAGACCTCAAATAATGCAAAGAAAATAAGTTCATAATCATTTAGAAACAACAATGTTTTAACTCAGGAAGAGTTGTGAAATCAATATTTTGTGGAATAACCATGATTTTTAAAAGCAGCTTTCATGCATCTTGGCATGCTTGCCACCAGTCTTTCCCACTGCTCCTGGCGCAAACCTTTAAGCAGTTCTTCTTTGTTTGATGGCTTGTGACTATCCGCCTTCCTCTTGATTACATTACAGAGGTTTTCAATGGGTTTCAGGTCTGGAGAATGGTGGTCTCTTAATTTTTGCCAGAGCTGTATATCTGTCTATCTATAGATCTATCTGTCTATCTATAGATCTATCTATCTATAGATCTATTCTATCTACAGATAGATATATCTATAGATAGATAGATACAGGCAGCCACACACTCCCGTCCACTAATAGACTTGTGCGAGTTTCTCGCAAGTGTGGCCCTGGCCTTAAGCGCAATATCTGTTTAATTTAAAAAAAATGGAATAAAAAAATGGCGTGGGCTCCCACGCCATTTTCAAAACCGGAGAGGGAAAGCCAGCGACTGGGGGAAGATGTTTATAGCCTGAGAAGGGGGTAATACCCTAGGATTGTCCCAGGCTAATAATATCAGCCCGCAGCTGTATATTTAGCCTTTACTGGCTATTAAAGAGGGGAGCCCCCAAAAAATGACATGGGGTTCCCCTATAATTAATAGCCAGAAAAGGCTATGCAGACAGCTGCGAGATGATATTAATAGCCTTGGAATGGACCATGGATATAGCCCCTCTCCCTGGCTACAAACACCAGCTCACAGCCGCCCCAAAAATGGCGCATCTCTAAGCTGTGCCAATTCTGGAACTTAGCCTCTCTCTTCCCACTGCCCTGTAGCAGTGGCATATGGGGTAATAGTTGTGGGGTTGATGTCACCTTTGTATTGTTTGGTGACATCAAGCCCGGCTTAGTAATGGAGAGGTGTCGATAAGACACCTCTCCATTACTAATCCTATAGTTGTTATAGGTTCAATAAAAACACATCTAGAATAAAGTCCTTTAATATTCTTAATTTAACCATACTTATAAACACACCTAATCCCCGAATCCCTTGATCTCCTGAAAAAAAATACATAAACCAACACAAATACACCCTGGTTCGACGTAATCCATTTAATAACAAGTGTCCCACGACGATCTCCCGTTGAGAACAGTCACATTGGGAGATATGACTGCTCTCCACGGCTCCGGTCACACACTGACGGGAGCTAATGCTCCTGCAGTGTATCACTGCGCAGCCGCGAGAGTTTACCAGAGTTCATTAGCTTCAGTACTGTCACTTTACGGCACAGCTGCGTGGAAAAATTCTCACAGCTGTAGTGCCATAAGTGACAGCACGGAGCTGCTAAACTCCAATGAACTCCAGCGGCTCAGTGATACACTTCAGGAGCATTAGCTCCTGTCAGTGTATCGCCGGCGGACGGCATGGGACACTCGTTATTGGATCACAGCTGACCAGGGAGAATACTGTTGGTCTATTATTTTTTATTTTTTGCATGTGATTGAGTGCATCGGGATTAGCTGTTTGGTGAGTATGTGTATTGTATGAGTGTTTTTTTATTTTACTATTCAACAAAGCAGCCGGATGATGGGACTACTAATGTCCCATCATCAGCTAATGCTGTCACTGTAGCAGACATAGCCAGATGGGACTAGTAGTGTTATGATCTGCTACAAGCACTAAGGAAAGGTGGGAATTCTGTCCCTACAATAGGACTGAGCTGGATCCCTACGATGTAACGGGGAACCTGATCCTGCGACCAGACCCGCTAAAGTCCTCAGCTAGTCTGAACGAAGACCTATAGTTGCGAGGGAGGAATCCCTACAAGATCTAGGGACTGGGTGAAAAGGTGGACACCTCCTAACAGAAAGTGTAGCAGGGAATATAAAACAGAAAACAAATACTAAGAGATCCTAAGATCAAGCAAAACTGACAGAGTAAGGCACCTAAGCACCCGGCTAGCTTAAGAGTAGATAATACAATGAAGTCCAGCAAAGCCAGAAGGGCGGAGCCAGACTAAATAGGGTAAAAAGGTCATGTGACCAGCAAACTGAAACAAAATCTAACAAGAGGATTCTTACAGTACCCTCCCTTCAAAGAGGATCCTCCGGATCCCCTAGGACTTAGGCTTATCCGGAAACCTCTTGTGAAACGCTCTAACAAGTCTAGACGCAGAAACATCATCCGCCCTCACCCAAGAGTATCCTCGGGTCCATAACCCTTCCAAGCGACGAGGTACTGCAAACTCCCTCTATACCGTCTAGAATTTAGGATGCGGGAAATCTCATATTGCCCGTCCTCCACCACCAGGGGAACAGTAGCCGAGACGTCTCCATCTGAGACCTCAGCTTTTTTCAAGAGAGAAACAAGAAACACCGGATTAATCTTCCAGGAGGTAGGAAGCTCCAACTTAACAGCAGATTGGTTAATAACCTGAAGCACCTTAAAGGGCCCTACAAACTTGGGACCCAATTTCTTAGACGGAATCCTCAAGCGCAGATTCTTAGAGGATAACCAAACCATGTCACCAATAGCAAACAAAACCTCTTGTCGTTTTCTATCAAAATACACTTTGGATCTTTTGTTAGCCTCCTGAAGATTACCACGCACATCAGTCCAAACTCTCTCCAAAACAGCAGAAAAATTCTCCTCTTCAGGTACAGCCGATCCCAACTTGGAAAATGACCCAAAAGATGGATGTCTCCCAGTACAACAAAAAAAAAGGCGAACAACCAGCAGAAGTGGATGTATGATTGTTAAGAGCAAACTCAGCAAGTGGCAGAAACTCAGACCACCCCTCTTGATTATCAGTCACAAAACAACGCAAGAACTGCTCAACATCCTGGTTTTTCCTTTCTGTCTGGCCATTAGACTCAGGATGATATCCGGAAGAAAACGACAAATGAACTCCCAACCTGTCACAAAAAGCGCGCCAAAAACGAGCCACAAACTGAGGTCCCCTATCGGAAACAATGTCAGTAGGAACGCCATGTAGTTTGACTATTTCCTTGACAAAGGCCTTAGCGAGAGTCTTAGGGCAGGGCAGTTTGATGAAAGGAACCAAGTGACACATCTTGCTAAAATGGTCTACGACCACCCAGATGACAGTGAAACCCTCAGAGGGGGGAAGGTCAGTAATAAAGTCCATAGCCAAATGTGTCCAAGGTGCACTAGGGACCTCCAGAGGGCAAAGCAACCCGCAGCAGGAGTATGAGAAGACTTAGATCTAGCACACACAGTGCATTGACGCACCCACTTAATAACTTCCTTCTGCCATCCTGGCCACCAAAAACTGCGACCCACAAGTCTCTTGGTCTCAGAGATTCCAGGATGACCTGCCAACCGAGAGTCATGACATTCAACAAACAAATCTCTCCTCAGGGTACCAGGCACAAACAACCTCCCATGCGGCGTGTTAGATGGGGCATTCTCCTGTGCTTTAAGAATCTCATCTTCCAACACGGAGTCCAAAACAGCAATAACAACCCCCTCTTGCAAGATGTTCTCCTCCTCCTCCTCAGTACCCACCATAGGAGAAAAGCTGCGAGACAAAGCATCAGCTTTAACATTTTTAGTACCTGGGATGTAAGTAACGGTAAAATTAAACCGTGAGAAAAACAGTGCCCACCTAGCCTGACGGGCATTCAAGCGTTTGGCAGCATCAAGGTAGATCAGATTTTTATGATCGGTGAAGACTTGAATAGGAAATTCCGCTCCCTCCAAAAAATGACGCCAGTGTTCAAATGCGAGTTTAATTGCCAACAATTCCCGATTACCGATATCATAATTTAGTTCAGACTCAGAAAATTTCTTTGAAAAAAAAGCACAGGGATGTACTCCATCCGTCTTTGCCTGAGACAAGACCGCGCCGACCCCCACAGAAGAAGCATCAACCTCAACCAAAAATGGTTTAGTCACATCAGGCTGCGTAAGGATGGGAGCAGAGCTGAACCTCTCCTTTAGCAACACAAAAGCCTCAATGGCCTCAGTAGTCCACTGAACCGCATCAGCACCTTTCCTGGTGAGATTGGTCAGAGGTTTGGCAATCACAGAAAATTTTTTTATGAATTTTCTATAATAATTGGCAAACCCCAAAAACCTCTGTATTGATTTCACACCAATAGGTCTAGGCCAATCCTGCACAGCTTGCACTTTCACTGGGTCCATCTCAAAACCTTCACTGGAGACAATGTAGCCCAAAAAACTAAGTCTCTGTACAGCGAACTCACATTTTTCTAGTTTGGCAAAAAGTGAATTATCACTCAGTAACTGTAATACTTCACGCACACTCCTCCAATGAGACTCCAAATCTGATGAATAAATCAAAATGTCATCCAAATACACAACCACACTTCTGCCGATCAAAGGTCTAAGGATGTCATTAATAAGATTCTGAAAAAATGCCGGAGCACTGGAAAGTCCAAAGGGCATGACCAGATTCTCAAAATGACCCAGTGGAGTGTTAAACGCAGTCTTCCATTCATCCCCGTCCTTCATGCGCAACAAATTGTATGCCCCTCGAAGATCAATTTTTGAGAACCACTTGGCCCCCACTAACTGATTAAACAAATCAGGAATCAATGGCAGTGGGTAAGGATTGCGTACAGTAATCTTATAATCTCACGAAAGTCTAGACAAGGCCGTAAACCGCCGTCCTTTATTTTAACAAAAAAAAATCCAACCGCCACAGGAGATTTGGAAGGCCTAATGTGACCGGCGGCCAAGCTTGTCTGTATGTATTCCTCCAAAGCCTTTCTCTCAGGAATAGTCAAATTAAATAAACGACTTTTAGGAAGAGTCACTCCAGGGACAAATTCAATTGCACAATCATAATCTCTATGAGGAGGCAATACCTGCGATTCTTATGAGAAAAAACTTTCCAAAAATCCTGAATAGGTACAGGTAACTCCCCCTTAACTACAGCAGCAATACGCCCGTTACAACACTTGTCATAACAATTGGGACTCCAGGACTTAATTTCATTGGTAGACCAATCCAGTACCGGATTGTGCAATTTTAACCAGGGTAACCCCAAAATCACTGGTGAGGGCAAATTATTCAAAACTACCAAATCCAAATTCTCTTGATGAACACCATTAATAGTAAGAGGAAATTCACAGATATGTTGAGTAACATTTTTCAAGGGAGAACCATCCACAGACACCACATTAATAGGGGAAGACAGAAGTTTGGGTTTTAATTTTAGTTTTTCCAAAAATTTCCCATCAATCACATTGAGAGTTGAACCACAATCCACAAATACCCGAAACTCCATTAATTCCTCTTTAACAGCAGTGGTAGCAGAAAGAAAGACACCTTTATTGTTTAAACAAGCTATGCGGGCAAAACTGACCTCATTTTTTTTTCTCTCTTTATTCATTCGAAGCGCACAGTTCTTAATGAAATGCTCAGATTTACCACAGTAGAAACACAAACCTTGAGCAAATCTGCGTTCTTTTTCTCGAGAGTGAGGTGTCATTGCTCCAATTTCCATCGGCTCTGCAATGTCAGTACATTCTTCTCCAAACTTGGAGCTGACAAGGCAGATTTACTCTCATTAACCCTTGCACGCAGTCTCCTATCCACCCGTATGGCTAATTGCATAGCCTCTTGCAAGTTACCAGGTATGGGATAAGCAATCAGCAAATCTTTAACCCTCTCACTTAACCCTGCAAGAAATAAACTTTTCAAAGCTGAATCGTTCCAGCCCACCTGAGAGGACCACCTTCGGAAGTGAGTACAATATTTTTCCACATTACCTGATCCCTGTCTCAAACGTCTCAATTCTGTCTCAGCTGATGAAACACGATCCGGATCGTCATACAATAACCCCAAAGCAGAAAAAAAACTATCCACTGATCTAAAGCATGGATCACTAGACTGCAGAGAAAAGGCCCAGTCCTGAGGTTCTTTGCGCAAAAGTGACATTATGAACCCTATGTGCTGTGATTCATCACCAGAGGATCTGGGTCTCAAACGGAAATACAACAAGCAAGCATTTTTAAAAGAAAAAAAATCTTGTTGTTCACCAAAAAATAAATCAGGCAAACGTACCTTTGGCTCCACGAAATGTGCTCCAGAACAACTACTCACGTGTTGCTTTATCTCAGCCACCTCCAGAGAAAGTCCCTGCAGGCGCTGAACCAAATCCTGAACCGAAACCATGATGAAACAGAAAATCTTTCCTTAGAGATTTTTTTTTTTTTTTTTTCCTTTGGGCTGGACTTACTGTTATGATCTGCTACAAGCACTAAGGAAAGGTGGGAATTCTGTCCCTACAATAGGACTGAGCTGGATCCCTACGATGTAACGGGGAACCTGATCCTGCGACCAGACCCGCTAAAGTCCTCAGCTAGTCTGAACGAAGACCTATAGTTGCGAGGGAGGAATCCCTACAAGATCTAGGGACTGGGTGAAAAGGTGGACACCTCCTAACAGAAAGTGTAGCAGGGAATATAAAACAGAAAACAAATACTAAGAGATCCTAAGATCAAGCAAAACTGACAGAGTAAGGCACCTAAGCACCCGGCTAGCTTAAGAGTAGATAATACAATGAAGTCCAGCAAAGCCAGAAGGGCGGAGCCAGACTAAATAGGGTAAAAAGGTCATGTGACCAGCAAACTGAAACAAAATCTAACAAGAGGGTTCTAACAAGTAGTCCCATCAGATGATGCTACCTATACACAGACCTGCACACACCCGCACACACACAGAGACACACACAGACCCGCACGCAGACACCCGCAGACAGACCCGCACATATTCACCACACACGCATAGTCTCCGCTCACACACTCTTCCTCCTCCCTATCTGCAGCGTTTGTCGCACGCAACTCCTCAGCAAAACCGCAAATGTTTTTACACCAGCGGTTTTGCTGTGAATTTGACTGACTCAATGTAAGTCAATGGGTGCAGAAACGCTGCAAATCCGCAAAAAGAATTGACATGCTGCGGAAAATAAAACGCTGAAAATCTGCGTATATTTTTCCTCAGCATGTGCACAACAATTCTAAATTTCCCATTGACTAACATTGCTTGTGCACTACACTGTGGATTTGATGCAATTCCTCGCTTCCAAAAACGCCGCGGATCTGCATCAAAATCCGCAACATGTGCACAAAGCCTAACAGTGCTTTCTACAGGTTTTATTACCACACTTGCTTATATTTTCAAATGATACATGAAAAAAGCATCAGAACAAGAAGTTACATTTTACAAACATATACCTTAGGCTACGTTCCCATGATCAGGAAGTTTTTCCGCTGCGTCCAAAACTCTGCAATCTAATCACACGGGTAAATCCACACGTGTTCAGTGAACGATGCGGATTTACCACATCCAATTTACCACATACAATACAAACAGAAATTAAAGTACTGCGGCTCGTAAACCCGCATCGAATAGAAGCACAGTGAAAATGGGATTTCTATAAATCCAATCCACTGTGCTTGTATCATAGGACACGGCGATTTGGACACAGTGCACTTCCAAAACTCTGCTGTTCCTGATCGTGGGCATGTATCCCAAGACTGAATCTGACTAATACAGGTGATTCTTCCTGTGCATTACTGGATAATAGAGTTGAGCGAAACAGGTCGGTCAGATTCATAAGTCACCGACTTTCGCCAAAGTCGGTTTTCGCCGATCAAAACCCGACCATAGCGTGAAGTCGGCCATGCAGTCGGCAAAACGAGCGCCAAAGTCGGATTTCCCTGAATGCTTGCAGGCGCCTTTTTTTCAGCCAATGAGCAAGGACGTACACTGTGGGCAACGAGATGACATGTGCAGCGTCCACCATCATCATAGAGAAGGGCATTGTAGTGATTGGCTTGCTTTGGGGGGCGGCATAGTGTCTATAAAAGCCCTGACCGCCGACCTCCATTTTACTTCTGACGATCTTAACAGTAGGGAGAGGTTGCTGTTTATCAGTAGGGAGAGAGTTAGGGCTGGAAAGAGAAGTTCTTCTGTGCTTGTGCTGATAGCAATTGTGCTGTACAGTTAGTGTGCAGTGACAGGGGAGGATTTTCTTGTGTGCAGCAGCGCTGGTTATTAGACTGCCTGATAGCTGTATTGCTGTGTGTACACTGCTGTGCAGACTGCTTTTTACACAGCACTAATACTTTTATTCTTTTTTTCTGCACAGTTACCGAGCATTCATTTTTTCCCACACCGTATAGAGCTGTACGCTCCTCACACACTACCGTGTACCGGCTGGTATCACGGACAAATACATGCTGACTATCTGTGTGTGACTCTGGAAATAAATATGAAGATTTAAATTTTTCCCTACACCGTATACAACTGTACGCTTCTGATACAGTACCGTATATCTGCTCTTTGTATTACGGTCAAATCCATACTGAGTGAGCGTCTGTGTGTGACTCTGGAAATATATACGGAGATTTAAATTTTTCCCTACACCGTATACAGCTGTCCGCTTCTGATACAGTACCGTATATCTGCTCTTTGTATTACGGTCAAATCCATACTGAGAGAGCATCTGTGTGTGACTCCGGAAATATATACGGAGATTTAAACTTTCCCCTACACCGTATACAGCTGTACGCTTCTGATACAGTACCGTATTTCTGCTGTTTGTATTACGGTCAAATCCGTACTGAGAGAGCATCTGTGTGTGACTCCGGAAATATTTACGGAGATTTAAATTTTCCCCTACATCGTATACAGCTGTACGCTCCTCATAAAGTACCATATATCTGCTGGTATTTTTGCTACATTTTACCAAACATGAGGAAGTATGGTGGAAGAGGCCGCGGACGTGGGCGGGGGGGGGGGCCAGCTGGTACTGATGGTGGTGGTGGTGCATCTGCTGGTAGTGCCAAAAGCACAATAGCAGCTAAGGCAGGGGGTGTTGAGCCTGCGTCATCGTCTGGCTCCAGAAGGCCTGGAAGGCTCCCTTTTCTGGGAGTAGGTAAACAGTTTTTAAAGCCGGAGCATCAGGAACAGGTTTTGGCTTACATTGCCGAAACAGCCTCGAGTGTTGTGAATGGACTTGAAATGAGTTCTGAGCAGAGGCTCCCTCTGGTGGTTACAAGCGGTACTGGACTGTCCAGTGAAGATTGTGAGGATTGGGAATCAGGTGTTACTGACTGGTCTATTTAGGGGAGTCGCCTTCCCATCAGGGTTGCCGGTGATCAATTGTTCTGGTCTCAATCCTTGATTCCTGTTTCCTTTGTAGCCTGCTGTGTCGTGTCTGCATCTCCTGCTAACAGATAAGACATTTTCTTCTTTTTGTTTTTGTGCTTGATTTTTGCATCTTGTCCTCACTTCTGTGGGGGCCTTCGGGGTCCCCTCCGGGGGCTTTTGCCCTCTCAGTTTAGTTCAGCCACTGATGTTTTGTACATTTGCTTTTTCCAGTGTTTTCAGTGGCTGCTGTTTTTGATTTTGTTACACCAGAGAACTAATTTAGGTGGTAGAGGTCGTGTGATCTCAGGTGTTTTTGAAATTAGTAGAGTTGGTGCTTTTCAGGGTTTTTTGGGATTGCAGTAAGTGCCCTTCCTATCCTTTTCTATTTAGATAGTTTGGGCCCCAACGTTTGCTCATACTATTTTCTGTCTGTGTCAGTATTTCTTCTTGTCTAACCGCCATTACATGTTTGGGGGCTTTCTATCTTCTTTGGGGATCTGCTCCGGGGCAGATAGCTTTCCTCTTTCTATCTTTAGGTATAGTTAGTTTCTCAGGCTGTGACGAGGCGTCTAGGATCAACGTAGGAACGCTCCACGGCTGCGTCTAGTTGTGGTGGTTAGTCAGGGTACTGCAATCTCATAGATTCCAACTGCTCTGGTGTATTGCCTTTTTTACCTGCACTCCTCAGTTACCAAATCATAACAGTATCACCGCCCTAAAACTGAAAATTATATGGTACTCACAGAAGGAAAAAAATATTGTGAAAGAAAAAAAAAAAAAGGTTGTCAGAGATATTTTTCTGTTTGTTGCATTTTTTTTTCCCTCTGTATCTCTGGGTGCTGGGGAGGATTTTTTTTTTTTTTCTCTCAAATGGAGTTTGCACAGTTGTCTGGCCGTGTGGATCAGCTTGCCACTGAGGTTTGGAGTATTGCTACCTATCTTGCTAGGTTGCCTGTTGTGGAACCTAGGATTCCCATGCCAGATTTGTTTTTGGGGGATCGAGCCAAGTTTCTGAATTTCAAAAATAATTGTAAATTGTTTTTTTTCCTTAAAATCTAAGTCCTCAGGGAACGCAGCGCAGCAGGTTCAAATTGTCATCTCTCTCCTGCGCGGCGATCCTCAGGATTGGGCTTTTTCCCTGACACCTGGGGATCCTGTTTTGAGTGATGTTGATGCATTTTTTCAGGCCTTGGGGTTATTGTACGATGAGCCTAATGTTACTGATCAAGCTGAAAAAGCCTTGTTGGCATTAAATCAGGGGCTTGAGGACGCTGAGTTATACTGTCAGAGATTCCGCAGGTGGGCAGTCCTGACCAAATGGAATGACGACGCTTTGGCAGCCCTTTTTCAGAAGGGTCTGTCAGATAATGTAAAGGATGTTATGGTGGGATTCCCTTTCCCCTCTGGTCTCAATGATTCTATGTCATTAGCGATTCAAATTGACAGACGTTTGCGTGAGCGGAGAAGTATGCGTGGAATAGTGTTGCCTTGTGAACCTGCTTCTGAAACCATGCAGTGTGATAGAGTGGTTTCTGGGTCACAGCGTCATGAGTTTCGAAAGCGCAATGGGTTATGTTTCTACTGTGGTGATGCCTCTCATGCTATTTCAGTCTGCCCTAAGCGGGGAAGACGTTTTGCACGCTCAGTTGTCTTGGGTAGTGTTCAGACTAAGTTTTTATTAACTGTTACTCTGATATGCTCTCTGTCCTCATTTTCTGCTCAGGCTTTCGTTGATTCGGGAGCAGCTATTAACCTGATGGATTTTGATTTTGCTAAACGTTGCGGGTTTCCCTTGATACCCCTACAGAAGCCTATTCCCCTACTGGGGATCAATTCTACCCCTTTGGCTGAGAATAAACCTCAGTTCTCTACTCAGGTGATAATGAGGGTTGAACCTGATCATCAGGAGAGCTGCAAATTTTTGGTTCTGTATAATCTGCATGACATTATCGTGCTGGGTTTCCCTTGGTTACAGTCTCATAATCCTGTTTTGGATTGGAAATCTGTGTCTGTAACCAGTTGGGGCTGCCAATGTGTTAATACCAACACTCCTGTTTTTTCTGCCTCCCCATAGGAGCTATGACTGCGCTATTGAATTAGTGCCCGGTAGTAAATTCCCTAAAGGTCGTCTTTTTAACTTGTCTGTACCTGAACATGACGCTATGCGGTCTTATATCAAGGAGTCATTGGAGAAGGGTCATATCGGACCATCCTCTTCACCCTTAGGTGCCGGTTTTTTCTTTGTGGCCAAAAAGGATGGTTCATTAAGGCCGTGTATTGATTATCGTCTCTTGAACAATATTACTGTGAAATATCAATATCCGTTACCCTTGATTTCTGACCTGTTTTCCTAGGGTGAAAAACGCTACTTGGTTTACCAAGCTTGACCTCAGGGGGCATATAACCTTATTCGCATTAAGCACGGGG
This sequence comes from Oophaga sylvatica, assembly GCA_033576555.1. Taxonomy (NCBI): domain Eukaryota; kingdom Metazoa; phylum Chordata; class Amphibia; order Anura; family Dendrobatidae; genus Oophaga; species Oophaga sylvatica. Next base: position 76,015,816 of record JARQOD010000005.1, read on the forward strand.
ATGAATGGAAGACGGCATTTAACACCCCTGAGGGGCATTTTGAGTACCTTGTGATGCCCTTTGGGCTCACTAATGCTCCTTCTGTCTTCCAGTCCTTCATGAATGACATTTTCAGGGATTTTGTGGATAAATTTCTGATTGTTTATTTGGATGATATCTTGATTTTTTCTAATGACTGGGACTCTCATGTGAAACATGTTCGAACTGTATTCCAGATTTTGAGAGAGAATGCTCTGTATGTGAAGGGATCAAAGTGTCTTTTTGGTGTACAAAGGATCTCATTTTTGGGATTCATTTTGTCCCCATCTGTTATTGAAATGGACCCGGTCAAGGTTCAGGCCATCTGTGATTGGGTCCAACCTACTTCATTAAAGGCTCTTCAAAGATTTTTGGGTTTTGCCAATTTTTATCGTAAATTTATTGGTAATTTCTCGGTTATTGTTAAACCATTAACTGATTTGACCAAAAAGGGTTCTGATGTGGTGAATTGGCCTCCTGAGGCAGTTTCTGCATTTAAGGAACTTAAGCAGAGATTCACTTCTGCTCCTGTTCTACGGCAGCCTGATGTTTCTCTGCCATTTCAGGTGGAGGTTGATGCCTCTGAGATTGGGGCAGGTGCCGTTTTGTCCCAAAGAGATCCAGAGACCTCTAAAAGTAACCCTTGTGCCTTTTTCTCTCGAAAATTTTCTCCTACTGAACGTAATTATGACGTGGGTAATCGGGAGTTATTGGCCATGAAGTGGGCTTTTGAAGAGTGGAGACATTGGCTGGAGGGAGCCAAACATCAGGTGGTGGTCCTTACGGACCATAAGAATCTGGTTTATCTGGAATCTGCCAAGCGACTTAATCCTAGACAGGCCAGGTGGGCCTTGTTTTTCACACGTTTTAATTTTGTGGTTTCCTTTCTTCCTGGCACTAAGAATGTTAAGGTGGATGCCCTCTCGAGGAGTTTCCTTGCGGACTCTCCTGAGGTATCTGATCCTTCTGTTATTTTGAAAGAAGGTGTAGTTCTTTCCGCCATCTCGCCCAATTTGAGACTGGCTCTGGAGGGGTGTCAGGAGGATAGGCCCGAGCGCTGCCCTGTTGGGAAATTGTTTGTCCCGGACTAGTGGAAAAAGAGTGTGATGTCTGAGATTCATTGTTCCGCGTTGGCCGGTCATCCCGGAATTTTTGGTACCAGAGACTTGGTTAGTCGGTCCTTTTGGTGGCCTACCTTGTCTCGTGATGTCAGGGAATTTGTGCAGTCCTGCGGGACTTGCTCTCGCTCCAAGCCTTGCTCTCGCTCTAGTGGTTTGTTGATGCCATTGCCTGTGCCCAAGAGACCATGGACCCATATCTCTATGGATTTCATTTCCGATCTCCCTGTTTGACGTCATCTGGGTGATTTGTGATAGGTTTTCCAAGATGATACATCTTGTGCCATTACCTAAGTTGCCTTCCTCCTCTGAATTGGTGCCTTTGTTCCTTCAGCACGTGGTTCGTTTACACGGCATTCCTGAGAACATTGTGTCTGACAGAGGAGTCCAGTTTGTTTCCAGATTTTGGAGGACCTTTTGTTCTAAGCTTGGTGTTCAGTTGTCTTTCTCCTCGGCGTTTCATCCTCAGACCAATGGTCAAACTGAGAGAACAAACCAGACATTGGAGACTTATCTAAGATGCTTTGTGTCTGCTGATCAGGATGACTGGGTCTCTTTTTTGCCTTTGGCTGAGTTTGCTCTTAATAATAGGGCTAGCTCTGCCACTTTGATGTCTCCATTTTTCTGTAATTCTGGGTTTCACCCTCGATTTTCTTCAGACAGACGGAGGCTTCTACCTGTCCAGGTGTTGACTCTGTTGTGGAGCGTATGCAACAGATTTGGGACCAGGTAGTGGAGAGGTTGTCCCTCTCTCAGGAGAGGGCCCAGCGGTTTGCTAACCGGCATAGGACTGATGGTCCTCGGTTTAAAGTGGGGGACTTGGTCTGGTTGTCCTCAAAAAATATTCCTATGAGAGTGGCATCTCCTAAATTTAAGCCTAGGTTCATTGGACCTTATAAGATCATGGAGATTCTTAATCCTGTTTCTTTTCGTTTGCTTCTTCCAGGACATTTAAGATCCATAACATGTTCCACAAATCCTTGTTGAGGAGGTTTGTTGAGCCAGTGGTTCCTACTGTTTTGCCTCCTGACCCTGTTCTAGTTGAGGGCAATATGGAGTTTGTGGTTGAGAAAATATTGAATTCTCGTTTTTCTAGACGGAAACTCCAGTATTTGGTTAAGTGGAGAGGTTATGGTCAGGAAGACAATTCTTGGGTGTTTGCTTCGGACATCCATGCTAGGAGACTCATTCGTGCGTATCATAGAACTCATCCTGACCGACCTGGTTGCTCAAGTGAGGGTTCGGTGACCCCTCCTCAAGGGTGGGTACTGTTGTGAATGGACTTGAAATGAGTTCTGAGCAGAGGCTCCCTCTGGTGGTTACAAGCGGTACTGGACTGTCCAGTGAAGATTGTGAGGATTGGGAATCAGGTGTTACTGACTGGTCTATTTAGGGGAGTCGCCTTCCCATTAGGGTTACCGGTGATCAATTGTTCTGGTCTCAATCCTTGATTCCTGTTTCCTTTGTAGCCTGCTGTGTCGTGTCTGCATCTCCTGCTAACAGATAAGACATTTTCTTCTTTTTGTTTTTGTGCTTGATTTTTGCATTTTGTCCTGCACTTCTGTGGTGGCCTTCGGGGTCCCCTCCGGGGGCTTTTGCCCTCTCAGTTTAGTTCAGCCACTGATGTTTTGTACATTTGCTTTTTCCAGTTTTTTCAGTGGCTGCTGTTTTTGATTTTGTTACACCAGAGAACTAATTTAGGTGGTAGAGGTCGTGTGATCTCAGGTGTTTTTGAAATTAGTAGAGTTGGTGCTTTTTGGGATTGCAGTAAGTGCCCTTCCTATCCTTTTCTATTTAGATAGTTTGGGCCCCAACGTTTGCTCATACTATTTTCTGTCTGTGTCAGTATTTCTTCTTGTCTAACCGCCATTACATGTTTGGGGGCTTTCTATCTTCTTTGGGGATATGCTCCGGGGCAGATAGCTTTCCTCTTTCTATCTTTAGGTATAGTTAGTTTCTCAGGCTGTGACGAGGCGTCTAGGACCAACGTAGGAACGCTCCACGGCTGCCTCTAGTTGTGGTGGTTAGTCAGGGTACTGCAATCTCATAGATTCCAACTGCTCTGGTGTATTGCCTTTTTTACCTGCACTCCTCAGTTACCAAATCATAACACTCCAGCTCTATCGCCTCCTCTTCTGAAATTTCAAAAACTGAAAGCACTGAGTCGTCAGTGCAGGCTCCTGGTCAGGAACAACACCTTTCCTTGTGTCCTTCAACCCCACCAAAAGTGAAGGATGCGGCAGGCCACACTTCAGATTACTCCATGGAGCTCTTTTCACATACCATGCCTAACTTATCAAGTCAAATCCTGAATTCACAAGTCCAAGATGAATATGACATGGAGTGCACTGATGCACAGCCACTGCTATCTTATTGTGCTGGTACATTCACCCAGAGCACTACATTGCCCTCGCAGTCTACTGAGCCAGAATGGGGACCCTGATGAAACTTAGGTGCCCCTTCCCGCATACTATACCACCTTACACGGTGATACAGAGGAAGGTGCAGATGAAATTGAAGAGGAGGTGATGGATGACCCTGACCCAGTTGTTGACCCGGATTGGCATCCATTGGGGGAAGAGGGTGCCGCTGGCAATAGCTCAAAAGAGGAGGAGGATCCGCATCAGGCATCGACATCGCAGCTGCGGTTATCTGGTAGGCCCATAGCAGTCCAAAAACGTGTTAAAAAACAAAAAGTTGCAGGACAGCTTGGCCAGACGGTCAAATTAGCACAGCGTGCAAGCCCTGAAAAGTTTTCCCATAGTGGGAAGAGTGCAGTGTGGCACTTTTTTTACCAAAATCCTATTGATGAGGCAAAGGTTATCTGTAAGAAGTGCGGAAGAACTTTAGCCGAGGGAAAAATCTCCAAAATTTGAATACCAGTTGCATGCTTAGACATGTAAGCACCATGCACTTGCAAGCGTGGACAGACTACAAAACCTCAGGTAGCACTTGTGCACCTGCTCCGACTGAAGGTAGCAAGCAACGCTACATCGCTTCTTCCACTGTAAGCCCACCGGTTAGCACACCACCAGCAAGAAATGTTGGTGTCGTCGCAAGGCCAAAGCAGTCAGGGAATCCCAATGGTTTTCCAACGAAAGACTGCATCTAGGCCATCACCACCACCATCACCAACCCCCTCTCAGTGCGCCATGTCCACCGCTAGTTTCACCATATGCAGCTCTCAAGTCCAGCTCACCGTAGCAGAGACTCTGAGTAGGACAAGAAAGTACTCATCCTCTCATCCGCGTACACTGGCTTTGAACGCCTAAATTGCCAAACTGATCTCATTAGAGATGATGCCCTTCCGTTTGGTTGAAAGCGCAACGTTCTGAGAGCTCATGCCTATGCTGTCCCACGCTATGACCTACCCAGTCGGCACTTCTTTGCTAGAAAAGCCTTCCCTGCCCTTCACCTTCATGTGAAAGACTGCATTGTCCATGAATTCAAACAATCAGTGAGTGGAAAGGTGCACCTCACAACAGATGCATGGGCCAGTAGGAATGGCCAGGGCCATCACGTGTCCATCACTGCGCACTGGGTTAATGTGGTGGATGCAGGGTCCACAGGGGACAGCGGCGGTGGGACAGTGCTGCCTAGCCCACGGTATAGGCAACAGTTGGCTGTAGGCGTTCGACCCTCCTCCTCCTCCAGAAGCGAAAGCTCGTCGACAGAGCGCAGTCGCCTGAGCACTCAATCCGCAGCTACCAGTGTCGCACACGAGGTGTCCCACTATCGAACAGCTAGTGGTAAGCGTCAGCAGGCTGTTTTAAAGATGATGTCTTTGGGCGACAACAGACACACCACGGAGGTACTGGCCGACTACTTGCAGCGAGAAACTGAATCATGGCTGTGCAGTCTACATCTTTAGCCAGGCAAGGTAGTCAGTGATAACGGCCATAATTTTGTGGCGGCCTTAGCCCTGGCAAAACTCAGACACATGCCTTGCCTGGCTCACACCTTGAACCTGGTGGTGCAGTGCTTCATAAATAATTATCCGGAGTTACCAGTCCTGCTCCATAAGGTGCGAAGATAGTGCTCGCTCATCCGTCGCTCGCCTGTAGACTCCAGTCGTATGCAGAGGCTGCAGCGATCGCTCCACCTCCCCAAGCACCACCTAATCATAGACGTTGCTACAAGGTGAACTCCACCATGCACATGGTTGAGAGGCTGTGCGAACAGAGGCATGCTGTAATGCATTTGTGGGAGGATACACGTGCAGGCAGTTTGAGGGCAGACATTGAGTTGTCGGGTGTGCAGTGGTCAAAGCTGAAAGACCTCTGTAAAGTCGTTCAGTGATTTGAGGAATGCACACGGCTGGTAAGCACAGACGACGCCATCATAAGCATGAGCATCCCACTTATGCGTCTGCTCATGCAAACTTTGACACATATTAAGGATCAGGCGTCTGCAGCGTAGAAGTAAGAGGAGGAGGGAAGCCTTGATGAGTCAGCCATTGTCTTCTCAGGGAACTGTCCTGGATGAGGTGGAGGAAGAAGAGGAAGATGAGGATGATGAGGGAGATGATTATTTTGTGGAGGAGGATGCTTCTCAGGGGGGCAAGAGAAAATGTTGGCTTGCCAAGGTCAGGTACAGAGTTTGTGCGTGACTGGAGGGATGTGGATTTGGCAGAAAGTGCTCCTCCACCCACCACTGGCAGTGCATCATTGACACCTGGAACATTGGCCCACATGTGTGATTATGTCTTGCGGATCCTAAAAAGGGACCCCCCGCATTGCCAAAATTATGAAGGATGACGACTACTGGTTGGCCAGCATCCTCGATCCACGCTATAAAGGCAAATTACAGAACATCATGCCACAGGAGAACCTAGAGCTAATATTGGCAAACAAACAAGCAACTCTGGTAAACCATTTGTTAGAGGCATTCCCAGCACACAGCAGGGGTGCAGGTTCTACCACGAGCCATACTGGGCAACATGGAAGAGGTGTTCGTGGTGCACACAGCCGAAGTAGCATTGGAGACAGGGGTTTCATGATAATGTTGTGGACTGATTTCTTGAGTAACGCTCACACGACTGGTAATACTGAATCGATTGCAACAGACAGGAGACAGCAGTTGTCAACTATGGTTCAAAATTACCTCTCCTCCCCTATCGATGTTCTCCCTCACAGTTCATTCCCCTTTGACTACTGGGCCTGTAAACTGGACACCTGGCCTGAATTGGTACAATATGTCTTACAGGAGCTCCCTTGCCCTGCTGGTAGTGTGCTATCAGAAAGAGTCTTCAGTGCTGCTGGATCATTCCTGACAGAAAGAAGAAGCCGGCTGTCGACCAAAAATGTAGGTGATCTCACCTTCATTAAAATGAACCATGCCTGGGTTTCAAAGAATTTTGTACCACCTTCCCCTGATGACACATAGGTTGCCAGCAAAATGGCTCACTTTGTCCTCCTCTTCCTCCGACTTCTCCAATTCCTCCATTTCCACCTCCCTAACAGGGCTGTACCCCCCCCAGGGCCGGGGTCAGCACCTGGCGCACCCGGGCAAGTGCCGGGTCCTGACCAGGTGGGGGGGCCCACTCGCCATCAGAGACACCGGCGTACTATGAGGGGCACTGTTCCAGTTGCGGTGCCCACGAGTGTGCCCTTGCAATACTTACCTCTCCCTGCTCCACCGCTGTGACGTCTTCCGCTTTTGCTGACACTGACATTCAGGTCAGAGAGCGCGATGACGTCACGTCTGTGCGCCCTCTGCCTGAACAGTCACAGTGCAGAGAGCTGGAAGATGGCGACGCTGAGGAGTCCAGAGTAGAGCAGTGCCCAGCGAGGAGAGTATTTAATTTTTTTAATGTTTGGAGCAGTATATGGGGAGCATTATACACTGGAGAATTATATATGGGGCCCATCATACACTGGAGCATTATAAATGGGCCCATCATACACTGGAGCATCACATACGGGGCCCATTATACACTGGAGCATCATATGGGGCCCATTATATATGGAGCATTATATAGGCCCATCATACACTGGAGCATTTTCCATGGGCACATCATATACTGGAGCATCATATGGGGCCCATTATATATGGCGCATCATATGGGGCACATTATATATGGAGCATCACATGGAGCCCATTATATACGGGGACCATTATATTTGGAGTATTATATGGGGCCCATCATATACTAGAGCATCATATGGGGTTCATTATTTATGGGCCATCATATAGGGCCCTTTATATATGGAGCATCGTATGGAGCACATATGGGGCCTATTCTGTATGGAGCATTATATGGAGCCCATTCTGTATGGAGCAATATATGGGGCCCATCATATACTGTATGGAGCTTTATATGCGACTCATTATACTGTATGGAGCAATATGTGGGGCTCATTCTACTCTATGGGGACCGTCCTATACTGTATGGCACATTATATGGGGACCATCATATACTGGAGTATTATGTGGAGCTCATCATATGCTGTATGGAACATTATTTGGGACCAATTATGTATGGAGCAATATATGGGGCTCATTATTCTGTATGGAGCAATATATGTGGCTCATTATACTGTATGAAGCATTATATTGGGCCCATTATTCTGTATGGAGCATCATATATGGGACTCATTATTCTGTATGGAGCAATATATGGGGCTCATTATACTGTATGAAGCATTATATTGGGCCCATTATTCTGTATGGAGCATCATATATGGGACTCATTATTCTGTATGGAGCAATATATGGGGCTCATTATTCTGTATGGCGCACTATGTGGTGCCCATAATACTGTATGGAGGACTATACTGTTCTGTTTTTGAGCTATTGTAGAATTTACAATAGATATCACTCATGTAATGTAAGAAGTGAAGTATTTGGCATTGTACTATACCTATATTTCTCTGCCGTATCGGAGCATCATGAATTGTGGTATGTGTTAAAGGGGCCCACTGACATTCTTTCGCCCGGGGCCCACGAAAACCTGGAGCCAGCCCTGCTCCCCCCCCCACAAACTTTAGCCAAATAACCCCCAGTTTTCAATGTGTTACTATTATTATAAAGTAAATTAAGGTTGACAAGCTTAAGTAATAAGAATTAATGTGTTGTTGGCATTGAAATGGGCACTGTAGGTGTGTTTACTGTCCTCCACTCACTGCCGACTTTTCTTCCCCATTGACTTGCATTGGGGTCGGGTCAAGTTTCAGTCGGAGCTCCGACTTTTTCCGGTAGTCGGCCGATTTCGTTCGACTCGACTTTTGATAAATTCGGGTGGTCTGAAACCCGACTCGACCCTCCCGGAGGCAAAGACGCTCATCTCTACTGGATAATATTTACAAATGATGTTATTTTTTTTCCTCCAGGTAAAAATCCAGAACTTTGGGCAAAGGATTTAAAATCCACAGATTTTGAGTTGTTATGTCCTGATGGATCTCGTGCTCCCATCAGTGACTACAAAAAATGCCACCTTCTGGAAATCCCACCTCAATCTATTTTTACCAGACCGGAGAGTCTCAGAGATGTTGTACGGATTATACTCAATCAGCAAGTAAGTGATTGATAACTCACTAAACAAGTTGCTGAGCCAATATAAGCAAAAATGCATATCATCGCAGTGAAAAGTTGTGTGTTTTGTACATTGTTATACTCCTCAGTTTTTCTATATAATATACATTGTAGCGTTATATAATATATTTATATTATACTTTTCTCTTATAAACAGTTTACACATAGCAAAAATCCTTGTATCTAGTGTATATTATTGTGTAACTTTTCAGTTTTATAGGCTGTGTTCTGTTGGCACAATAGATTGTGTAGTTCTAAATCAGAAGCCACTTTGAATGAGTGCAAATTTGTAACAGGGACCCAGCTTACCACGTGCCTCTGATAATACCAGTGTCTGCTTATGTAGCAAAGGGCCTTTAGTTCCCCTCAGGCACCCTTATGTGACTGCAACTTAATCACAAATAAGCTTTTTCTTCTGAATTTCAGCTCTTCCACAAAATGGCCTGCTTATATCATTTTACTGTTTTCATTAGCTAAAGAAAAATTGTTAATGAGGACAAGGCGGCTGATATCACTCTGTCATGTAGATTGAATTATAAAGCGCCATGGAATGAATGGCGCTATAATAATAAATAATAATTATAAGCGCAGACTGGTTACTTTAAAAGGGGGCTTGTTCTTGAAATCACTGTCTCGTGTTAATCATGGTTACCTTCGAGGAAAAATGTGCAGTGTAGTGATGAGCGAGCGTGTTTGCCAGTGTTCAATACTTGGTCGATCATCGGGGTGCTCAGGTACGCTTGTTACTCGATCGATTATCGCAGGTGCTTGATTGCCATTCTCGAGTCCTTGCCCTGCATGTGTAGCTGCTATTACACAGCCAATAAACATGCGGGGATAGCCTGCTACATACGGTAATGCCGTATCCATGTTGGCTACTGGCTTTACTGTGATTGGCCAGCCCAATCACGTCATCAGGTCTTATATGAGACGCGATGCTCGACACACTCTACTCTGGAAGCAGCTGAGGTTGAGTTGATCTAGGGCCCCCTTTACATGACAGTTTTCACACGTACTGGAGACACTTACGTATATCCATTATAATCTATGGGGCAGCGCACATGTCTGTGTGTCCGTGTGTTAACATGGACCTTATGTCCGTGTGACCCACACGTGGACATGTTCGTTTTTTTTTCCTGCATCACGGACGTCAATACATCCCTCATACAGATGACATAAAGTGTGACATCTGTGTGCACCTTCTGTGTGGCAAGTATAGTGGGGAAAATAAATATTTGATACACTGCCGATTTTACAAGTTTTCCCACCTACAAAGAATTTAGAGCTCTGTAATTTTTATTGTAGGTACACTTCAACTGTGAGAGACAAGTTCTAAAAATAAAAACCCAGAAAATCACATTGGTTGTATGATTTTTAAATAATTAAATTGCATTTTATTGCATGAAGTAAGTATTTGATCACCTATCAACCAGCAAGAATTCTGGCTCTCACTGACCTGTTAGATTTTCTTTAAGAAGCCCTCTACTCTGCACTCCTTGCCTGTATTAATTGCACCTGTTTGAACGTGTTACCTGTATAGCAAACACCCGTACACAAACTCACACTCAATCACACTCCAACCTCTCCACCATGGCCAAGACAAAAGAGCTGTCTAAGGACATCAGGGATAAAATTGGAGACCTGCACACCTGACAAAGGCTGGAATGGGCTACAGGACAATAGGCAAGCAGCCTGGTGAGAAGGTAACAACTGTTGGCAGAATTATTAGAAAATGGAAGAAACACAAAATGACTTTCAATCTTCCATAGTCTGGGGCTCCATGCAGGGTCTCGCCTCGCGGACTAAGGACGATTCTGGGAAAGGTCAGTAATCAGCCCAGAACTACATGTGAAGACCTGGTCACTGACCTGAAGAGAGTTGAGATCACAGTCTCAAACATAACCATTAGTAACACACTACACTGTCATGGATTAAAATCCTGAAGGGCACGCAAGGTCCCCCTGCTCACACCAGTACATGTCCAGGCCCATTTGAAGTTCCCCAATGACCATCTGGATGATCCAGAGGGGGCATGGAAGACCTAAACCCAATAGAAAATCTTTGGAGGGAGCTGAAACTCAGTGTTGCCCAGTGACAGCCCCGAAACCTGAAAGATCTGGAGAAGATCTGTATGGAGGAGTGGGCCAAAATCTTTGCTGCAGTGTTTGCAAACTTGGTCAAGAACTACAGGAAACGTCTGACTTCTGTAATTGCAGACAAAGGTTTCTGTACCAAATATTAAGCTCTGGTTTTCTATTGCATCAAATACTTATTTCATGTACTAAAATGTAATTCAATTATATAAAACTCATACAATGTGGTTTTCTGTTTTTTTTTTTTGTTTTTTTTTCTTTTGATTCTGTCTCTCACAGTTCAAGTGTACCTACGATAAAAATTGCAGACTCTCCATTCTTTGTAGCTGGGAAAACTTACAAAAATCGGCAATGAATCAAATACTTATTTTCCTCACTGTACAACAATTTTTATCACTGAGAATACTGTGCTTTGTGGCCTTAGTTATTGAATTACACACAGTGATTTGGATGTAATATATCTGGTGTAGGTGCCTGTTGTTGCAGTTTTAGTTTCCTATTGATGCGTTAGTTAAATGTGGTAATATTCTGATATCCTTCTAATCTCAACATTTGCTTCTATTTAGTCTCTCTATGGATGGAAAGGATTTCAGAAGGACATATTTCAGTTGTTTTCTTCCAGTTACGGCCAGAACCTCCTCTTCAGTGATCGCACACAATGCTTGGTTGAGTTTGACCGGATGCTGGATAGAGATATTATGGATGATGTACTCAGCAAACCCTTATACAAAGTTTTGTACAAAGATAACAACTGCTTACCCAACTCAGGTACATATTGTGATTAATCATCTGTTCACATTACAAAATGTACTGTCTGGAAATTTGATAAATCATTTGCTTTATTATTTGTCAAATATTTTATCAAATGCCAGGATTGGGTGTCCAAAATTTGGTCAGATTTGTAATATGTATAACAAACATGCTCCATTTAGTCCTGGAAGAACAGGGACTGACATCAAACAATATATATTTCTAGCTGAAAGTTCATAATACTCATTATACTGTAAGGTCTCAACTGCGCTTTTGGGACATGATGAATTTACACTTCTTAGTAAAAAATGGAAACATCTGAGGACCTCACTGTTCCAATAATCTATGAGGTATATATAATTTATATTTGCAGTTGAAAGGACTAATGGAGCGACAGGTCAGTAAGATCCATTAGGATCAGTCAGAGCCCATAAATCATCAGTCCTGCGAAGACACTGCAGACAAAAGGATGGTCTCATGTTTCAACTAGAGCAAGTGTGAATGGTGTTTAATATGAAAATAATTTTCCATCTTTTTGTATCTACAGTGTTGGCCTCTGCTTGCTCGTTCCACCAGTGAGAAGATACCGGACATTTGGTCATCGACCTGCCTCCATTCTGCAACTACAAGTTGTTTTTATTGCTCCATGTTACAAATTCCAGTGTTTCAAATAAAGAGTTTGAATCTACCGAATGTTTTTATTTCTTTATAGAGCACATAAATCTTATGAACACATTAATAAGGATGGTTTGCTGCAAAACAATATTTTTTCATATCAAATCCATTAAATTTTCTTATTGGAAAAAGAAAAAAACAGCCTATATTTACTATAGGTGCTGCATCAGAATTGTGGCATAAGTTGGGCCTTTTTTTGGGGTCAGTTCAACGTACAGTCACCAAATTGATATGAATTAGTGCAAATAGGCAAATACGTCTTTATAATAGGGTCCAGGTTACGTAAATATAAAAATGCACCAGATTTATTACTGGTGTGCAAGTTTTAAGCTGCAGTTATTGCCTAAAATTAGAACATCTTTTGGGTCTTCAGTCACTAATAAGTTTTTACTGAATGGCAGTAATTATGAAGACATTGCAGCAGGCCCGGATTGGCTATCTGCCAAGGCAGGCTGATGCTCGCTTGGCCGGCGTCTCTGAACTACAAAATGTGCCGCTGGCCCTTTAAAACTTCTGACTTGTCCCTGTGTGAGCACGCTCTCGGTGCATGTGCTGACCAGGGCCGAGGCGGCCCACATCAGTGCATGAGCCTGGCCTTCGTTCGTGCGCACACAAGGCCTAGTCAGTAGTTTGAAAAGGCCACCTCCACGTCACTCACAGGATGCCTGTCTCTCTCTGATGCAGGCCAGTACCAGCGTCAGAGAACAGCATGCTCTCCTCACCCATCCCCGGCATCTGCTCCTCCGCACCTCTGACGCTGGCTGGACAGTGGACCCACCTCATGTCTACATCCTCCCCCATCTCAGGTGAGTACCAAGATGAAAACTTTTTTTATGTATTCACAGCATTTGCAGTTTGACCTATATAATCTATATAGACTTCTGTATGTACAATATATAAGTGATACTGCTGTATATAATCACTGTATCACCTATATAATGTATGTACAGCAGTCTATATACATTATACAGGTGATACTGTGACTGTTATGTATATGCGTTATTTTATATAGGTGATACAGCTGTATATATGCTGCGACTATACACTACAATTACAGTATCATCTGCATAATGTATATAGACTGCTGTATATACAATATATAGGTGATACTGCTGTATATAATCACAGGATCACCTATATAATGTATGGACAGAGGTCTATATACATTGTAAAGGTGATACTGCGACTACTATGTATATATGTTTGTAGTTCAGCGGTGTCCTCACTGTGCAGTGATGAGGCAGTGACCCAGGAAAATTCAAAGTAAGGATAGTTTTAATGTCCACAACTTACAAACAAAACAAACCTTATCCTCCGGATCGCAGTCAAGACAGTCCGTAAATGCGTCTAGTTGCCAAGGCTACTGCACCACTGTATTACGGTGCGGGGTGTCAGGAGTTTGCTCTGCTTGGTTCTGTGTTCTCTCACAAAGGCTGAGCTTTTGCAGAGCCATCTGCTCTGCACCTTGCAAACTCCACACTGACACACTGAACCCTCTGCTGCAGGGGTTTTTACAAAGAACCTGTGGCCGTAGGCTACATGGAAAACTCAGGGCGGGGAGGAAATATACTGCCCCATTACCTTCCTGTAGTCCATTTAAAAAATAAAAGCCCATGGCAGGTTTTCCTAATCTGCCTTGGACAAATAGCTTGTCCAAGACCAACACTCACTTTCATTCTGCATTGCAATCACAGCTACGCCTGTGACTGAATGCACTCCCGCGGCCTCAACATGATTCCTTACGCATCCTGGGGGACACATAGCGACCCTCGCATATGACCCCTGTCACTGTCTCACACGTTATATATAGGTGATATCACTGTGTATATATACTGCGACTATACACACAATCACAATAAAACCTATATATTGTATATACAGCATTTGCAGTTTGACCTGTATAATGTATATTGACTGCTGTATGCAATATATAGGTGATAATGCGATTATATACAGCAGTATCACACAACACCGCATCACAGCCCCGGGGAGACATCACAGCCACTGTGGGAACAGCGCTGGCACGGGAGGTGAGTATGGGCTTTATTATTTTATTGGGGCCAAACATTTAGTTTAAGATGGGGTTGTCCTAGTGGGAGACGATCCCTTTAAGCAGTGGACTATTTATTAGCCCATGTGGTAACATTACAGTTCCATATCAGAGAATGTTTATATATATATATATATATATTATATATATATATATATTTATATATATATATTGTGTGTATATATACAGCTCTGGTAAAAATTAAGAGACCACTACACAGTTTTATAAAAATCACCATCTCTACATGTCTGACAGCCATTCCATTCCAGTGTCAGTTGAATTCCAACCAGAGTACACCTCATTCTACTTAATGTGCTTCTGATTAGGTGATCACCTGAACCAAATCTTATTTAACGAAGGAAAGTATAAGGCTATGTGCACACATTGCGGAAACGCGGCAAAAACGCTTACACAACGCAACCCATTATATTCTATGGAATTCCGCAATGCTGTGCACATGCAGCGTGTTTTTCCACGGCGGAATCGCATCGCGGAAAAATCCGACGCATGCTCATTCTTTTTCCGGAATTGCTGCGATTCCGCCGCCATAGGAATGCATTGAACCACTTACTTTCCGCATGTGGCTGTGCCCACCATGCGCAAAGTAAGCTGTTATGATTTGGTAACTGAGGAGAGCAGGCAAAAAAGGAAATACACCAGAGCAGTTGGAAACTATGAGATTGCAGTACCCTGACTAACCACAACAACTAGAGGCAGCCGTGGAGCGTTCCTACGTTGGTCCTAGACGCCTCGTCACAGCCTGAGAAACTAACTACACCTAAAGATAGAAAGAGGAAAGCTATCTGCCCCGAAGCAGATCCCCAAAGAACATAGAAAGCCCCCAAACATGTAATGGCGGTTAGACAAGAAGAAATACTGACACAGACAGAAAATAGTATGAGCAAACGTTGGGGCCCAAACTTACTAAATAGAAAAGGATAGGAAGGGCACTTACTGCAATCCCAAAAAACCCTGAAAAGCACCAACTCTACTAATTTCAAAAAACACCTGAGATCACACGACCTCTACCACCTAAATTAGTTCTCTGGTGTAACCAAAAACAAAACAGCAGCCACTGAAAAAACTGGAAAAAGCAAATGTACAAACAACAGTGGCTGAACTGAACTGAGAGGCAAAAGCCCCAGAGGGGACCCTGAAGGCCCCCACAGAAGTGCAGGAGAAAATGCAAAAATCAAGCACAAAAACAAAAAGAAGAAAATGTCCCATCTGTCAGCAGGAGACTCAGACACGACACAGCAGGCCACCAAGGAAACAGGAATCAAGGATTGAGACCAGAACAATTGATCACCGGCAACCCTGATGGGAAGGTGACTCCCTTATATAAGACCAGTCAGTAACACCTGATTCCCAATCCTCACAATCTTCACTGGACAGTCCAGTACCGTTTGTAACCACCAGAGGGAGCTTCTGCTCAGAACTCATTTCCAGCCTATTCACAACAGTAAGCGGTTCAAGTGCAGATGGTACCCAGGGTCTGGAGGAGAGGAGACTCTCCTCCAGGCCCTGGGTACCATATCACTGTTAAAACAATAATTAAAATAAAAAAATCGTGATATTCTCACCTTCCGGCCGCCCCCGCAGCTTTCCCGCCTCTCAGCGACGCTCCCGGCCAATCTCGTTCCCAGTGATGCCTTGCGAGAATCACCCCAGATGACGTAGCGGTCTCGCGTGATGCTACGTCATCTGGGGTCATTGTCGCTAGGCATCACTGGGAACGGGATTAGCCGGGAGCGTCGCTGAGAGGCGGGAAAGCTGCGGGAGCCGCCGGAAGGTGAGGATAGCACGATTTTTTTAAAATTATTTTTAACATTATCTTTTTACTATTGATGCGGCATAGTAAAAATCATAGCATCAATAGTAAAAAATTGGTCACACGAGTCAAACACTATGTTGACTCGTGTGACCAACCTGTTAATCACTTTTCCAAGCGATGCTACAGATCTCGTGGAAAACGCTAGCATTCTGCAAGCTAATTATGCTTGCAAAACGCTAGTTTTTATTAGAAATATGCATACCAATAAAATGCGTATTTCCTGCGGCAGGGAGGTGCGGGATTGCCGTGGAAACTTCCACAGCAATTCCGCAACGTGTGCACATAGCCTAAAAAAAACACTGCTGTGGTGCTCACAATCCTCTTGCAATAGGACAAGCTGGATGGCAAAACAAGTGATAAGTCAAAAAGATTAAGGTTTGCACCATAACTTACCAAGAATGATTACTCTATAGCATAGGAACTGCATTGCTACCATAGAAAATTGGATAAAAAAATTGAAAAAAGCGCTATATAGTGTATATATGAAATATGCATCTGCAAAATTGTACTTCTTGCATGTCATTCAAGTCTACTTCAGTTCCGTTTTTTTTGCTTTTCTTTAGTATTTTTGTATTCAGTACAAATAGGATGTGGCCTCCTTTCTACTGAACTGTGTAGTTCATATATAGTGTCTCTAAGGCCGGCGTCAGACACAACTACAAAAAATCGGACCGTTTTAGTCGGTCGATTATCGGAACAAAATGCAAACATCACACATCCTTCTGGCATCCGATTTTCCTTCAAAGATGCGATTTAGTCGCATGTGTGTGTACCTTGTAACATCCGATTTTCATCCGACTTGCGAGAATTTCTCGCAGGCTTGCAAAACTGACATATAATGGATCCAAAAGAATAGTATTTAAATCACAAAAGAAAGAATAGATATATACACATAGAACACATATATATATATATATATATATATATATATATATACATGTCATTGTGACATATATATATACATATATTTATAGTTCTTACACTTCTACATACTGTAATAGCCGCTAATTCAATTGCCGGCTTTTGTGAAATCACAGAAGCCGACATGAAATTATACATTGTTTAGACACAGTTAACCATGTCATTTCCTCTATTTTGATATATGGTTTGAACTTACAATTACATAAGTGTATGTGTGGCAAATTTCAGACATGTAAGGGTTAATTAAAGGTGTAAATTCGTTGAAAAAAATGCGTGGGCTCCCGCTGTATTTTCTCCACCAGACAGACAAAGCAAGCGAGTGGGGGCAGATAATAATAGCCTAGGGAGGGTACATTTTTTTGTGCCCCCCCTGGCTACTAACATCTGCCTCCAAACACCCCAGAAAGGGCAAATCTATAATTAGATTTGCCCTTTCTGGCACTTTGCCCGTCTATTCCCATTGCCCTGTAGCGGTGGCGAATGGGTTAATTAGGGGTTACAGCCACCTTGCAATTGAAAGGTCACTGTAAGCCAGGTTAATAATTGAGAGCTGTCAATTAGACAACTATCAATTATTAATCCTATTGTATGAAAGAAAAATCAAACACACACAGTTTAATAAAAAAGAAGTTTAATGAAATAATCACACAGTTTTTGACCATATTTTATTTTCCTGCTAAAACCATTTCCTGTAAAAAAAAAAAATAAAAAAGCAAAATTATTCTTACCAATCCGATGTACAGTCTGGTCCCACGGTGTAATCCATCAGAAAGGGTTAACAGGTTAGAGCTCGCAGGGAGCTAATGCTGTCTGCTGAGCTCTTACCCCCCGAATGAATAACTTACTCTCCCAGCGAAAGGAGAGGAAGAGATGAATGAATGAAGCTTAATTGATTTATTGCCACTTTCACTTCAGTGACCTGACCTAAGGTGAAAGTGGGATACAATCAATTAAGCTTCATTCATTAATCACATCCTCTCCTGTCGGCAGGAGATAAGCTCATTCATTCAGGAGCTATCAGCTGAGCACGCAGCATTAGTTGCGCTGCCTAGCTGATTGCTAGTTAACCCTTTGTGAAGGATTACATCGTGGGACGTGACAGATCGCCAGATAGGTAAGAATAATGTTGTTTTATTATTTTATATTTATTTTAGGAGATCAAGGGCCTCGCACGGATTAAGAGTAAAATAAAAGATGGTCTAAAAAATGTGTTTTTATTTCATTAAAATTATTTATTCTTAAAGTGTGTGTTTTTTTATTTACTTCAATAGGATTAATAATTGATAGTTGTGTAATTGACAGCTCTCAATTATTAACCTGGCTCACAGTCACCTTCCAATTGCAAGGTGGCTGTAACCCCTTATTAACCCATTCGCCACCGCTACAGGGCAATGGGAATAGACGGGCAAAGTGCCAGAAAGGGCGAATCTAATTATAGATTTGCCCTTTCTGGGGTGTCTGGGGGCAGATGTTAGTAGCCAGGGGGGGCACAAAAAATGTACCCTCCCTAGGCTATTATTATCTGCCCCCACTCGCTTGCTTTGTCTGTCTGGTGGAGAAAATACAACGGGAGCCCACGCATTTTTTTCCAACAAATTTACACCTTTAATTAACCCCTACATGTCTGAAATTTGGCACACATACACTTCTGTAATTGTAAGTTCAAACCATATATCAAAATACAGGAAATGACATGGTTAAGTGTGTCTAAACAATGGATCATTTCATGTCGGCTTCTGTGATTTCACAAAAGCCGGCAATTGAATTAGCGGCTATTACAGTATGAAGAAGTGTAAGAACTATAAATATATGTATATATACATGTCACAATGACATATATATATATGTATTCTATGTGTGTATATCTATTCTTTCTATTCTTTATTAAAGCTGTCAGTGTGATTTTACAGTATAGCCAGGGATGAATTGCCGGCTTTTCTAAAGGATTTAATCGCAAGTCACACGTGCGGTCCGTTTGTAATCCGATTTTTCATCGCTCCCATAGACTTGCATTGGCGATAGTCGACCCACAATCGGTGACAATCGCAGCATGCTGCGATTGCACACGGACGTTTAAAACGGACCACAAAAAATCTGATACTGGGAGCTGCTCCATAGATTAACATAGGGCAGACTGCAATGCGATATTTCATCGTATTGCAGTCGTCCGATTCTGTCGCCAGTGTGACGCCGGCCTTAAGCTGGGTGTCCATTTGGGACCCAGAGACTCTCTGCCACTATTCACACTAGGTAGGTTTAACGTTAGAGAGTGTACACTATGTTCCAAATTATTATGCAAATGATATTTTTCTCTGATTTTCCTAAGTGGTCAGTGCAAATGACAGTCAGTCTAATAAAAGTCATTACCCGTTAGACTATACATCGAATTTTATTGAAGAAACCTCCCAATGATAACACTATAATCTCCAAAATGGAAAAAAAAACTCAAACTGCACTGTTCCAAATTATTAGGCACAGTAGAATTTCTGAACATTTGATCTGTTTTAACACCTCTCTGACATCTGACGTACTATCCCGTCCATAAAACCCGTGACAATCTGACCATGGACGGGATAGTACGTCATAGCGATCAGCTGCGCTCCCGGGGGGAGCGCAGCTAATCGCCGCCGGGTGTCAGCTGATTATCACAGCTGACACCCGGGACTGTGTGCCAGGAGCGGTCACGGACCGCTCCCGGAACATTAACCCCTTGCACACCGCGATCAAACATGATCGCGGTGTACCAGGGGCACAGGGAGCATCGCGCAGGGAGGGGGCTCCTTGCACGCCCCCCTGAGACCCTCAGAACAGCGCGATGTGATCGCGCTATTCTGAGGGCTTCCTCTGTTGTGAATGGGTTTGAGATGAGTTCTGAGCAGAGGCTCCCTCTGGTGGTTACAAGCGGTACTAGTGAAGATTGTGAGGACTGGGAATCAGGTGTTACTGACTGGTCTTATATAAGGGAGTCATTTTCCCATCGGGGTTGCCGGTGATCAATTGTTCTGGTCTGAATCCTTCATTCCAGTTTCCCTTGTAGCCTGCTGTGTCGTGTCTGCATCTCCTGCTACCAGATAAGAATTTTTCTTCTTTTGTGTTGTTGCTATATTTTTGCATTTTGTCCTGCACTTCTTTGGGGGCCTTCTGGGTTCCCTCCGGGGCTTCTGCCTTCTCAGTTTAGTTCAGCCACTGAGTTTTGTTCTTTTGTTTTTTCCAGTTTTTTTCAGTGGCTGCTGTTTTGATTTTGTTACACCAGAGAGCTAATTTAGGTGGTAGAGGTCATGTGATCTCAGGTGATTTTGAAATTAGTAGAGTTGGTGTTTTTCAGGGTTTTCTGAGATTGCAGTAAGTACCCTTCCTGTCCTTTTCTATTTAGATAGTTTGGGCCCCAGCGTTTGCTCATTCTATTTTCTTTCTGTGTCAGTATTTCCTCTTGTGTAACCGCCATTACATGTTTGGGGGCTTTCTATTATCTTTGGGGTTCTGCTCCGGGGCAGATAGCTTTCCTATTTCTATCTTTAGGTGTAGTTAGTTTCTCAGGCTGTGACGAGGCGTCTAGGACCAACGTAGGAACGCTCCACGGCTGCCTCTAGTTGTTGTGGTTAGTCAGGGTACTGCAATCCCATAGATTCCAACTGCTCTGGTGTATTGCCTTTTTTACCTGCACTCCTCAGCTACCGAAACATAACAGTACCTCACCGGCCTAAAAATTGAAAATTGTATGGTACTCACAGAAGGGAAAAAATATTGTGATAGAAAAAAGGTTGTCAGAGTTATCAGAGATATTTTTCTGTTTGTTGCATTTTTTTTTTTTTTTTTCCCTCTGTATCTCTGGGTGCTGGGGAGGATCTTTTCTCCCAATGGAGTTTGCACAGTTGTCTGGCCGTGTGGATCAGCTTGCCACTGAGGTTCGGAGTATTGCTATCTATCTTGCTGGGTTGTCTGTTGTGGAACCTAGGATCCCCATGCCAGATTTGTTTTTAGGGGATCGAGCTAAGTTTCAGAATTTCAAAAATAATTGTAAATTGTTTTTTGCCTTAAAATCTAAGTCCTCAGGAAACGCAGCGCAGCAGGTTCAAATTATCATCTCTCTCCTGCGCGGCGATCCTCAGGATTGGGCTTTTTCCCTGATACCCGGGGATCCTGTTTTGAGTGATGTTGATGCGTTTTTTCAGGCTTTGGGGTTATTGTACGATGAGCCTAATGTCACTGATCAAGCTGAAAAAGCCTTGTTGGCATTAAATCAGGGGCTTGATGACGCTGAGTTATACTGTCAGAGATTCCGTAGGTGGGCAGTCCTGACCAAATGGAATGACGACGCTTTGGCGGCCCTTTTCCGGAAGGGTCTGTCAGATAATGTAAAGGATGTTATGGTGGGATTCCCTGTCCCCTCTGGTCTCAATGATTCTATGTCATTAGCGATTCAAATTGACAGACGTTTGCGTGAGCGGAGAAGTATGCGTGGAATGGTGTTGCCTTGTGAACCAGCTCCTGAAACCATGCAGTGTGATAGAGTGGTGTCTGGGGCACAGTGTCATGAGTTTCGAAAGCGCAATGGGTTATGTTTCTACTGTGGTGATGCCTCTCATGCTATTTCAGTCTGCCCTAAGCGGGGAAGACGTTTTGCACGCTCAGTTGTCTTGGGTAGTGTTCAGACTAAGTTTTTATTAACTGTCACTCTGATATGCTCTCTGTCCTCATTTTCTGCTCAGGCTTTCGTTGATTCTGGAGCAGCTATTAACCTGATGGATTATGATTTTGCTAAACATTGTGGGTTCCCTTTGATACCCCTACAGAAGTCTATTCCCCTACTGGGGATCGATTCTACCCCTTTGGCTGAGAATAAACCCCAGTTTTCTACTCAGGTGATAATGAGGGTTGAACCTGATCACCAGGAGTGCTGCAAATTTTTGGTTCTATATAATCTGCATGACATTATCGTGCTGGGTTTCCCTTGGTTGCAGTCTCATAATCCTGTTTTGGATTGGAAGTCTGTGTCTGTGGCCAGTTGGGGCTGCCAATGTGTTAATACCAACACTCCTGTTTTTTCTGCCTCCCCCCAGGCTCAGGATGTTCCTGACTTTTTGTTTGATTTTTCTGATGTGTTTAGCGAAAGTAAATCGGCATCCTTGCCTCCCCATAGGAGCTATGACTGCGCTATTGAATTAGTGCCGGGTAGTAAATTCCCTAAAGGTCGCCTTTTTAACTTGTCTGTACCTGAACATGACGCTATGTGGTCTTATATCAAGGAATCATTGGAGAAGGGTCATATCAGACCATCCTCTTCACCCTTAGGTGCCGGTTTTTTCTTTGTGGCCAAAAAAGATGGTTCATTAAGGCCGTGTATTGATTATCGTCTCTTGAACAATATTACTGTGAAATATCAATACCCGTTACCCTTGATTTCTGACCTGTTTTCCAGGGTGAAAAACGCTACTTGGTTTACCAAGCTTGACCTCAGGGGGGCGTATAACCTTATTCGCATTAAGCACGGGGATGAATGGAAGACGGCATTCAATACCCCTGAAGGGCATTTTGAGTACCTAGTGATGCCCTTTGGGCTCACTAATGCTCCTTCCGTCTTCCAGTCCTTCATGAATGACATTTTCAGGGATTTTGTGGACAAATTTCTGATTGTTTATTTGGATGATATCTTGATTTTTTCTAATGACTGGGACTCTCATGTGAAACATGTTCGAACTGTGTTCCAGATTTTGAGAGAGAATGCTCTGTATGTGAAGGGATCAAAGTGTCTTTTTGGCGTACAGAGGATCTCATTTCTGGGATTCATTTTGTCCCCATCTGTTATTGAAATGGACCCGGTCAAGGTTCAGGTCATCTGTGATTGGGTCCAACCTACTTCATTAAAGGCTCTTCAGAGATTTTTGGGTTTTGCCAATTTTTATCGTAAATTTATTGGTAATTTCTCGGTTATTGTTAAACCATTAACTGATTTGACCAGAAAGGGTTCTGATGTGGTGAATTGGCCTCCTGAGGCAGTCTCTGCATTTCAGGAACTTAAGCAGAGATTCACTTCTGCTCCTGTTCTTCGGCAGCCTGATGTTTCTCTGCCATTTCAGGTGGAGGTTGATGCTCTGAAATTGGGGCAGGTGCCGTTTTGTCCCAAAAAGATCCAGAGACCTCTAAAAGTAACCCTTGTGCCTTTTTCTCTCGAAAATTTTCTCCTACTGAACGTAATTATGACGTGGGTAATCGGGAGTTATTGGCCATGAAGTGGGCTTTTGAAGAGTGGAGACATTGGCTGGAGGGAGCCAAACATCAGGTGGTGGTCCTTACGGACCATAAGAATCTGGTCTATCTGGAATCTGCCAAGCGACTCAATCCTAGACAGGCCAGGTGGGCCTTGTTTTTCACACGTTTTAATTTTGTGGTTTCCTTTCTTCCTGGCACTAAGAATGTTAAGGCGGATGCCCTCTCGAGGAGTTTCCTTGCGGACTCTCCTGAGTTATCTGATCCTTCTGTTATTTTGAAAGAGGGTGTAGTTCTTTCCGCCATCTCGCCCAATTTGAGACTTGCTCTGGAGGGGTGTCAGGAGGATAGGCCCGAGCGCTGCCCTGTTGGAAAATTGTTTGTCCCGGACCAATGGAAAAAGAGTGTGATGTCTGAGATTCATTGTTCCGCATTGGCTGGGCATCCCGGAATTTTTGGTACCAGAGACTTGGTTAGTCGGTCCTTTTGGTGGCCTACCTTGTCTCGTGATGTCAGGGAATTTGTGCAGTCCTGCGGGACTTGCTCTCGCTCCAAGCCTTGCTCTCGCTCTAGTGGTTTATTGATGCCATTGCCTGTGCCCAAGAGACCATGGACCCATATCTCTATGGATTTCATTTCCGATCTTCCTGTTTCTCAGAGAATGACCACCATCTGGGTAATTTGTGATAGGTTTTCCAAAATGATACATCTTGTGCCATTACCTAAGTTGCCTTCCTCCTCTGAATTGGTGCCGTTGTTCCTTCAGCACGTGGTTCGTTTACACGGCATTCCTGAGAACATTGTGTCTGACAGAGGAGTCCAGTTTGTGTCCAAATTTTGGAGGACTTTTTGTTCTAAACTGGGTGTTCAATTGTCTTTCTCCTCGGCATTTCATCCTCAGACCAATGGTCAAACTGAGAGAACAAACCAGACATTGGAGACTTATCTTAGATGCTTTGTGTCTGCTGATCAGGATGACTGGGTCTCTTTTTTGCCTTTGGCTGAGTTTGCTCTTAATAATAGGGCTAGCTCTGCCACTTTGATGTCTCAGTTTTTCTGTAATTCTGGGTTTCACCCTCGATTTTCTTCAGGACAGACGGAGGCTTCTGTCTGTCCAGGTGTTGACTCTGTTGTGGAGCGTATGCAACAGATTTGGGACCAGGTAGTGGAGAGGTTGTCCCTCTCTCAGGAGAAGGCCCAGCGGTTTGCTAACCGGCATAGGACTGATGGTCCTCGGTTTAGAGTGGGGGACTTGGTCTGGTTGTCCTCAAAGAATATTCCTATGAGAGTAGCATCTCCTAAATTTAAGCCTAGGTTCATTGGACCTTATAAGATCATGGAGATTATTAATCCTGTTTCTTTTCGTTTGCTTCTTCCAGGGACATTTAAGATCCATAACGTGTTCCACAAGTCCTTGTTGAAGAGGTTTGTTGAGCCAGTGGTTCCTGCTGCTGTGCCTCCTGACCCTGTTTTGGTTGAGGGCAATCTGGAGTATGTGGTTGAGAAAATATTGGATTCTCGTTTTTCTAGACGGAAACTCCAGTATTTGGTTAAATGGAGAGGTTATGGTCAGGAAGACAATTCTTGGGTGTTTGCTTCGGACATCCATGCTAGGAGACTTATCCGTGCGTATCATAAAACTCATCCTGACCGACCTGGTTGCTCAAATGAGGGTTCGGTGACCCCTCCTCAAGGGGGGTTACTGTTGTGAATGGGTTTGAGATGAGTTCTGAGCAGAGGCTCCCTCTGGTGGTTACAAGCGGTACTAGTGAAGATTGTGAGGACTGGGAATCAGGTGTTACTGACTGGTCTTATATAAGGGAGTCATTTTCCCATCGGGGTTGCCGGTGATCAATTGTTCTGGTCTGAATCCTTCATTCCAGTTTCCCTTGTAGCCTGCTGTGTCGTGTCTGCATCTCCTGCTACCAGATAAGAATTTTTCTTCTTTTGTGTTGTTGCTATATTTTTGCATTTTGTCCTGCACTTCTTTGGGGGCCTTCTGGGTTCCCTCCGGGGGCTTCTGCCTTCTCAGTTTAGTTCAGCCACTGAGTTTTGTTCTTTTGTTTTTTCCAGTTTTTTTCAGTGGCTGCTGTTTTGATTTTGTTACACCAGAGAGCTAATTTAGGTGGTAGAGGTCGTGTGATCTCAGGTGATTTTGAAATTAGTAGAGTTGGTGTTTTTCAGGGTTTTCTGAGATTGCAGTAAGTACCCTTCCTGTCATTTTCTATTTAGATAGTTTGGGCCCCAGCGTTTGCTCATTCTATTTTCTTTCTGTGTCAGTATTTCCTCTTGTCTAACCGCCATTACATGTTTGGGGGCTTTCTATTATCTTTGGGGTTCTGCTCCGGGGCAGATAGCTTTCCTATTTCTATCTTTAGGTGTAGTTAGTTTCTCAGGCTGTGACGAGGCGTCTAGGACCAACGTAGGAACGCTCCACGGCTGCCTCTAGTTGTTGTGGTTAGTCAGGGTACTGCAATCCCATAGATTCCAACTGCTCTGGTGTATTGCCTTTTTTACCTGCACTCCTCAGCTACCGAAACATAACATTCCTCCCTCCCAGGACCCGGATCCAAGATGGCGCCGGGGTCCTGGAGGGAGGCGGCTTCCTCAGTGCTTGCTGAAAGCAGGCACTGAGAAGCCTGCAGCGCTGCCTGTGAGATCGCTGCTCTCACAGAGTGCTGTGCACACTGTGAGACCAGCGATCTGACATTTTACAGTGATGTCCCACCCTGGGACAATGTAAAAAAGTAAAAAAAATAAAAATAAACATGTGTAAAAAAAAATCCAAAATAAAAAAAAAAAAAAAAATATTCCCCAATAAATTCATTTCTTCCTGTAAATAAAAAAATAAAACAATAAAAGTACACATATTTGGTATCGACGCATCCGTAACGACCCCCCCTATAAAACTGTCCCACTAGTTAACCCCTTTTGTGAACCCCTTAAAAAAATAAAATAAAAACGAAGCAAAAAATCAGTGCTTTATCATCATACCGCTGAACAAAAAGTGGAATAACACGCAATCAAAAAGACGGATATAAATAAACATGGTACCGCTGAAGACGTCATCTTGTCCCGCAAAAAATGAGCCGCCATACAGCATCATCAGCGAAAAAATAGAAAAGTTATAGCTCGCAGAATAAAGCGATGCAAAAATAATTATTTTTTATATAAAATTGTTTTTATTCTATAAAAGAGCCAAAAAATAAAAAAATGATATAAATGAGGTATCGCCATAATCGTACTGACCCGAAGAATAAAACTGCTTTATCAATTTTACCACACGCGGAACGGTATAAACGCCTCCCCCAAAAGAAATTCATGAATTGCTGATTTTTGTTCATTCCAACCTCCCAAAAATCGAAATGAAAAGCGATCAAAAAAAGTCACGTGCTCAAAAATGGTACAAATAAAAACGTCAACTCGTCCCGCAAAAAATAAGACCTCACATGACTCTGTGGGCCAAAATATGCAAAAATTATAGCTCTCAAAATGTGGCGATGCAAAAAACTATTTTTTGCAATAAAAAGCGTCTTTTAGCGTGACAGCTGCCAACCATAAAAACCCGCTATAAATAGTAAATCAAACCCCCCTTTATCACCCCCTTAGTTAGGGAAAAATAATAAAATTAAAAAAATGTATTTATTTCCATTTTCCCATTAGGGTTATGGTTAAGGTTAGGGTTGCGGCTAAAGTTAGGGTTAGGGTTGGCGCTAAAGTTAGTATTAGGGTTATGGTTGGGATTAGGGATAGGGGTGTGTTAGGGTTAGGTTTGTGGTTAGGGTTGGGACTAGGGTTAGGGGTGTGTTGGGGTTAGGGTTGGAGTTAGAATTGGGGGGTTTCCGCTGTTTAGGCACATCAGGGGCTCTCCAAATGTGACATGGTGTCTGATCTCAATTCCAGCCAATTCTGCATTGAAAAAGTCAAATGGTGCTCCTTCCCTTCTGAACTCTGCCATGCACCCAAACAGTAGTTTACTCCCACATGGGGTATCAGCGTACTCTGGACCCTAAGAGTTATTGTGCAATTTGTCCTATTTCTTCTGTTACCCTTGGGAAAATAAAAAACTGGGGAAAAAAATATCATTTTTAAAAAAAAAAAATATTTTTTATTTTTACGGCTGTTCGTTATAAACTTCTGTGAAGCACTTAGGGGTTCAAAGTGCTCACCACACATCTAGATAAGTTCCTTGTGGGGTCTATTTTCCAAAATGGGGTCACTTGTGGGGGGTTTCCACTGTTTAGGTCCATCAGGGTCTCTCCAAATGCGACATGACGCCCCCAGAGCATTCCATCAAAGTCTGCAATCCAAAACGTCACTACTTCCCTTCCGAGCCCCAACGTGTACCCATACAGTAGTTTTCTCCCACATATTGAGTATCAACGTACTCAGGACAAATTGGACAACAACTTTTGGGGTCCAATTTCTCCTGTTACCCTTGTGAAAATAAAATATTGAGGACGAAAAAATCATTTTTGTAAAAAAAAAAATAATAATTTTATTTTACGGCTGTACGTTATAAACTTCTGTGAAGCACTTGGGGGTTCAAAGTGCTCACCACACATCTACATAAGTTCCTTGAGGGGTCTAGTTTCCAAAATGGTGTCATTTGTCGGGGGTTTCCACTGTTTAGGCAGATCAGGAGCTCTCCAAACACGACATGGCATCCAGCCAATTCTGCGCTGAAAAAGTCAAACGGCGCTCCTTCCCTTCCAAACTCTGCCATGCACCCAAACAGTGGTTTACCCCCACATATGGGGTATCAGCCTACTCAGGACAAATTGCACAATAACTTTTGGAGTCTTGTTACCCTTGGGAAAATAAATATTGGGGTGAAAGGATCATTTTTGTGGAAATAATGATTTTTTAATTTTACGGCTCTACGTTATAAACTTGTGTGAAGCACTTGGGGGTTCAAATTGCTCACCAAAGATCTAGATAAGTTCCTTAGGGGGTCTAGTTTCCCAAATGGGGTCACTTGTGGGGGGTTTCCACTGGTTAGGCACATCAGGAGCTCTCCAAATGCAACATGGCGTCCAATCTCAATTCCAGCCAATTTTGGTTGGAAAAAGTCAAATGGTGCTCCTTCCATTCCGAGCTCTGCCGTGTGCCCAAACAGTGGTTCCTCCCCACATATCGGGTATCAGCGTACTCAGGACAAATTGGACAACAACTTTTGTGGTCCAATTTCTCCTGTTACCCTTGGGAAAATAAAAAATTAGTGACTAAAAATAATTTTTGTGGGAAAAAAATAGGATTTTTTATTTTCATGCCCGGGCATTATAAACTTGTGTGAAGCACTTGGGGGTTCAAAGTGCTCACCAAAGCTCTAGATAAGTTCCTTAGGGGGTCTAGTTTCCAAAATGTGGTCACTTGTGGGGGGTTTCTACTGTTTAGGCTCATCTGGGGCACTGCAAACGGAACATGACCCCCATCAACGTCTGCATTCCAAAACGTTACTACTTCCTTTCCAAGCCCTGCCGTGCGCCCAAACAGTTCCCCCCCCCACATATTGGGTATCAGCGTACTCAGGACAAATTGGCCAACAACTTTTGGGGTCCAATTTCCTTGTGAAAAATCAAAAATTTGGGACTAAAAAATCATTTTTGTGGAAAATTGTTTCTTTTTTTTTTTCTTCACACCCAGGCATTATAAACTTTTGTGAAACACTTGGGGGTTCAAAGTGCTCACAACAGATCTAGATAAGTTCCTTAGGGGTCTAGTTTCCAAAATGGTGTCATTTGTGGGGGGTTTCCACTGTTTAGGCGCATCAGGGCCTCTCCAAACGTGACATGGCATCCAATCTCAATTCCAGCCAATTTTAGTTTGAAAAAGT
Source organism: Oophaga sylvatica (assembly GCA_033576555.1). Classification (NCBI taxonomy): domain Eukaryota; kingdom Metazoa; phylum Chordata; class Amphibia; order Anura; family Dendrobatidae; genus Oophaga; species Oophaga sylvatica. The sequence continues at coordinate 76,044,851 of JARQOD010000005.1, forward strand.
CAAACAGCGCTCCTTCCCTTATGAGCTCTGCTGTGCGCACAGTCAGTGGTTTTCCCCCACTTATGGGGTATTGGCGTACTCAGGAGAAATTGCACAACAACTTTATCTGTCCATTTTCTTCTTTTACCCTTGTGAAAATAAAAAAAAGTTTGTAAAAGATCATTTTTGTGGCTAAAAAGTTAAATATTAATTTTTTCCTTCCACGTTGCTTCAGCTCCTGTGAAGCACCTGAAGGGTTAATAAACTTCTTGAATGTGGCTTTGAGTACCTTGAGGGTTGCAGTTTTTAGAATGGTGTCACTTTTGGGTATTTTCTGCTATATAGACCCCTCAAAGTGACTTCAAATATGAGGTGGTCCCTAAAAAAAATGGCTTTGTAAATTTTGTTGTAAAAATGAGAAATCGCTAACCCTTATAATTTCCTAAGAAAAAAAAAATGTTGATTTCAAAATTGTGCTGATGTAAAGTAGACATGTGGGAAATGTTATTTCTTAACTATTTTGTGTGACATATTTCTCTGTTTTAAGGGAATAAAAATTCAAAGTTTGAAAATTGCAAAATTTTCAAAATTTTCGCCATATTTGCATTTTTTCAAAAATAAACGCAAGTTATATCGAAGAAATTTTACCAATAACGTGAAGTACAATATGTCACGAGAAAACAGTCTCAGAATCGCGCAGATCCGTTGAAGCGTTCCAGAGTTATAACCTCATAAAGAGACAGTGGTCAGAATTGTAAAAATTGGCCCGGTCATTAACGTGCAAACCACCCTTGGGGGTGAAGGGGTTAAAGAACTGAAAATGCTCATTTGTGGAATTTTCAGCATTAGGAGGTCACATTCACTGAACATAAAAGCTACTTAACTCCAAAACATCCTAACAGGCCAAGTTACATGTTAACATAGGAACCCTTCTCTGATATCACCTTCACAATTCTTACATCCATTGAACTTGTGAGTTTTTGGAGAGTTTCTGCTTGTATTTCTTTGCATGAAGTCAGAATAGAATCCCAGAGCTGCGGTTTTGATGTGAACTGCCTTCCACCCTCATAGATCTTTTGCTTGATGATACTCCAAAGGTTTTCTATAGGGTTGAGGTCAGGGGAAGATGGTGGCCACACCATGAGTTTATCTCGTTTTATGCCCATAGCAGCCAATGACTCAGAGGTATTCTTTGCAGCATGAGATGGTACATTGTCATGAATGAAGATGATTTTGCTCCTGAAGACACGTTTCTGCTTTTTATACCATGGAAGAAAGTTGTCAGTCAGAAACTCTATATACTTTGCAGAGGTCATTTTCACACCTTCAGGAACCTTAAAGGGCCCTACCAGCTGTTTCCCCATGATTCCGGCCCAAATTATGACTCCTCCACCTCCTTGCTAACGTAGCAGCCTTGTTGGGACATGGTGGCCATCCACCAACCATCCACTACTCCATCCATCTGGACCATCCAGGGTTGCTCAACACTCATCAGTAAACAAGACTGTTTGAAAATTAGTCTTCATGTATGTCTGGGCCCACTGCAACCGTTTCTGCTTGTGAGCACTGTTTAGGTGTGACCGAATAGTAGGTTTATGCACCACAGCAAGCCTTAGAAAGATCCTACACCTTGAGGTTCGAGGGACTCCAGAGGCACCAGCAGCTTCAAATATCTGTTTGCTGGTTTGTAATGGCTTTGTAGCAGCTGCTCTCTTAATCCGATGAACTTGAATGGCAGAAACCTTCCTCATTCTGCTTTATCAGCATGAACACGTCTGTGCTCAGAATCAGCCACAAATCTCTTAACAGTAAGTACGATGATCAAGTTTAAGTTTTCGGGAAATATCTAATGTTTTCATCCCTTGACCAAGGCATTGCATTATTTGATGCTTTTCAGCAGCAGAGAGATTCTTTTTCTTTCCCATGTTACTTGAAAACTTTGGCCTGCTTAATAGTGTGGAACATCCAGTTTTCCTTTTATTGGGCTCACATGGCAAACTAATTATCACAGGTATCTGAGATTGATTTCAGTAATGCAAAGAACCCTGAGACACAATACCATCAATGGGTTTCATTTACAAAAAAAAACAAAAAACGCTATGACACTTAAAACCGATTTGCATAATAATTTGGAACATGGTGTAGTTACTGTCCCAAATGGGTACACCTTGCTGTGGTGGGACAGCTTTATACTTTTTTTTTATCAAAACAGTGGAGGAACCAGGGGAGGGGAGGAGTCCTGAGGACATCCAGTGGAGGAGTCCTGAGAAGATCATTTTCATATTCCCAGTTCATTCTGGGATAAGTGAAGAGTCTCCGCGAGCTCCAAGAACACTGGGTTTTGGCTGTTGCAGCTGAAAGGAGGAAATCGGTAAACCGCGCGCCGCCAGAAATTTGGCACTTTTTTCACCACTGTGATATCTCTTTAACAATAAGAGCATGGAAGAGGCTAGGAGCCATGTGGTGAGTTGCATTTCTTGCTACATGTTCACAGATTTACCAGTGGAAAAGCCAAATTTCACATGCCACAAATGCAAGCTTGTGTCCATGTTGGAGGAAAAGTTGCGAAATCTAGAAGAGAGGTTAGCTACATTGAAGATCATAAAGGAAGATGAAGAGTTCTTAGACAAAGCAGAATTATCTCTTCATGGTGCAGAAAGAGAAGAAATTCGACCTGCACCTGAAGAAACAGAGGAATGGAAGCATGTGACCCAGAGAAGCAGGAGGATCGTGAAGCAGTCAGCACCCATACTGCTCAGGAACCAGTACCAGTACCAGGCTCTCACACAGGAGAATGATAAAGAAATACATCAGGATAAGACTTTGCCCACAAAGAGCAACCTTGTAAGCCCTCAGAGTCCTCCCGAATGGAGAAAGAAAACTGTTGTGATGAAGAAACGGAGAGTTGTTGTCATGGGGGATTCCCTGTTGAGAGGAACAGAGGCTGCTATCTGCAGACTGGATATAACCTCAAGAGAAATGTGCTGTCTTCCAGGTGCAAAAATTAAAGATGTGTCTGACAGGATATCAGGACTCTTCAGACCTAAAGATGACTACCCATTCCTGCTAATACATGTGGGGAAAAATGACACCACAAGAAGTGACCTGGAAACCATCTGCAGAGACTTTGAAAACTTAGGCAAGAAAGAGAAAGAACTGGGAGCGCAGGTGGTCTTCTCATCCTTCCTCCCAGTGGATGTCCATGGAACAAGGAGGTGGAATAAGATTCTGCAGGTGAACAACTGGCTACGTCGATGGTGCCGTCAGCAAGGATTTGGATTTCTGGATCACGGAGTGAATTACCTATACGATGGACTACTTGCTAGAGATGGGGTGCACCTTACGAAGACTGGAAAACATGTATTTGGAAGTCGCCTTGCTACACTCATCAGGAGAGCTTTAAACTAGAACAATATGGGAAGGGAAGCAAAACGCCAGAAAAAGCCATACACCTGACAAATGCTATTGAGAACTCGGCTATTAGAAGTGGAAAGGAAGAACGAAGACAAAACAATCTAAATAATAAAAATATTGGAGGAAGAGAAACCAATCACAAACATAAAATGTTTTTATACAAATGCACAAAGCATGGGCAACAAACAAGGAGAATTGGAACTACTAACACAGGAAAAGAAGTATGATGTCATTGGAATCACTGAGACTTGGTGGGACGATACACATGATTGGAATACAAGGCTAGAAGGATTCAACTTATTTGCAAGAAACAGACTTGATAAACGAGGAGGAGGTGTCGCATTGTATGTTAGAAAAGCGTATATCTGCACAGAGATTGACGCTTCAGAGACTGGGAGTTCTGTGGAAACTGTTTGGGTAAGAATACAAGGACAGAACAATGGAAAGGACACCATTGTAGGCATTTACTACAGGCTGCCTATGCAAGCTGAAGATATGGATGAACTCTTTATGCATCAAATGGCCAAGTTCTCCAAAAAATATGACATAGTGGTCATGGGAGATTTCAACTATCCAGACATTTGTTGGGAATCTCTCTCAGGCAAAACTAACAGATCCAGGAAATTCTTATCCTCTCTTGCTGACAACTTTATCTTCCAAAAGGTAGGGTGTTGTGAATGGACTTGAAATGAGTTCTGAGCAGAGGCTCCCTCTGGTGGTTACAAGCGGTACTGGACTGTCCAGTGAAGATTGTGAGGAGTGGGAATCAGGTGTTACTGACTGGTCTTATATAAGGGAGTCGCCTTCCCATCAGGGTTGCCGGTGATCAATTGTTCTGGTCTCAATCCTTGAGTCCTGTTTCCTTTGTAGCCTGCTGTGTCGTGTCTGCATCTCCTGCTAACAGATAAGACATTTTCTTCTTTTTGTTTTTGTGCTTGATTTTTGCATTTTGTCCTGCACTTCTGTGGGGGCCTTCAGGGTCCCCTCTGGGGGCTTTTGCCTCTCAGTTCAGTTCAGCCACTGTTTTGATTTTGTTACACCAGAGAACTAATTTAGGTGGTAGAGGTCGTGTGATCTCAGGTGATTTTGAAATTAGTAGAGCTGGTGCTTTTCAGGGTTTTTTGGGATTGCAGTAAGTGCCCTTCCTATCCTTTTCTATTTAGGTAGTTTGGGCCCCAACGTTTGCTCATACTATTTTCTGTCTGTGTCAGTATTTCATCTTGTCTAACCACCATTGCATGTTTGGGGGCTTTCTGTGTTCTTTGGGGATCTGCTCCGGGGCAGATAGCTTTCCTCTTTCTATCTTTGGGTGTAGTTAGTTTCTCAGGCTGTGACGAGGCGTCTAGGACCAACGTAGGAACGCTCCACGGCTGCCTCTAGTTGTGGTGGTTAGTCAGGGTACTGCAATCTCATAGATTCCAACTTCTCTGGTGTATTGCCTTTTTTACCTGCACTCTTCAGCTACCGAAACATAACAGTATCACCGGCCTAAAAATTGAAAATTGTATGGTACTCACAGAAGGGAAAAAATATTGTGAAAGAAAAAAGGTTGTCAGAGTTGTCAGAGATATTTTTCTGCTTATTGCAATTTTTTTTTTTTTCCCTCTGTATCTCTGGGTGCTGGGGAGGATTTTTTTTTCTCTCAATGGAGTTTGCACAGTTGTCTGGCCGTGTGGATCAGCTTGCCACTGAGGTTCGGAGTATTGCTGCCTATCTTGCTAGGTTGCCTGTTGTGGAACCTAGGATTCCCATGCCAGATTTGTTTTTAGGGGATCGAGCTAAGTTTCAGAATTTCAAAAATAATTGTAAATTGTTTTTTGCCTTAAAATCTAAGTCCTCAGGGAACGCAGCGCAGCAGGTTCAAATTGTCATCTCTCTCCTGCGCGGCGATCCTCAGGATTGGGCTTTTTCCCTGACACCTGGGGATCCTGTTTTGAGTGATGTTGATGCATTTTTTCAGGCTTTGGGGTTATTGTACGATGAGCCTAATGTCACTGATCAAGCTGAAAAAGCCTTGTTGGCATTAAATCAGGGTCTTGATGACGCTGAGTTATACTGTCAGAGATTCCGTAGGTGGGCAGTCCTGACCTAGTGGAATGACGACGCTTTGGCGGCCCTTTTTCGGAAGGGTCTGTCAGATAATGTAAAGGATATTATGGTGGGATTCTCTGTCCCCTCTGGTCTCAATGATTCTATGTCATTAGCGATTCAAATTGACAGACGTTTGCGTGAGCGGAGAAGTATGCGTGGAATGGTGTTGCCTTGTGAACCTGCTTCTGAACCCATGCAGTGTGATAGAGTGGTGTCTGGGGCACAGCGTCATGAGTTTCGAAAGCGCAATGGGTTATGTTTCTACTGTGGTGATGCCTCTCATGCTATTTCAGTCTGCCCTAAGCGGGGAAGACGTTTTGCACGCTCAGTTGTCTTGGTTAGTGTTCAGACTAAGTTTTTATTAACTGTCACTCTGATATGCTCTCTGTCCTCATTTTCTGCTCAGGCTTTCGTTGATTCTGGAGCAGCTATTAACCTGATGGATTATGATTTTGCTAAACGTTGTGGGTTTCCCTTGATACCCCTACAGAAGTCTATTCCCCTACTGGGGATCGATTATACCCCTTTGGCTGAGAATAAACCTCAGTTCTCTACTCAGGTGATAAAGAGGGTTGAACCTGATCATCAGGAGTGCTGTAAATTTTTGGTTCTGTATAATCTGCATGATATTATCGTATTGGGCTTCCCTTGGTTGCAGTCTCATAATCCTGTTTTGGATTGGAAATCTGTGTCTGTAACCAGTTGGGGCTGCCAATGTGTTAATACCAACACTCCTGTTTTTTCTGCCTCTCCCCAGGCTCAGGATGTTCCTGACTTTTTGATTGATTTTTCTGATGTGTTTAGCGAAAGTAAATCTGCATCCTTGCCTCCCCATAGGAGCTATGACTGCGCTATTGAATTAGTGCCTGGTAGTAAATTCCCTAAAGGTCGCCTTTTTAACTTGTCTGTACCTGAACATGACGCTATGCGGTCTTATATCAAGGAATCATTGGAGAAGGGTCATATCAGACCATCCTCTTCACCCTTAGGTGCCGGTTTTTTCTTTGTGGCCAAAAAGGATGGTTCATTAAGGCCGTGTATTGATTATCGTCTTTTGAACAATATTACTGTAAAATATCAATACCCGTTACCTTTGATTTCTGACCTGTTTTCCAGGGTGAAAAACGCTACTTGGTTTACCAAGCTTGACCTCAGGGGGGCATATAACCTTATTCGCATTAAGCACGGGGATGAATGGAAGACGGCATTCAATACCCCTGAGGGGCATTTTGAGTACCTTGTGATGCCCTTTGGGCTCACTAATGCTCCTTCTGTCTTCCAGTCCTTCATGAATGACATTTTCAGGGATTTTGTGGATAAATTTCTGATTGTTTATTTGGATGATATCTTGATTTTTTCCAATGACTGGGACTCTCATGTGAAACATGTTCGAACTGTATTCCAGATTTTGAGAGAGAATGCTCTGTATGTGAAGGGATCAAAGTGTATTTTTGGCGTACAGAGGATCTCATTTCTGGGATTCATTTTGTCCCCATCTGTTATTGAAATGGACCCGGTCAAGGTTCAGGCCATCTGTGATTGGGTCCAACCTACTTCATTAAAGGCTCTTCAAAGATTTTTGGGTTTTGCCAATTTTTATCGTAAATTTATTGGTAATTTCTCGGTTATTGTTAAACCATTGACTGATTTGACCAGAAAGGGTTCTGATGTGGTGAATTGGCCTCCTGAGGCAGTCTCTGCATTTCAGGAACTTAAGCAAAGATTCACTTCTGCTCCTGTTCTACGGCAGCCTGATGTTTCTCTGCCATTTCAGGTGGAGGTTGATGCCTCTGAAATTGGGGCAGGTGCCGTTTTGTCCCAAAAAGATCCAGAGACCTCTAAAAGTAACCCTTGTGCCTTTTTCTCTCGAAAATTTTCTCCTACTGAATGTAATTATGACGTGGGTAATCGGGAGTTACTGGTCATGAAGTGGGCTTTTGAAGAGTGGAGACATTGGCTGGAGGGAGCCAAACATCAGGTTGTGGTCCTTACGGACCATAAGAATCTGGTTTATCTGGAATCTGCCAAGCGACTCAATCCTAGACAGGCCAGGTGGGCCTTGTTTTTCACACGTTTTAATTTTGTGGTTTCCTTTCTTCCTGGCACTAAGAATGTTAAGGCGGATGCCCTCTCGAGGAGTTTCCTTGCGGACTCTCCTGAGTTATCTGATCCTTCTGTTATTTTGAAAGAGGGTGTAGTTCTTTCCGCCATCTCACCCAATTTGAGACTTGCTCTGGAGGGGTGTCAGGAGGATAGGCCCGAGCGCTGCCCTATTGGAAAATTGTTTGTCCCGGACCAGTGGAAAAAGAGTGTGATGTCTGAGATTCATTGTTCCGCGTTGGCTGGGCATCCCGGAATTTTTGGTACCAGAGACTTGGTTAGTCGGTCCTTTTGGTGGCCTACCTTGTCTCGTGATGTCAGGGAATTTGTGCAGTCCTGCGGGACTTGCTCTCGCTCCAAGCCTTGCTCTCGCTCTAGTGGTTTGTTGATGCCATTGCCTGTGCCCAAGAGACCATGGACCCATATCTCTATGGATTTCATTTCCGACCTCCCTGTTTCTCAGAGAATGACCGTCATCTGGGTGATTTGTGATAGGTTTTCCAAGATGATACATCTTGTGCCATTGCCTAAGTTGCCTTCCTCCTCTGAATTGGTGCCTTTGTTCCTTCAGCACGTGGTTCGTTTACACGGCATTCCTGAGAACATTGTGTCTGACAGAGGAGTCCAGTTTGTTTCCAGATTTTGGAGGACCTTTTGTTCTAAACTTGGTGTTCAATTGTCTTTCTCCTCGGCGTTTCATCCTCAGACCAATGGTCAAACTGAGAGAACAAACCAGACATTGGAGACTTATCTAAGATGCTTTGTGTCTGCTGATCAGGATGACTGGGTCTCTTTTTTGCCTTTGGCTGAGTTTGCTCTTAATAATAGGGCTAGCTCTGCCACTTTGATGTCTCCATTTTTCTGTAATTCTGGGTTTCACCCTCGATTTTCTTCAGGACAGACGGAGGCTTCTGTCTGTCCAGGTGTTGACTCTGTTGTGGAGCGTATGCAACAGATTTGGGACCAGGTAGTGGAGAGGTTGTCCCTCTCTCAGGAGAGGGCCCAGCGGTTTGCTAACCGGCATAGGACTGATGGTCCTCGGTTTAAAGTGGGGGACTTGGTCTGGTTGTCCTCAAGAAATATTCCTATGAGAGTGGCATCTCCTAAATTTAAGCCTAGGTTCATTGGACCTTATAAGATCATGGAGATTCTTAATCCTGTTTCTTTTCGTTTGCTTCTTCCAGGGACATTTAAGATCCATAACGTGTTCCATAAGTCCTTGTTGAAGAGGTTTGTTGAGCCAGTGGTTCCTACTGCTTTGCCTCCTGACCCTGTTCTGGTTGAGGGCAATATGGAGTTTGTGGTTGAGAAAATATTGAATTCTCGTTTTTCTAGACGGAAACTCCAGTATTTGGTTAAGTGGAGAGTTTATGGTCAGGATGACAATTCTTGGGTGTTTGCTTCGGACATCCATGCTAGGAGACTCATCCGTGCGTATCATAGAACTCACCCTGACCGACCTGGTTGCTCAAGTGAGGGTTCGGTGACCCCTCCTCAAGGGGGGGGTACTGTTGTGAATGGACTTGAAATGAGTTCTGAGCAGAGGCTCCTTCTGGTGGTTACAAGCGGTACTGGACTGTCCAGTGAAGATTGTGAGGAGTGGGAATCAGGTGTTACTGACTGGTCTTGTATAAGGGAGTCGCCTTCCCATCAGGGTTGCCGGTGATCAATTGTTCTGGTCTCAATCCTTGAGTCCTGTTTCCTTTGTAGCCTGCTGTGTCGTGTCTGCATCTCCTGCTAACAGATAAGACATTTTCTTCTTTTTGTTTTTGTGCTTGATTTTTGCATTTTGTCCTGCACTTCTGTGGGGGCCTTCAGGGTCCCCTCCGGGGGCTTTGCCCTCTCAGTTTAGTTCAGCCACTGATGTTTGTACTTTTGCTTTTTCCAGTTTTTTCAGTGGCTGCTGTTTTGATTTTGTTACACCAGAGAACTAATTTAGGTGGTAGAGGTTGTGTGATCTCAGGTGATTTTGAAATTAGTAGAGTTGGTGCTTTTCAGGGTTTTTTGGGATTGCAGTAAGTGCCCTTCCTATCCTTTTCTATTTAGGTAGTTTGGGCCCCAACGTTTGCTCATACTATTTTCTGTCTGTGTCAGTATTTCATCTTGTCTAACCGCCATTGCATGTTTGGGGGCTTTCTGTGTTCTTTGGGGATCTGCTCCGGGGCAGATAGCTTTCCTCTTTCTATCTTTGGGTGTAGTTAGTTTCTCAGGCTGTGACGAGGCGTCTAGGACCAACGTAGGAACGCTCCATGGCTGCCTCTAGTTGTGATGGTTAGTCAGGGTACTGCAATCTCATAGATTCCAACTTCTCTGGTGTATTGCCTTTTTTACCTGCACTCCTCAGCTACCGAAACATAACAGTAGGGGAGAAAACAAGGGGATCTGCTACCTTGGATCTAATCCTTATAAACAGGGAAGAAATGGTTGAGGAGGTAAGAGTGGCTGGGACCCTAGGAGGTAGTGACCATGCTTTTTTTGAATTTTGGATAACAAGAGGAGGAAGACCTGTGAAGACTCAGACGTCAAGGTTAGTTTTCAGAAAGGCAGATTTTAAGGGACTCAGAAAGAGAATTGGAGGGATCCAATGGCAGAATATCCTTAAGGACAAAAATGTCCAGGAAGGATGGGACATCTTGAAAAATGAGATTCTCAAAGCACAATCGTTAACAATTCCAAAAAGAGGGAAGAATGGGAAGCATTTAAGGAAACCAGGATGGATGAACACAGAACTTAAACACATGCTAAAAAGGAAGAAAGAAATGTTTATCAAATGGAAAGAGGGAGCCATATCTAAAGAAGAATATAATGCCATCTGCAGAACCTGCAGGGCACAAATCAGATTATCTAAAGCTGACAATGAATTAAGGCTTGCAAGAGATGTCAAAAGCAACAAAAAAGGATTTTGGGGATACGTCAAAAGTAAAAAAAAGTCAAAGATGCTATAGGATTTTTACAGGATGAAAATGATGAAATGGTAAGAAAGGATGTTGAGAAGGCTGAACTTTTAAATTCCTATTTTGCATCTGTTTTCTCTCAGAAAGGAAATGTAACATCAACTGATCTTCACTGTCCTATTAAAGGAATAGAAGAATCCAGGATATCTATAAACAGAAAGACAGTGAGGAAACACTTAGCTAACCTAAATGAATTCAAGTCTCCAGGTTCAGATGAATTACACCCAGAATACTGAAGGAGATAGCAGAAGAAATTCTTGAACCACTGTCCATAATCTTTGAAAATTCTTGGAGAACAGGAGAAGTCCCAGAAGACTGGAGAAGAGCAAATGTTGTTCCTATCTTCAAAAAGGGGAAGAAGGTGGACCCAGGGAACTACAGGCCGGTGAGTCTGACTTCTATACCAGGAAAAATCTTTGAACAAATTATTAAAGAACATGTATGTAAGTACCTGCATAAGAATGAAGTGATTAAACAGAGTCAGCATGGGTTTGTAACTAATAAGTCATGTCAGACTAACTTAATTTCCTTCTATGACAGAATCACTGACTGGGTGGATCAGGGAAATGCTGTAGATATAGTATATCTTGACTTCAGCAAAGCATTTGACAAAGTATCTCACACAATCCTTATTGAAAAAATGACTAAGTATGGAATGGACAAGGCAACTGTTAGGTGGATTCATAACTGGCTTAGTGATCGGACTCAAAGAGTGGTCGTAAATGGCTGCACATCCAGTTGGAAGAATGTCTCAAGTGGGGTACCACAAGGCTCTGTTCTGGGCCCTGTATTGTTCAACATCTTTATCAATGGTTTAGATGAAGGAATTGAGGGTAAACTGATCAAATTTGCTGATGACACAAAGCTAGGAGGGGTTAGCTAATACTAGAGAAGAGAGAGAGAGGATTCAAAAAGATATAAATAAACTGGAGCAGTGGGCAGCAACTAACAGAATGGTTTTTAACAGGGAAAAATGCAAAGTACTACATCTGGGCAATAAAAATGAAAAAGCATATACAAAATGGGAGGAATAGGGCTAAGTAACAGCACATGTGAAAAAGACTTGGGTATACTAATTGATCACAGACTGAACATGAGTCAACAGTGTGATGCAGCAGCAAAAAAGGCAAATACAATTCTAGGATGTATCAACAGAAGCATACAGTCTAGATCACGTGAGGTCATTATTGCCCTCTACTCCTCTTTGGTCAGACCTCATCTAGAATACTGTGTCCAGTTTTGGGCACCACATTTTAAAAAAGACATCAACAAACTGGAGCAAGTTCAAAGGAGAGCCACCAGAATGGTGACCGGTCTGCAAACCATGTCCTATGAGGAACGGTTGCAGGATTTGGGAATGTTTAGCTTGCAAAAAAGAAGACTGAGAGGAGACTTAATAGCTGTCTACAAATATCTCAAGGGCTGTCACATTGTAGAAGGATCATCCTTATTCTCATTTGCACAAGGAAAGACTAGAAGCAATGGGATGAAACTGAATGGGAGGAGACACAGATTAGATATTAGAAAAAACTTTTTGACAGTTAGGGTGATCAAGGAGTGGAACAGGCTGCCACGAGAGGTGGTAAGTTCTCCTTCAATGGAAGTCTTCAAACAGAGGCTGGATAGACATCTGTCTGGGATGATTTAGAGAATCCTGCTTTGAGCAGGGGGTTGGACCAGATGGCCCAGGAGGTCCCTTCCAACTCTACCATTCTATGATTCTATGATTAGGTGTTTACTAAGTACCCTATGTTATTTAATGCACTTGCTTTTTTACTTATTTATTTTCATTAGGGTATATGCACTCATTGTTTTTTCCTTTTGGTTTTGTCAAAAATTACCTATAAAAAGAAAAATCAGAAAACGTAACATTTGAAAGTGGTCTCTTAACTTTTGCTAGAGCTATATATATATATATATATATATATATATATATATATTATATACAGTACAGACCAAAAGTTTGGACACACCTTCTCATTCAAAGATTCTTCTGTATTTTCATGACTATGAAAATTGTAGAATCACACTGAAGGCATCAAAACTATGAATTAACACATGTGGAATTATACATTACACTTTACAAAAAAGTGTGAAACAACTGAAAATATGTCTTATATTCTAGGTTCTTCAAAGTAGCCACCTTTTGCTTTGATTACTGCTTTACACGTAGAAAAGGTGAACGGATGGACTCTACATGCCTGGTTCCCACCGTGAAGCATGGAGGAGGTGGTGTGATGGTGTGGGGGTGCTTTGCTGGTGACACTGTTGGGGATTATTCAAAATTGAAGCGTTGAGCGGTCCATCTCACCCCAAACCATCTCGATTGGGTTCAGGTCTGGTGACTGTGGAGGCCATCTCCACAGTCATCTGGCATAGCACCCCAACACTCTCCTTCTTGGTCAAATAGCCCTTACACAGCCTGTAGGTGTGTTTGGGGTCATTGCCCTGTTGAAAAATAAATGATGGTCCAACTAAACGCAAACCGGATGGAATAGCATGCTGCTGCAAGATGCTGTGGTAGCCATGCTGGTTCAGTATGCCTTCAATTTTGAATAAATCCCCAACAGTGTCACCAGCAAAGCACCCCCACATCATCACACCACCTCCTCCATGCTTCACGGTGGGAACCAGGCATGTAGAGTCCATCCATTCACCTTTTCTGCGTGCAAAGCAGTAATCAAAGCAAAAGGTGGCTACTTTGAAGAACCTAGAATATAAGACATATTTTCAGTTGTTTCACACTTTTTTGTAAAGTGTAATGTATAATTCCACATGTGTTAATTCATAGTTTTGATGCCTTCAGTGTGATTCTACAATTTTCATAGTCATGAAAATACAGAAAAATCTTTGAATGAGAAGGTGTGTCCAAACTTTTGGTCTGTACTGTATGTCCGCCCATGTTGGTAGCATAAAGGCTCTGGAAAAGCGCTATGGATCCCCACAAAAGAAATATAGTAAAATCTGCACTCCTAAGTCCAAATGCCCCCAACCTTCTGAGCCCCAGTGTGCCTAAACCATATTTAGTATCCACATGTTTGGCATTTCTGTTGCGATGAGAGCCCACTTAATGGGGAGCATGTCTCCAGAAGCATGAGCATAATATATGGGCACTACAATGTACTGGGCACTACAATGGCAGACTTGCAATTTTCACTCTGCAACATCAGCTGCTGCTTGTTTCTGGAGAACACCCATGGAGCCAAAATTGTTACTACACATGTTCAAGTGCTTTTCACAAAATTAGAGTATCATCAAAAAGTTAATTTATCTCAGTTCTTCAATACAAAAAGTGAAACTCATATATAGTCATTACACACAGAGTGATCTATTTCAAGTGTTTATTTCTGTTAATGTTGATGATTATGGCTTACAGTCAATGAAAACCCAAAAGTCATTATCTCAGTAAGTTAGAATAATTAACAAAAAACACCTGCTAAGGCTTCCTAAGTGTTTAAAAAGGTCCCTTAATCTGTTTCAGTATGCTCCACAATCATGGGGAAGACACTCTCTACAAGGAGGGTAAGCCACAAAAGGTCATAGCTAAAGAAGCTGGCTGTTCACAGAGTGCTGTATCCAAGCATATTACTGGAAAGTTGAGTGGAATCAAAACGTGTGATAGAAAAAGGTGAACAAGCAACCGGGATAACAGCAGCCCTGAAATGATTGTTAAGAAAAGGCCATTAAAAATGTGGGGGAGATTCACAAGGAGTGGACTGCTGTTGGAGTCATTGCATAAAGAGCTACCACACACAGAGGTACACAGGACATGGGCTGCAAGTGTTGCATTCCTTGTGTCAATCCACTCATGACCAATAGACAACGCCAGAAGAAAAAGAACTGGACTGTAGCTCAGTGGTCCAATGTGTTGTTTTCAGATGAAAGTAAATTTTGCATTTCATTTGGAAATCAAGGTCCCAGAGTCTGGAGGAAGAGTGGAGAGGCCACAATCCAAGTTGCTTGAGGTCTAGTGTGAAGTTTCCAAAATCAGTGATGGTTTGGGGAGCCATGTCATCTGCTGGTGTAGATCCACTGTGCTTCATCAAGACTAAAGTCAGCGCAGCCGTCTACCTGGAAATTTTAGAGCACTTCATGCTTCCCTCTTCTAACAAGCTTTTTGGAGATGGAAATTTCATTCTCCAGCAGGACTTGACACCTGTGCACACTGCAAAAAGTACTAATACCTGGTGTAAAAACAACAGTATCACTGTGCTTGATTGGCCAGCAAACTCACCTGACCTTAACCCCAGTATCGTAGCTACCGGGGGGGCAGAGGGGGCGGTGGCCCCGCGGCTCTGAGGGGGCCCACCCGGAGCTACGCTGCTGTAACTGTATCGGCGTGCACAGCACGCCGATACAGTTGCATTCGGCGGCAGAGCATGCGGAATCGATCTCCCTGCTCTGCCGCCCGGCTGCTATGGGGCCCCTGAGCAGGCGATGGGGGGCCCTGTGCCAACAGTGGGCCCCCCGCCCGTCATCGGAGGGTCAGCTGTATGGGCATCTAGCCGATATAGCTGACGGCATTGTGAGAGAAGGAGTGAGCGCTCCTCTCCCATAATCCCCCTCTCAGCGTCTGACAGCTGGCGCGATTACGTCACTGCCCGGCGCCCGCTGTCAGATGAGCGGGAGAGCAGTGAGCAGCGCAGGAGCCGGGAGGAAGAGAGGTGAGTACAGGATTTATTTTTGTAATGGGGGTACATTATACTACAGAGGCTCCAAATAGGGGAGTGCATTATAATACAGAGGCTCCATATGGGGGTGCATTATATTACAGTGGCTCCATATAGGGGAGTGCATTGTATTACAGAGGCTCCATATGGGGGTGCATTATACTACAGAGGCTCCATATCGGGGTGCATTATACTACAGAGGCTCCATATGGGGGGTGCTTTATATTACAGAGGCTGCCTATGGGGTGCATTATACTACAGAGGCTCCCTATGGGGATGGGGCTGCATTATACTACAGAGGCTGCCTATGGGGATGGGGAGTGCATTATACTATAGAGCAGACCTGGGCAAAGTGCGGCCCGCGGGCCACATCCGGCCCTCTTGTTGTCTCAGTCCGGCCCGCGGACCGAGACAGCCGTGGGGCTGAAAACCTGAGGTCCGCAGGCTGCACCGTGCCCGCCCACTTGCTGTCTCCCTAGGCGCAGTCAGCATTGGTGGAGGAGGGGCCTCCGGCCACTTTCTCCACCAATCAGCGTGTGAAACAGCCAGTGGCGTAGCGTGGGTGGGGCGGGGGGGCGGTCCGCCCCAGGCGGCACGTGTGTGTGTGTGGGGGCGGCGCAGCAGCAATTCCATACCCCAACAGTCCCGATTCTAACCCCTCCCACCGCTCCCTGGCTCGGTCAGGACACTATGTGTCCTGCATTCAGAAGTCGCCACGCTCCACATGCACCCCTTCATTGCCCTCCCAACTTCGCACAGCCAGCATTTACCATTGCTGTGCTGTGCTTTGTAAAGGTGGTAGCAGGACCTGTGATGAGGTCACAGGAGGGGAGGAGTTAGGTGTCACATGATCAGGCCCCTGTGTGCAGGAAGCTGCTGCTGTACTGGTCGTCATGGTGCTGGATGATGGTAAGTTTATATGTGGGATCATAAGGGGTTTACAGTGTGGATGTAGCTGAGCTGTGTGTGCATGAGGTGTACGGAGCGGAGCCGTGTGTGTACGAGGTGTACGGAGCAAAGCCGTGTGTGTACGAGGTGTACGGAGCGGAGCCGTGTGTGTACGAGGTGTACGTAGCGGAGGTGTACGGAGCGGAGCCGTGTGTGTACGAGGTGTACGGAGCAAAGCCGTGTGTGTACGAGGTGTACGGAGCGGAGCCGTGTGTGTACGAGGTGTACGGAGCAAAGCCGTGTGTGTACGAGGTGTACGGAGCAAAGCCGTGTGTGTACGAGGTGTACGGAGCGGAGGTGTACGGAGCGGAGCCGTGTGTGCACGAGGTGTACGGAGCAAAGCCGTGTGTGTACGAGGTGTACGGAGCGGAGCCGTGTGTGTAGAGGTGTACGGAGCAAAGCCGTGTGTGTACGAGGTGTACGGAGCGGAGCCGTGTGTGTACGAGGTGTACGTAGCGGAGGTGTACGGAGCGGAGCCGTGTGTGTACGAGGTGTACGGAGCGGAGCCGTGTGTGTACGAGGTGTACGGAGCGGAGCTGTGTGTGTATGAGGTGTACGGAGCAAAGCCGTGTGTGTACGAGGTGTACGGAGCAAAGCCGTGTGTGTACGAGGTGTACATAGCGAAGGTGTACGGAGCGGAGCCGTGTGTGTACGAGGTGTACGGAGCGGAGCCATGTGTGTACGAGGTGTACGGAGCAAAGCCGTGTGTGTACGAGGTGTACGGAGCGGAGCCGTGTGTGTACGAGGTGTACGGAGCGGAGCCGTGTGTGTACGAGGTGTACGGAGCAAAGCCGTGTGTGTACGAGGTGTACGGAGCGGAGGTGTACGGAGCGGAGCCGTGTGTGCACGAGGTGTACGGAGCAAAGCCGTGTGTGTACGAGGTGTACGGAGTGAAGCCGTGTGTGTACGAGGTGTACGGAGCGGAGCCTTGTGCGTGTGAGGTGTGTGGAGCGGAGCCGTGTGTGTACGGGCCACAAAGAGCGGAGCCGCGCATGTACAAGGGTCCTGTTACTTGCGGGATCTGTGTGCTTGGGGGCTGCAGGGGGGAAGGAGGGGTGCCATTATGTGCATGGGTCTGCGTGGGGACGGAGCGAATGCTGTTATCTGTGTAGGGCTGGGTCCCTGTCCCGCTGTCCTGGCGGGAGGGTTTACTTTCCCGCATTAGAATCGTACATGCGGAAACCCGGGGACCTCCCACACATTCTGGCAGCCACATGTCACGTTCCACCGGAGGTGACGTGCTGTAAGTCAGCTGAACGCTGGAAATGACCGCTGACCTCATTTCCGGCGGTCAGCTTACAGCAGCAGGTACTGTAACTCGTTCTCGGGAGAGTCTTCAGAACGGCAACGCATCGAGCCGCTGGATCTGTTGGAGTGAAAGCCGGGTATTGTACGGACCGCTGCATACAATACCGACTCTCACTGAGCGAGACAAGCAGGATGTGGGGATCTCAACATGGGATCTGTTCAACAGATGAAGAGATCCCCAGATCCTGCCTGTCTCGCTCAGTGAGAGCCGGGTATTGAATGGAGCGCCTCATAGCTGGTGAGATCCCCACATCCTGGGGAAATAAGGTCAGCGATGGAACGTGACTTGTGGCTGCCAGAATGTGTGGGAGGTCCCGGGGTTTCCGTATGTACGATTCTAATGCGGAAAGTAAACCGCCTGGCCGGGACAGCGGACAGGGTCCTGAAATCGGGACTGTCCCGCTGACGGGACGGTTGAGAGGTATGTGTTTATAATTATTGTTTATGAAACAGTGTGATCAGCAGTGCTAAGTGGGTGTGGTCAGGGTGTGGATATGGGTGTGACCAGTGAAGTGGGTGTGGCAGGGGGTGTGGCCTAAAATTTGCCGCCCCGGGCGCCACAAACAGTTGCTACGCCACTGGAAACAGCTGAAGTGATGACGTCATGTCATCGCATCAGCTGTGTACCGCCGGTGAGTCAGCGCATCGGAGACAGCAACAGCAGCAGCAGCAGGGCGCCTGGGAACGGGACTGATGTGAGTATGTGGTGTTATTTTTTTTTTCATGTGTATGAACATGGAATTCAATGGAAGTGAACATGGGGATTCTATGGAGGTGAACGTGGGGATTCTATGGAGGTGAACGTGGGGATTCTATGGAGGTGAACGTGGGGATTCTGTGGAGGTGAACGTGGGGATTCTATGGAGGTGAACGTGGGGATTCTATGGAATTAAACATGGGGATTCTATGGAGGTGAACATGGGGATTCTATAGGGGTGAACATGTGGATTCTATGGAGGTGAACATGGGGATTCTATGGAAGTGAACATGGGGATTCTATAGGGGTGAACATGTGGATTCTATGGAGGTGAACATGGGGATTCTATGGGGTGAACATGGGGATTCTTTGGGGGTGAACATGGGGATTCTATGGAAGTGAACATGGGGATTCTATGGAAGTGAACATGGGGATTCTATGGAAGTGAACATGGGATTCTATGGGGTGAACATGGGGATTCTTTGGGGGTGAACATGGGGATTCTATGAAGGTGAACATGGGGATTCTATGGGGTGAATATGGGGATTCTATGGGGTGAACATGGGGATTCTATGGAGGTGAACGTGGGGATTCTATGGAAGTGAACATGGGGATTCTATGGGGTGAACATGGGGATTCTTTGGGGGTGAACACGGGGATTCTATGAAGGTGAACATGGGAATTCTATGGGAGTGAACATGTGGATTCTATGAAAGTGAACATGGGGATTCTATGGGGTGAACATGGGGATTCTTTGGGGGTGAACATGGGGATTCTATGGAAGTGAACATGGGGATTCTATGGGAGTGAACATGTGGATTCTATGAAAGTGAAAGGTCTAGGTGAACTGAGGATTCTATGGAGGTGAACATGGGAATTCTATGGAAGTAAACATGGGGATTCTATGGGGTGAACATGTGGATTCTATGGAGGTGAACATGGGAATTCTATGGAAGTAAACATGGGGATTCTATGGGGGTGAACATGGGGATTCTATAGGGGTGAACGTGGGGATTCTATGGGGGTGACGTACAGCACATGGGGATTCTATGGGGGTGACGTGCAGCACATGGAGAGGCTATGGGAAGGCTGTATACTCATGCAGTATATGGAAAGGCTGTGTGGGGCTCATGCAGTATATAGGGAGGCCGTGTGGGGCTCATGCAATATATATATATATATATAGGGAGGCTGTGTGGCGCTCATACAGTGTATATAGGAAGGCTGTGTGGCGCTCATGCAGTATATATAGGGAGGCTGTGGGGCTCATGCAGTGTATATAGGGGGGCTGTGTGGCATTCATGCAGTATATAGGGAGGCTGTGTGGCGCTCATGCAGTATATAGGGAGACTGTGGGGCTCATGCAGTATATATAGGGGGGCTGTGTGGCGCTCATGCAGTATATATATGGAGGCTGTGTGGGTCTCATGCAGTATATAGGGAGGCTGTGTGGGGCTCATGCTGTATATATAGGGAGGCTGTGTGAGGCTCATGCTGTATATAAGGGGCTGTGGGGGGTTCAAATATATATAGCGGGTGTCAGCATACTTAATTCTGCTCAATATTAAGTGATGCAATCAATATTAATAAGTTAATAAGTTGAGTAGAACTTAATTTCAAGCTATTGGTTCGGCCCTCCACAACAGTCATGGTCTCTCATGTGGCCCTCGGGAAAATTAATTGCCCACCCCTGCTATAGAGGCTGCCTATGGGGATGGGGAGTGCATTATACTTCAGAGGCTCCCTATGGGGAGTGCATTATACTACAGAGGCTGCCTATTTGGAGTGTATTATACTACAGAGGCTGCTTATAGGGAGTGCATTACACTACAGAGGCTGCCTATGGGGCTACATTATACTACAGAGGCTGCCTATTTGGAGTGCATTATACTACAGAGGCTGCCAATTGGGATGGGGAGTGCATTATACTTCAGAGGCTCCCTATGGGGATGGGGAGTGCATTATACTACAGAGGCTCCCTATGGGGAGTACATTATACTACAGAGGCTGCCTATTTGAAGTGTATTATACTACAGAGGCTGCTTATAGGGAGTGCATTACACTACAGAGGCTGCCTATGGGGCTACATTATACTACAGAGGCTGCCTATTTGGAGTGCATTATACTACAGAGGCTGCCTATGGGGATGGGGAGTGCATTATACTACAGAGGCTACCTATGGGGATGGGGAGTGCATTATACTACAGAGGCTCCCTATGGGGAGTGCATTATACTACAGAGGCTGCCTGTTATGATTTGGTAGCTGAGGAGGGCAGGAGCAAAAAACCACAAAGGCAGCCAAACACCAGAGAGGTTGGGATCTAATAGGTTGCAGACCCCTAAACTAACCGCACAACTAGAAGCAGCCGTGGGACGTTCCTACTGTGACCTAGATGCCTCGTCACAGCCAGAGAGATTAGCTACCCCTGAAGATGGAAAGAGGAAAGCTAACTGCCCCGGAGTAGAGCCCCAAAGGAATAGGAAGCCCCCAAACATATAATGGCGCTTAGACAAGATGAAAACACGAACGCAGACAGAAAATAGAATGAGCAAACGCTGGGGCTCAAAACTGTCTAGATAGGACAGCACAGGAGAGAATACTGTCTGCAACCCAGCAAAACCCTAGGAAAAACTCCAACACTTCTGATTCCAACAAAGCTGAGAACACACGGTCTCGACCACCAGATCTCTGGTGTGAACACGCAGCTACCCAGCAGTAAAAAATCACAAGAACAGAGCAAATGAACAAATACAAAAAGAGAACAGAGACCAGCACAAGCCCCCAAAGGGGACCCGGCTGAACTCAAAAAGCAAGGCAGCAAAAACAAGGAAAATCAAACCACAGAAAAAAAACAGAAAGTAACTTATCTGAATGATAGCAGGTGACAGCAGAAAGCAAGCAGAATTCCAACCAAGACCAGGAAGTAACAATTGATCACCGGCGAAGGTCATGGGAGGTCAGCTCACTTATATCAGGCCAGTCCGTCCCCCCTGATAACCATTCATCAATTGCAGGTGATGGACTTTTGCTGTTCAACATAGGTTCAATACCCTCAGCAACCACAAGAGGGAGTCTCAGCTCTGAAGTCATCTCTAACACGTTCACAACAGTACCCCCCCTTGAGGAGGGGTCACTGAACCCTCACGTGCGCCACCAGGCCGATCAGATTGAGCTCGGTGATAGGCACGGACAAGACTCTCAGCATGAATATCAGAAGCAAACACCCAAGAATTGTCCTCCTGACCATAACCTTTCCATTTAACCAAGTACTGGAGTCTCCATCTAGTCAAACGAGAATCCAATATCTTCCCAAATCTCATACTCCAAATTGCCTTCAACCAAAACAGGGTCAGGAGGCGCAGCCATAGGAACCACAGGCTCGACAAACCTCTTCAATAAAGATTTGTGGAATACGTTGTGAATCTTAAATATCCCTGGAAGAAGCAAACGGAAGGAAACGGGATTAAGAATTTTCACAATCTTATAAGGTCCAATGAACCTTGGCTTAAATTTTGGAGACGCAACATTCATAGGGATATTTTTTAAGGACAACCAAACCAAGTCACCTACTTTAAACCGAGGACCATCCGTCCTATGCCGGTTGGCAAACCGCTGGGCCTTGTCCTGAGAGAGAGACAACTTATCCACTACTTGATCCCAAATCTGCTGCATTCTCTCCACAATAGAGTCAACACCCGGACAGACAGAAGCCTCCACCTGCCCCAAAGAAAATCGAGGATGAAACCCGAAATTGCAGAAAAAAGGAGACAGTAAGGTGGCAGAACTAGCTCTATTATTCAAAGCAAACTCAGCCAAAGGCAAAAAAGAGACCCAGTCATCTTGATCAGCTGACACAAAACATCTCAAATAAGTCTCCAAGGTCTGGTTTGTTCTCTCAGTTTGTCCATTGGTCTGAGGGTGGAACGCAGAGGAGAAAGACAGCTGAACTCCCAGTTTGGAACAAAATGTCCTCCAAAATCTGGAAACAAACTGGACTCCTGTCAGACACAATGTTCTCTGGAATGCCGTGCAACCGAACCACCTGTTGAAAAACCAAGGGCACCACCTCAGAGGAGGATGGCAACTTAGGTAGTGGCACAAGATGTATCATCTTGGAAAACCTATCACAGATCACCCAGATAACGGTCATTCTCTGAGAGACAGGGAGGTTTGAAATAAAATCCATAGAAATATGAGTCCATGGCCTCTTGGGCACAGGCAATGGCATTAACAAACCACTAGAGCGAGAGCAAGGTTTGGACCGAGAACAAGTCCCACAGGACTGGACAAAGTCCCTGACGTCATGAGACAAGGTAGGCCACCAAAAGGACTGGCTCACCAAATTTCTGGTACCAAAAATACCGGGATGGCCAGCCAACGTGGAGCAATGAATCTCAGACATCACAAACTTCCTCCACTGGTCTGGGACAAGCAATTTCCCAACAGGGCAGCGTTCAGGTTTATACTCCTGAAATTCCTCCAGAGCCAGTTTCAAATTGGGCGAGATAGCGGAAAGAACCACACCCTCCTTCAGAATAACAGCAGGCTCAGTTACCTCAGGAGAATCCGCAAAGAAACTCCTCGAGAGGGCATCCGCCTTAACATTCTTAGTGCCCGGGAGAAAAGAGACCACAAAAATAAAACGTGTGAAAAACAAGGCCCACCTGGCCTGTCTAGTATTAAGTCGCTTGGCTGATTCAAGATAAACCAGGTTCTTATGGTCCGTGAGGACCATCACCTGATGTTTGGCTCCTTCCAGCCAATGTCTCCACTCTTCAAAAGCCCACTTCATAGCCAATAACTCCCGATTTCCCACATCATAATTACGTTCCGCTGGGGAAAATTTTCGAGAGAAAAAGGCACAAGGGTTAATCTTAGAGGTCTCCGGAACCCTTTGGGACAAAACGGCTCCTGCACCAATCTCAGAAGCATCAACCTCGACCTGAAATGGTAGAGAAACATTAGGTTGCCGCAGAACAGGAGTAGAAGTGAATCTCCGCTTAAGCTCCTGAAACGCAGAAACTGCCTCAGGAGACCAATTCACTACATCAGAACCCTTTTTGGTCAAATCAGTCAGTGGTTTCACAATACTAGAGAAATTACCTATAAATTTATGATAAAAATTAGCAAAACCCAAAAATCTCTGAAGAGCCTTCAATGTAGTGGGTTGAACCCAATCACTAATGGCCTGAATTTTGACCGGGTCCATTTCAATAACAGACGGAGACAAAATGAATCCCAGAAATGAAACCTTCTGTACGCCAAAAAGACATTTTGATCCCTTCACATACTATGCATTTTCTCTCAAAATCCAGAATACAGTCCGAACATGTTCCACATGAGAATCCCAGTCATTGGAAAAAATCAAGATATCGTCCAAATAAACGATCAGAAATGTATCCACGAAATCCCGGAAAATATCTTTCATAAAGGATTGGAAGATGGAAGGGGCATTAGTGAGCCTAAAAGGCATCAGTAGGTACTCAAAATGCCCCTCTGGGGTATTAAACGCCGTCTTCCATTCATCACCGTGCTTGATGCGAATAAGATTATACGCCCCCTGAGGTCAAGCTTGGTAAACCAACTAGCACCTTTCACTCTGGAAAATAGGTCAGAAATCAAGGGTAACGGATATTGATATTTAACAGTGATCTTATTCAGGAGACGATAGTTAATACACGGCCTCAATGAGCCATCCTTCTTGGCCACAAAGAAAAAGGCGGTGCCCAAGGGTGAAGAGGATGGTCTGATATGACCCTTCTCTATAGACTCTTTGATATAAGATCGCATAGCATCATGCTCAGGTACAGATTACCGTATTTTTCGGACTATAAGACGCACCGGACCATAAGACGCACCCCAAATTTTCAGAAGGAAAACAGGAAAAAAAAATAATGTGTCAAATGGGGGTCCGTCTTACAGTCCGAAGTGCTCTGTGTTGCAGGGGTGCTCTGTGGGGTGGCTGTGCTGTGTGGGGTGGCTGTGCTATGTGGGGTGGCTATGCTCTGTGGGGTGGCTATGCTCTGTGGGGTGGCTGTGCTCTGTGGGGTCGCTGTGCAATATATGGTACTCACATCCCATAGCGGTGGTCCCAATGCAGCCTCCTGTGCTCTGTGGTGTCTGGCCAGCAGCGGGGCTCTGTGCTGCGTGGGGGGCTCCGCCGGCATTTCCCTCTTAGCTGGACAGCCCCCCGCAGCTCCGTTGCTGCGGCCTCCTGATACATGGCCGCCAGGGGCCTCCGGTGGCGGTCCCGACGAAGTCTTCCGTGCGATGGTGCCGGGGCAGCAGCCGGCTCTGTGCTGCAGGGGGGCTCCGCCGGCATTTCGGTCTTAGCCGGAAAGCCCCCCGCAGCTCCGCTCCCTCCTGCATCTCGGTGGCGTCCTCAAACATGGCTGCCAGGGGACTCCGGTAAGATGGCCGCCGAATCTCATTCAAGTCTCGGCAACGAGATCTCTTCTCCCGAGATCTCAGGACAAGATCTCGGGAGAAGAGATCTCGTTGCCGAGACTTGAATGAGATTCGGCGGCCATCTTACCGGAGTCCCCTGGCAGCCATGTTTGAGGACGCCACCGAGATGCAGGAGGGAGCGGAGCTGCGGGGGGCTTTCCGGCTAAGACCGAAATGCCGGCGGAGCCCCCCTGCAGCACAGAGCCGGCTGCTGCCCCGGCACCACCGCACGGAAGACTTCGTCGGGACCGCCACCGGAGGCCCCTGGCGGCCATGTATCAGGAGGCCACAGCAGCGGAGCTGCGGGGGGCTGTCCGGCTAAGAGGGAAATGCCGGCGGAGCCCCCCACGCAGCACAGAGCCCCGCTGCTGGCCAGACACCACAAAGGCTGCCGCCGCCACCGGGACCGCCGCCGCCACCGGATTTTTTGGTATGTTGGGACCATAAGACGCACCCCCATTTCCCCCAAATTTTGGGGGGAAAAAAGTGCGTCTTATGGTCCAAAAAATACGGTATAAAAAGAGCCAACCTTTGGGAAATTTACAACCGGGTACTAAGTCGATAGCGGAATCATAACTCCTATGAGGAGGTAAGGATGCTGACTTACTTTCATTAAACACATCAGAAAAATCAGTCAAATAGTCAGGGACATCTTGAGACTGGGGAGAGACAGAAAAAACAGGAGTGTCAGCACGAACACATTGGCAACCCCAACTGGTCACAGACACAGATTTCCAATCCAAAACAGGATTATGAGTCTGTAACCAAGGAAAACCCAGTACAATAATGTCATGTAAATTATGTAACACCAGAAATTTGCAATTCTCTTGGTGGTCCGGGTCAACCCGCATTATCACCTGGGTAGAAAACTGGGGTTTATTCTCCGCCAAAGAGGTAGAATCAATGCCCAGCAAAGGAATAGACTTCCGCAGGGGTATCATGGGAAAACCACAATGTTTGGCAAAATCAAAATGCATCAGGTTTATAGCTGCTCCTGAATCAACAAAAGCCTGAGCCAAAAATGTGGACATGGAGCAAATCAAGGTAACAGTCAACAGAAATTTAGTCTGAACACTACGCAAAACAACTGAGCGCGCAAAACGTCTTCCCCGCTTGGGGCAGACGGAAATAGCATGAGAAGCGTCACCACAGTAGAAGCACAACTTATTACGCTTTCGAAACTCACAACGCTGTGCCCCAGAAGTCACTCCATCACACTGCATGGGCTCAGGGGCTGGCTCGGAAGGCACCACAATATCACGCATATTTCTACGCTCACGCAAACGTCGGTCAATTTGAATAGCTAATGACATAGAGTCATTGAGACCAGAGGGGACAGGGAATCCCACCATAACGTCCTTTACAGTCTCTGCCAGACCCTTCCAAAAAAGAGCTGCCAGAGCCTCATCATTCCATTTAGTAAGGACTGCCACTTTCGGAATTTCTGACAATACAGCTCAGCGGCTTCTTGAACCTGATTCAATGCCAACAAGGTTTTCTCAGCTTGATCAGTAACATTAGGTTCATCGTACAACAACCCCAGAGCCTGAAAAAACACATCAATATCATTCAAAACAGGATCCCCAGGTGTCAGGGAAAAGGCCCAATCCTGAGGGTCGCCGCGCAACAGGGAGATGACAATTTGAACCTGCTGCGCCGCGTTCCCTGAGGACTTAGGCTTCAAGGCAAAAAACAACTTACAGTTATTTTTAAAATTCAAAAATTTAGACCGATTCCCCTGAAATAAATCCGGCAGGGGGATCCTAGGTTCCACAACAGGCAACCCAGCAAGATAGATAGCAATACTCCGAACTTCAGCAGCAAGCTGCTCCACATGATCGGACAAATGCTTGACTACCATTGGGGAAAAAATTCCTCCTCAGCCCCAGAGAAAAAAAGAGGGAAAAAATGTAACAAAAAAAAAAAAATTTCTGACAACCTTTTTTTTTTACTATTTTTTCCCTTCTGTTGAGTACTATAGAATTTCAGTATGGCCGGTGATTCTGTTATGATTTGGTAGCTGAGGAGGGCAGGAGCAAAAAACCGCAAAGGCAGCCAAACACCAGAGAGGTTGGGATCTAATAGGTTGCAGACCCCTAAACTAACCGCACAACTAGAAGCAGCCATGGGACATTCCTGCGGTGCCCAAGATGCCTCGTCACAGCCGGAGAGATTAGCTACCCCTGAAGACGGAAAGAGGAAAGCTAACTGCCCCGGAGT
Source organism: Oophaga sylvatica (assembly GCA_033576555.1). Classification (NCBI taxonomy): domain Eukaryota; kingdom Metazoa; phylum Chordata; class Amphibia; order Anura; family Dendrobatidae; genus Oophaga; species Oophaga sylvatica. The sequence goes on from JARQOD010000005.1 coordinate 76,071,680, forward strand.
AGAGTCCCAAAGGAATTGGAAGCCCCCAAACATATATTGGCGGTTAGACAAGATGAAAACACGAACGCAGACAGAAAATAGAATGAGCAAACGCTGGGGCCCAAAACTGTCTAGATAGGACAGCACAGGAGAGAATACTGTCTGCAATCCAGCAAAACCCTAGGAAAAACTCCAACCCTTCTGATTCCAACAAAGCTGAGACTACACGGTCTCGACCACCTATATCAGATCTCTGGTGTGAACACGCAGCTACCCAGCAGTAAAAAATCACAAGAACAGAGCAAATAAATGGCTGCTCACTTTCCCTGGTCCTGCAAGCTCGGTGCCTCTGGGTGATTCTTGACTCTGCCCTTTCTTTCAAGCCACATATCCAAACCCTAGCCTCCTCCTGCCATCTCAAACTCAAAAATATTTCCCGGATCCGTGAATTCCTTGACCACGATACCACAAAAACACTAGTGCATGCCCTTATCTCACGCCTTGACTACTGCAACCTCCTACTCTCTGGCTTCCCCTCCAGAACCCTGGCACCACTCCAATCCATCCTACATTCTGCTGCCCGACTAATTCACCTGTCTCCCCATTATTCCCCAGCCTCTCCTCTCTGCCAAGCCCTTCATTGGCTTCTTATCGTCCAGAGGCACCAGTTCAAAACCCTAACTATGACATACAAAGCCATCCACAACCTGTCTCTCTCCTCCATACATCTGTGACATGGTCTCCCGTTACTTACCCTCGCGCAACCTTCGATCCTCTCAAAATCTCCTCTACTCTCTCCTTATCTTTTCTTCCCACAACCGCATACAAGACTTCTCCCGTGCCTCCCCATACTCTGGAACTCTCTACCCCAACACATCAGACTCGCGCCTACCATGAAAATCTTCAAAAAGAACCTGAAGACCTACCTCTTCCGACAAGCCTACAACCAGCAGTGATCCTCAGTCTACTGAACCGCCGCACAACCAGTTCTACCCTCTCCTAGTGTATCCTCACCCATCCCTATAGATTGTGAGCCTTTGCGGGCAGGGTCCTCCCTCCTTCTGTACAGTCATGGCCAAAAGTTTTGAGAATGAAACAAATATTAATTTTTACAAAGTCTACTGGTTCACTTTTTCTAATGGCAATTTGCATATACTCCAGAATGTTATAAAGAGTGATCAGCTTAACAGCAATTACTTGCAAAGTCAATATTTGGCTAGAAAATGAACTTTATTCCCCAAAACACATTTCAACATCATTGCAGCCCTGCCTTAAAATGACCAGCTAACCTCTTTTCAGTGATTGCTCCATTAACACAGGTGTGGGTGTTGATGAGGACATGGCTGGAGATCAATCTGTCATGATTAAGTAAGAATGACACCACTGGACACTTTAAAAGGAGGCTGGTGCTTGGCATCATTGTTTCTCTTCTGTTAACCATGGTTATCTCTAAAGAAACACGTGCAGTCATCATTGCAATGCACAAAAATGGCCTAACAGGGAAGAGTATCGCAGCTAGAAAGATTGCACCTCAGTCAACAATCTATCGCATCATCAAGAACTTCAAGGAGAGAGGTTCCATTGTTGCCAAAAGGCTTCAAGGCGCCCAAGAAAGACCAGCAAGCGCCAGGACCGTCTCTCCAGATAAAACATCATGGACAGACTGATATTCTGCAAAAGGTACAGGCAGTGGACTGCTGAGGACTGGGGTAAAGTTATTTTCTCTGATGAATCCCCTTTTCGATTGTTTGGGACATCAGGAAAACGCCTCATTTGGAGAAGACAAGGTGAGCGCTACCACCAGTCTTGTCTCATGCCAACTGTTAAGCATCCTGAAACCATTCATGTGTGGGGTTGCTTCTCAGCCAAGGGAATTGGCTCTCTCACAGTTTTGCCTAAAAACACAGCCATGAATAAAGAATGGTACCAGAATGTCCTCCAAGAGCAACTTCTCCCAACCCTCCAAGAGCAGTTTGGCGATCAACAATGCCTTTTCCAGCATGATGGAGCACCTTGCCATAAAGCAAAGGTGATAACTAAATGGCTCAGGGAACAAAACATAGAGATTTTGGGTCCATGGCCTGGAAACTCCCCAGATCTTAATCCCATTGAGAACTTGTGGTCAATCATCAAGAGACGGGTGGACAAACAAAAACCTAAAAATTCTGACAAAATGAAAGCATTGATTGTGCAAGAATGGACTGCTATCAGTCAGGATTTGGTCCAGAAGTTGATTGAGAGCATGCCAGGGAGAATTGCAGAGGTCCTGAAGAAGAAGGGTCAACACTGCAAATATTGACTTGCTGCATTGACTCATTCTAACTGTCAATATAAGCTTTTGTTACTCATATGTTTGCAATTATTATATTTCTGTCTGTGATAAAAACATCTGTCAAACACACATAAAAACCAGAGGGCAGCAGATCATGTGAAAATATAATATTTGTGTCATTCTCAAAACTTTTGGCCATGACTGTACTTATGCGTGTCCTGTATTGCTCATATTTATTGTACTTGTCTATACTCGCCCCCTCTCACATGTAAAGTGCTATAAAAATGAATAATAATAATAAAATGAACAAATACAAAAAGAGAACAGAGACCAGCACAAGCCCCCAAAGGGGACCCGGCTGAACTCAAAAAGCAAGGCCGCAAAAACAAGGAAAATCAAACCACAGAAAAAACCCCAGAAAGTAACTTATCTGAATGATAGCAGGAGACAGCAGAAAGCAAGCTGAATTCCAACCAAGACCAGGAAGTAACAATTGATCACCGGCGAAGATCATGGGAGGTCAGCTCACTTATATCAGGCCAGTCCGTCCCCTCTGATAACCATTCATCATTTGCAGGTGATGGACTTTTGCTGTTCAACATAGGTTCAATACCCTCAGCAACCACCAGAGGGAGTCTCAGCTCCGAAGTCGTCTCTAAATGTAAGGTTCTATGTATATATTCCTGAAACTCAGTTTGTTCGTCAGCCATTTTACTTTCTGTCTTGCTGCAGCTATCTTGCCCTCAGTCAAAATGGAGTTTCCAGCTTGCATGTTCCCGCCCTGATTCTCTCCTTTGCTTCTTAAGCAGCCACAGCTGAGCAATCAGTGCTTCAGAATCTAGCCTGCAGTGAACCTGTGACTTGACTCCTGTAAGCCTTGGACCTTGTACTCCAGCTATTCCTACTGAGGAACTCTGAAGCACTTGTGGACTCTGAACCCTGCTCTTTGAAAGACCCACGTTTGCATGGACTTACGGTAACAGAGAAGAAGATCCTGAATCTGTATTGGAGAGTGATTGCTGAGCTTGGATTACTCTGGCCTGCTGTGTCTCCTGTTTCTGTGTCTGCAAACTGTGTGACTATTTCTGCCAACTTGTATGAAGTAATACAGGACTTTTCTATATCAAACCTGTGACTCCTGTGTTTTCATCGCACCCAAGCACAAGACGCTATATGAACTGTACTACATACATTACAAGATTCTGAAGCCAAAAAACGTTAGTGTCTGCTGGGTCTCGAAGGCTGTGTCTGCTGTACTGTGGATATCAGACGTCCGTTGTACTTTCTGTGATGACAGTGGTTGTGACTTCTCACAACCATTCCAGGTGAGCAATTCCCTTAAGTTTTTTCTTTTTGCAGTGTTACCACAGGTAAACACTATTGTTTTTTTTTTTTTTCTTTTCTCTTTTGTGTCTGCTGTAACTCTGGATATCAGATGTCTGGTTGAAACTTTCTGTGATGATAGTGGTTGTGACTTCTCACAACCATTCCAGGTGAGCAGTTCCCTTAATTTTTTTTTTCTCTCTGCAGTGTTGCCACAGGTGAACACTATTGTTTTTTTTTTTCTCTCCTCTTCTTCCAGTAATCCTGTCTTAAAAGATCTGGAAAATGGAGGCCCGCATAAAGGAACTTTGCGGAGTGACTGATAATATCCTTGCAGATTTGCAGAATATAAAGACCCGTTTTACAAATCTACAGGACCTCAATAATCACAATTTGCAAGTGGTTGGACAGACTACCCAGGATTTGCAAGCCAGGATTGAGGTTCTAGAGGGGCGAGTCCAGGCTCCTGCCGTAGCCCCGAGTGCTGGGATTCCCAAGTTGCCCCCTTTTCGTTTTGGCGGTGAACGTGAGAAATTCAGGGGATTTATTAATCAATGCAATCTTTTTTTTTCTGCACATGCTTCACAATTTCCCACTGAACGATCTAAGGTGCTTACTATAATTATGTTGCTTACCAACAAGGCTTTAATGTGGGCAAACCCTCTGATTGAGACTGAGGATGATTGTTTGAATCACCTTGATGATTTTATTTCAGCCATGGGGCAGGTGTTTGATGACCCCAATCGAGGTGCAACAGCTGAAGCAGCCATGTTAGCTTTGCGCCAAGGTAAGCACTCGGTAGCTGAATATGCCTTGGATTTCAGGAGATGGGCCCTTGATACCACCTGGGACAGTTCCGCCAAAAAATCTATTTTTCGAAAGGGGTTATCTCCACTGATTAAGGATGAACTTGCTCGTGCCGACCCTCCCACTGCGTTAGGTGACTTTATTAACTACTGCATCCGTATTGATACTCGTCTGACTGAACGCAGGCAAGAGAGATGGTTCGAAAGCAATCGTACTAACCTTTTCCTACCTTCCTCTCCAGCTAAGGAACCTTTGAGTAGGATTACACGGGAACCTGAACCTGAACCCATGCAGGTAGACTCTTTACAACGACGGGTTAGTGATGCACGCAAGGAACATCGTTTTAAGGAGAATCTATGTTTCTATTGTGGTAAGTCAGGGCACTTCATTATAAACTGCCCCAGCCGTTCTCGTAAGACTACTGCAGCACTCATTCATTGTGAGTGTTGCGAGAGGGGATCTGTCAGGTCCGAGCCTCAGGTTCCAGAGAGATCTGCAGCAACAGATCTTGATTTCTCGGACTTAAACTCCGTTACCTCTGAGGACGTTGACTGTGTAAACGCTGCCATTTTTCAAGTTTCCTCAGCGGTGTCCCAGCTGAGTTGTAAGAAAAACAATTCTCATTGCTTTCTTTCCATCAAACTCTGGGTTGACTCAGCTTGGGTGTCTAGCTCTGCTATGATCGACTCAGGGGCAAGTGGAAATTTTATGGATGTCTCCTTTGCTCTGAAACAGGGAATACGTTCAGTGAAGAAGGCTACTCCAGTACAGATGGAAACTGTGGATGGCTCCCTGCTGACCTCTGGACCAGTGGATCAGGAAACAGAGCCTTTGAGGGTTCTTATGGGTAAAGATCATCAAGAGAAACTGTCCTTTATGCTTATCTCTTCTCCCCACTTTCCCATTATTCTAGGGCTACCATGGCTGCAGGCTCAGAATCCTACCATTAACTGGGAGACCAAGGAATTACACTTTCCAGAGAAACAGATGAGTCCAAAAGTTTCAGCTTGCTCTGTTCCTAAAGGAATCATGTCAGTCCCTGAACTACCAGCTGTATACCAGGACTATGTGGATTTATGTGACAAGAAGAACGCTGACCAGCTTCCTCCTCACCGTCCATATGATTGTCCAATTGAATTATTGCCTGGAGCAGAGATACCTTTTGGTAAGATCTACCCCCTGGCGGGGCCCGAGCTAAAGGCTTTAAAGGATTACATAGATGAAAATCTAGCCAAGGGCTTCATACGCCCCTCTTCATCTCCTGCAGGTGCACCCATCTTCTTTGTAAAGAAGAAAGATGGATCTCTGAGACCATGCGTAGACTATAGGGAACTCAATAAGGTTACTATTAGAAACCGTTATCCATTGCCTTTAATCCCTGAGTTATTGGAGAGAGTGCGACATGCCAAAATTTTTTCTAAACTAGATCTTCGTGGGGCCTATAACTTAGTCCGTATTAGACCTGGGGATGAATGGAAGACTGCATTCAGGTCACGCTATGGACACTTTGAATATCTAGTTATGCCTTTTGGTCTGAGTACCGCCCCAGCTACTTTCCAACACTTGGTGAATGACATCTTCAGGGATCTCCTAGATACATTCGTGGTAATTTATTTGGATGATATTCTAATTTTTTCTAACTCCACAGAGGAACATCATGGACATGTGAGAATGGTCTTGGAACGTCTAAGACAAAATCATCTTTACATCAAACTTGAAAAGTGTGAATTCCATAGGACCGAAATTCAATTTCTGGGGTATGTACTGTCTACACAAGGAATTAGTATGGATGGAAGCAAAACCCAAGCCCTCAAGGATTGGCCAAGTCCTAGAAATGTGAAGGAGGTACAGCGCTTCATCGGGTTTGCCAACTTCTATAGACGTTTCATTAGAAATTTCTCTGAGGTAGTGTCACCTATCACTCAACTTACCCGGAAAGAGTCTAGGTTTTCCTGGACTCCCCAAGCCCAGGAAGCATTTTCCCGTCTAAAAGATAAATTTACCACTGCACCTATCCTAGTACATCCCAACCCCGAGCTTGCCTTCATAATAGAGGTGGATGCTTCAGACTGTGCCGTTGGAGCTATACTCTCTCAGAGAACAGGTGAGAAGAATGTCTTGCATCCCTGTGCCTTCTTTTCCCAGCAGTTGTCTTCGGCTGAGAGGAACTACGATGTGGGCAATAGAGAGTTGTTGGCCATTATTGCCGCCTTCAAAGAATGGAGACACCTTCTTCAGGGAGCTGCACAGCAAATAGTCGTCCTGACAGACCATCGTAACCTTGAGTTTATCAGGTCGGCTAAGTGCCTGACTACTCGCCAGGCTCGCTGGAATCTTTTCTTAAACCAATTTAATTTTATCTCTTATAGACCAGGATCGCGCAATGGAAAGGCTGATGCACTCTCTAGGATTTACTCAGCAGAGACACGTCCAATTACTCCTCCTAAGACTATTCTTCCTGACTCTAGATTCCTAGGAGTAATTCATAATCAAGACCTACTTAAGGACATCAAGGAAGCATACCATGCGGATTCCTTTTTGGCACAACCCCCAAGGGACGTAAGTCTTGTCTTTAAGAATGGTGTGTGGATTCAGGGACAACGTCTGTATATTCCTGAAACAGTCAGATTAAGAGTATTGCAACTCATTCACGATTCCAAGATAGCTGGGCATAGAGGAATTCTAAAGACACAGGAATTTCTTTCTCGTTTCTTTTGGTGGCCCACTTGCAGGAAGGATGTTTTGAATTATGTCACTTCATGTGAGGTCTGTGCAAGATGCAAAACACCTCGCTCCTCACCAACTGGTCTGTTACAGCCTCTTCCCACCCCGTCCCGCCCGTGGGGATCCATTTCTATGGACTTCATTGTGGAGTTACCAACCTCTCAGGGAAGAACACCATTCTAGTGGTGGTTGACCGTCTAACAAAGGCAGCTCATTTTATCCCTTGTGTCGGCTTACCCACTGCAAAACAGACATCAGATTTGATGATTAAAGATGTGTTTCGCTTACATGGAGTACCGGATGAGGTTATTTCGGATCGAGGGGTGCAATTCACTTCTAGGTTTTGGCAAAATTTCTGTGCAGCATTGGACATTAAAGTAAACCTTTCTTCTGCTTTTCATCCCCAGACTAATGGACAGACCGAACGAACCAATCAAACCCTGGAGCAGTATCTCCGCTGCTTTATCTGCCACCTACAGGATGATTGGGTGGATCTACTTCCATTAGCTGAGTTCTCGTATAACAACTCTCAGAGTGCCTCCACTAAACAGTCTCCTTTTTACTCTAATCTAGGTTATCATCCTAACATTCTACCACGATTTCCCATAGAAACGCCTTTACCAGCAGTGGCTGAAAGAATCACGTCTTTACAGAAGAATATGGATCTTCTAAAGGAAAATCTGGAATCGGCTCAAGAAAGGTACAAGAAAGCAGCAGATAAATTTCGTAAACCTGCACCAGCTTTCAAGGTAGGAGACTTGGTCTGGCTGTCAACCAGAAATCTTAAGTTAAGGATTCCATCATCTAAGTTGGGACATAAGTACATTGGACCCTATAAAATCAGTAAAATTATAAGTGCCGTTGCTTGTCGTCTTCAACTGCCCAGAACTATGAGAATCCACCCTGTCTTTCATGTATCCCTACTAAAGGCTGCGACACCCAATACGTTTCCTGGACGTTCCTCTCCTTGCCCTGACCCAGTGCTAGTCGATGGTCAGGAAGAATTTGTGGTGTAATTTAGATTCCAAGTTGTATAGAAATCAGTTACAATATCTGATTAAATGGCAGGGCTACCCAGTGGAGGACAACTCATGGGAACCGGTCAATAACGTTAATGCTCCTCGCTTGCTCCGTCAGTTTCATCAGAGGTACCCACACAAGCCTGGTCTGAGGTCATCCGGAGGTTGTCCTTAAGGGGGGAGTAATGTAAGGTTCTATGTATATATTCCTGAAACTCAGTTTGTTCGTCAGCCATTTTACTTTCTGTCTTGCTGCAGCTATCTTGCCCTCAGTCAAAATGGAGTTTCCAGCTTGCATGTTCCCGCCCTGAT
>JARQOD010000005.1:76080215-76142038 GCA_033576555.1 Oophaga sylvatica
GCAATCAGACCCCCCCCCACACAGACTGACGGGGGCGATCTGCCCCCACCACAGACTAACAGTGGCGATCTGCCGCCGCCGTCAGCATCTGCTCCTCCTCCCCTTCCGTCCACTCCCCCCACCTTCCGATCCCCCCCTGGTACCAGCGGTGTCCCTCCCGGCATCCCTTGTCCCCGGTCCATGGGCGCCGCCATCCCCCAAAATGGCGGACGCATGCGCAGTGCGCCCGCCGAATCTGCCCTCTGGCAGATTCATTAATTCAGGGGCATTTTGATCACTGTGATAGACCCTATCACAGTGATCAAAACAGAAAAAATAGTAAATAACCCCCCCTTTATCACCCCATAGGTAGGGACAAATAAAATAAAGAAAATATTTGTATTTTTATTTTTCCGTTAGGGTTAGGGTTGGAATTAGGGTTAGAATTAAGGTTAGGGTTGGAATTAGGGTTAGGGTTGGAATTAGGGTTAGGGGTGTGTTGGGGTTAGGGTTGGGATTAGGCTAGGGTTGGGATTAGGGTTAAGATTAGGGTTAGGGGTGTGTCGGGGTTAGGGTTGGCATTAGGGTTAGGCTTGTGGTTAGGGTTATGGTTAGGGTTGGGATTAGGGGCATTATAAACTTTTGTGAAACACTTGGGGGTTAAAAGTGCTCACAACAGATCTAGATAAGTTCCTTAGGGGGTCTAGTTTCCAAAATGGTGTCACTTGTGGGGGGTTTCCACTGTTTAGGCACATCAGGGGCTCTCCAAATGCAACATGGCATCCATTCTCAATTCCAGCCAATTTTGGTTTGAAAAAGTCAAATGGCGCTTCCCTTTCGAGGCCTGCCGTGCGCCCAGACAGTGGTTTTCCCCCACATATGGGGTATTGGCGTACTCAGGAGAAATTGCAAAACAACTTTATCTGTCCATTTTCTCCTTTTACCCTTGTAAAAATAAAAAAATTGTTTGCAAAAGATCATTTTTGTGACTAAAAAGTTAAATGTTCATTTTTTCCTTCCAAGTTGCTTCAGCTTCTGTGAAGCACCGGAAGGGTTAATAAACTTCTTGAATGTGGTTTTGAGTACCTTGAGGGGTGCAGTTTTTAGAATGGTGTCACTTTTGGGTATTTTCTGCTATATGGACCCCTCAAACTGACTTCAAATGTGAGGTGGTCCTTAAAAAAATAGTTTTGTAAATTTTGTTGTAAAAATGAGAAATCGCTGGTCAACTTTTAACCCTTATAACTTCCTAATAAAAAAAACTTTTGTTTCCAAAATTGTGCTGATGTAAAGTAGACATGTGGAAAATGTTATTTATTAACTATTTTGTGTCACATAACTCTCTGGTTTAACAGAATAAAAATTAAAAATTTGAAAATTGCAAAATTTTCAAAATTTTTGTCAAATTTCCTATTTTTTCACAAATAAACGCAAAATTTATTGACCAAAATTTACCACTAGCATGAAGCCCAATATGTCACGAAAAAACAATCACAGAATCGCTAGGATCCATTGAAGCGTTCCTGAGTTATTACCTCATAAAGGGACACTGGTCAGAATTGCAAAAAATGGCCAGGTCATCAAGGTCAAAATAGGCTGGGTCATGAAGGGGTTAAATCAGATGCCACTCGCCCATTCAAGTCTATGGGTGCGTGGAAAACATCGGACTTCAAAGTGCAATGCCATTACCGCGGACTCACAGAATGGAAAAGATGGAGAAATTTTGTTCTCCATCCTCTCCTCACAGTGTGCTCAGATTCTCTTATCCTTGAGAACTGGGACGATTATGCAATTTATACTCCGATTAAACTCTGATCAGCGTGTCAACATAGTGTGATCTGATTCTCTCGGATGAGAGAATGGGAGCACACGGTAAGTAGAAGATGGAGCACAAAATTTCTCCACTCTGTGAGTCTGTGGTAATCGGACTGCACTCAGATGTCAGCTGAGTGTAGTCCGATGCTTCCCACGCACTCATTGACTTGGGTATGTGAGTGGTACTGATTCCGAAGTGAAATTGCAGCATGCTGCAATTTTATTCACTGATAGATTCTGTCAGTAATGAAAATCAATCATCAGCACTGCTTCATTGAATAACTTTGGGCCGAGTGCTATAGGATTAAAAAAATCGGATAGCACTCATTCGATGTATACGCTCATGTTAGCGAGCCCCTAGTCTGGGGGTTCACAGCAATTTTTATACTAATTCTACATTACAACTAATGATAGTGAATGTCATCATTTTGCTGGATTCTTTTGAAAATGTGTTAGAAAAAGAAAACTTTGTACTCACCTTTCCTCACCCGCTTTTTATTCTGACTCCCCTGTTACATAAGTTTTCTGTTCTGCTGCTGTGGAATAGCAGGAACTGGAGATGTGTTTGGAAAGTTGCTTTTTTATATTTTTAAACCCCTTCTCTTCCCTCACAGCAACCAGGGCAGTTTAGATTTGCACCGAATTTAATGGGAATTAATCAAATCTGCCAACTAAATTCAAGCGAACCTGTCCAAATTGAATTTCTAGAGATTCTCTTATTTCTAGCTGCAAACTGGACGTTAGGGCCAATCTTGTTGGATTTTTTTTTGGCAACCACATTCACTATCATTAATTTTAACTGGCAGTGTGATATTTATATGGATAATTTTTCCCACAAGTCACTGCGTACCCTTAGCCTAACTGGAACCCCAGTGAACCTACACTGGTGCAGTAATGGTAAATGCATTGACTTAGGTGAATTGCACACGTTCAGTATTTGGTGAGTTTTTTTACATCAGTATTTGTAAGCCAAAACCAGGAGTGGGTGATAAATACAGAAGTGGTGACGTGTTTCTATTATACTTTTTCCTCTGATTGTTCCACTTCTGGTTTTGGCTTACAAATACTGAGGTTAGAAACTCGCCAAATACTGAACATGTGCACATGGCCTAAATCTAACACTTGGCACGCAACTATATTATTCCTGTTGCATAGTTGGGGGAGGAGGTCTATAAAAATGTTTGCATTGTGATTCGTGAACTTAGGGCTCATACTCACTGGCTGGAAAAAAATCGGTCCGTTTTCTGCAGGGAAAAAACGGTACCATTGTTGTAAAAAGGCATGCGATTTGCATGCGATTTTAAATCGCACCATGCGTTTTCCATCAGTTTTCCATCAGTTTTCCATCTGTATGCAATGCGATTTTAACATGAAGCTTTACATAGAGCAGTTATCTCTATGTAAAAAGTCATGTAAAAATCACATTGTAAAAAAAAATGTACACAAAAAGCAAATAATTATATATATATATAATATATATATATACATATATATATATATAATGTCATACACTTCTACATAGTATAACAGCCGCTAATTCATCCCCGGCTATACTGTAAAATCACACTGACAGCTTTAATAAAGAATAGAAACAATACATATACACACATAGAATACATATATATATATATGTCATTGTGACATATATATATACATATATTTATAGTTCATACACTTCTACATACTGTAAAAGCCGCTAATTCAATTGCCGGCTTTTGTGAAATCACAGAAGCCGACATGAAATGATACATTGTTTACACACACTTAACCATGTCATTTCATGTATTTTGATATGTGGTTTTAACTTACAATTACATAAGTGTATGTGTGCAAAATTTCAGACATGTAGGGGTTAATTAAAGGTGTAAATTCGTTGAAAAAAAATGCGTGGGCTCCCGCTGTATTTTCTCCACCAGACAGACAAAGCAAGCGAGTGGGGGCAGATAATAATAGCCTAGGGAGGGTACATTTTTTTGTGCCCCCCCTGGCTACTAACATCTGCCCCCAGACACCCCAGAAAGGGCAAATCTCTAATTAGATTAGCCCTTTCTGGCACTTTGCCCGTCTATTCCCATTGCCCTGTAGAGGTGGAGAATGGGTTAATAAGGGGTTAAAGCCACCTTGCAATTGAAAGGTCACTTTAAGCCAGGTTAATAATTGAGAGCTGTCAATTAGACAACTATCAATTATTAATCATATTAAAGTAAATAAAAAAACACACACACTTTAAGAATAAATAATTTTAATGAAATAAAAACACATTTTTTGACCATCTTTTATTTAACTCTTAATCCCTCGAAACCCTTGATCTCCTATAATAAAGAAAAAATAATAAAACAACATTATTCTTACCTATCTGGCGATCTGTCATGTCCCACGCTGTCATCCTTCACAAAGGGTTAACTAGCTTAGAGCCAAGCAGCAAGTAATACTGCGTGCTCAGCTGAAAGCTCCTGAATGAATGAGCTTATCTCCTGCCGACAGAAGAGGATGTGATTAATGAATGAAGCTTAATTGATTGCGTCCCACTTTCACTTTAGGTCAGGTCAGGGTGACCTGACCTAAAGTGAAAGTGGCAATAAATCAATTAAGCTCCACTCATTAATCACTTACTCTCCTTTCACCAGGAGAGGAAGTTATTCATTTGGGGGGTAACAGCTCAGAAGGCAGCATTAGCTCCCTGCGAGCTGTAACCTGTTAACCCTTTCTGATGGATTACAGCGTGGGACCTGACTGTACATCAGATTGGTAAGAATAATTTTGCTTTTTTATTTTATTTTTATTACAGGAAATGGTTTTAGCAGGAAAATAAAATATGGTCAAAAACTGTTTGATTATTTCATTAAACTTCTTTTTTATTAAAGTGTGTGTGTTTGATTTTTCTTTCATACAATAGGATTAATAATTGATAGTTGTCTAATTGACAGCTCTCAATTATTAACCTGGCTTAAAGTCACCTTTCAATTGCAAGGTGGTTTTAACCCCTTATTAACCCATTCGCCACCGCTACAGGGCAATGGGAATAGACGGGCAAAGTGCCAGAAAGGGCTAATCTAATTAGAGATTTGCCCTTTCTGGGGTGTCTGGGGGCAGATGTTAGTAGCCAGGGGGGGCACAAAAAAAATGTACCCTCCCTAGGCTATTATTATATGCCCCCACTCGCTTGCTTTGTCTGTCTGGTGGAGAAAATACAGCGGGAGCCCACGCATTTTTTTCCAACGAATTTACACCTTTAATTAACCCCTACATGTCTGAAATTTTGCACACATACACTTATGTAATTGTAAGTTAAAACCATATATCAAAATACATGAAATGACATGGTTAAGTGTGTGTAAACAATGTATCATTTCATGTCGGCTTCTGTGATTTCACAAAAGCCGGCAATTGAATTAGCAGCTATTACAGTATGTAGAAGTGTATGAACTATAAATATATATATATGTATGTGTCACAATGACATGTATATATATATATATATATATATATTGTGAGACAGTGAGAGTATGTGTGTTGAATGGGGTGTACATTTCACCTAGATATTTTGCTGACTGGTATAAGGGAAATGTATGGCTTTGTAAACCTAGTGGTAGAGAAAGGTCACTACACCTTACATTCAGTACACACTTGCAGCTCAGGCCTGAAACCACTCAGCTGTTAATTAGGAGACCAGAAGTAGGTGTCTGCGAACACAGACAGAGAGCTCGCTTAGTCTGGACAAGGAGTCCAGGCACAAGAAGGAGTCTCCAGGAGTATGAGCTGTCTCAGTCTGGGTGCTCGATGTACCCCGGACACAGGAGTAGTCTCTGTGAGAATCCATGCGGATAGCTGCTGAATAGGAGGGGAGCTCTCTCAAGTCTGGACGTTGAAGGTGCCTTCAGACACAAGGAGGAGACTCTGTGAAACTCCATGCTGGTAAATGCTGAACATATGTGTTGTTTTGGCCCAGGCTGTTAGAGTCTGGTCCCGGATAGATAGGGAAATCTATCTAAGTGTAGTAAGTGGCTGGACAAGCCCAGGTCTTATGTTTATGATTTGGTTTTGATTATGTTCTGTTTGCTGTAGACTTTAATAAAACTGGTTGCGGCCAGTTTTTACCAGAACTGCTGTCTGTGAATGAACTGTTTCCGTGCCACTCCGTCTACCCGGACGGCGATCCCAGAGCTATATCCCCTGAAAAGCTTACAATTGGTGCTGGAATGTGCGTGCAACACAGTGGCGAGAGACAGCAATAAAAGGTGAAGTCTGTTGAAGCAGCAGCAGAGAGAGAAAAAAAAAGTGTGTCAGAGAAAAAAAAAAGAGAAACGTCTGTTGGAGCAGTCTTAAAGAGACAGTGGCCCTAATAGAGTTTGCAGAGAAAAAAAAAAAAAGTGTGTCAGCAAAGAGAAACGTCTATTGGAGCAGTCTTAAAGAGACAGTGGCCCTAATAGAGTTTGCAGAGAAAAAAAAAAAAAGTGTCTGCACAGCAAAGCTGAATTTTCTGTGGAAAAGACTGGAGTGTGTATGTCTTGAGTGAAGACTGCCGTTGTTGAGACAGAGAAGTCTGACAGCATGGATGACAGCATGGAGGCGCTGTTTGAACAAATGGCGCAAGTTAATGTGCAACATAAGACTGCCGTGGTTGAGACAGATAAGTCCGGCAGTATGGAGGAGCTCGTTGAGTACCTGGTCCAGGCCCAGCGGAGCATGCAGCAGAGCATGGAGCGGCAGCGCCTGCAGCACCAGCAGCGCATGCAGCAGGCCCAGCAGCAATTCCTGCAGCAGCAGCAGGAGAATAACCGGTTGTTTTTTGAGCAGGTTGCAGCACTACAAAAGACTTGCAGTGCATCGTCCCAAAGTAATGTTGCAAAGTCACCTGCATTGTCCGCTGTAAAGAAGGCGGTAAGACGGTCCCTGAAAAAGATGACACCTCGTGATGATGTGGAGGTATATCTCACTAGGTTTGAGGGACTGGCAGAGAAGGAGAATCTGCCCCTATCTGAATGGGCCATGATGGTCGCACCCTATCTGATTGGAGAACCCCAAAGGGCCTATGCTGACCTGAGCGAGCAGGACAGCCAAGACTATGCCAAGCTGAAAGCGGAAATTCTTACCCGGCTGGGTGTTACGGTGACAGCCCGTGCCAGGGGAGTTCATGACTGGAGATGCAGTTGGGAGTCTGCAGTCAGCAAACCTGATTATGGAGTTGAAAAAGTGATAGTGGACCGCTACACCCAAGCACGTCCTCCTGAGGTACAGCCAGAGGTCGGACAAGGAGACCACCAGGATGCCAATCGTCTGGTCAGCCTGATGGAGAGGGCCTTCGCCACCAAAGACTGCCTCCGTGACCAGCCGTCTGAGAGGTCGTCACTTCAGAGTTCCTGGACGCCGAACTCTCCCGTTAAGAGCGTTCCAGCTGTTGGGGTCGTGTGGGTGGGAGAGTGTGATGGACAGTGTTGGAGATGTCGTGAAATTGCAGCCAACTGTCCAATAGAGGGGGAGCCTATGTGTTGTGATGTTGGCGGATCCTCTCTCCCTGCGCAGAGCCTGTGTGTGTGTCCACCTCAGCCGAAGAGACTGGACCACAGGGGTCCCCGGTGGTTGTAAATGACTGCCTAGCACAGGCCTTCTTGGACTCAGAGAGTCCAGTGACTTCCGTATGGGACAGCCTGATTGATAGGGACTTTATCCCTGATAAACACCTGAGTGTGGTGTGCGTCCATGGAGACACCAAAGTCTACCCAGAGACTGTCGTGGACTTGATCCCCAAACGCGGGGAGGTTTCATGTGAAGTGGGGGTAGTGAAGAACCTGGTGCCCCCTGTCATATTAGGTAATGACTTTCCCCGATCTAAGGATCTCTGGGGGAAAAATGTTTCTGATGGACAGTGTGATGAAGCTCCTATTGAGGGTGCGCAGTCCCGAGGGGCGGAACACAATGCTAGTGGGCCGTTAAACTTATGTGATGATGATGATGATGATAATGATAATGATGATGATGATCATGATAATGATGATGACCATGATAATGATGCTGATAATGATGATGATGATCATGATAATGATGATGACCATGATAATGATGCTGATAATGATAATGATGATGATCATGATAGTGATGATGATACTGATCATAATCATGATAATGATATTGATAATAATGATGACTGTGATAGTGATGAAATTCCTTTGCAGGTGATGTTGGGAGACGAGGATGGTGGTTCTCGGGAACCGAGTGTCCCTGACTTACCTGTGTCCTGTGACAATTTTGAGAGTGAGCAGTGGCGAGACCCCTCTCTTAAAACGGCCCAGGAAAATATAAATGTTCTAAATGAGGTTTCCCAAGAGCCTGGCTCTGAGGAGAGGTTTCCTCATGTTGCCATAAACACTCACCTGTTGTATAGGGACACTGAAGTCCAGGGAGAGGTCGTGAGCCAGCTCCTAGTACCTGAGCTATATGGAAGTATAGTGCTGGGGTTGTCACATAGTCACATACTTGAGGGACCACCTGAGGGAAACCAGGGACCAGATGGTGAAGTTAATGTTGTGGATGACATGTTAACTAAGGTTCCAGATCAAGATGTGAATGAGAATGAATTGTATAACCCTGACAGTGAGCAGGATGTGAATGAAAATGAAGTGTATAACCCTGAAAGTGAGCAGGATGTGAATGAGAATGAATTGCATAACCCTGACAGTGAGCAGGATGTGAATGAAAATGAAGTGTATAACCCTGAAAGTGAGCCAGATGTGGCTGAGAAAAAGGGGTCAGACAGGGATAGTGGTAGTGATAGTGAATCATCTGATGACAATCAAGCAACCAGTGCAAATGAGGAAGGCATGGTAGCAGAGGAGGTTGAGAGTCCTGAGAGGAAGGCTGATGCTGACCTTGCAGTCGGACAGAAGATGGCATCTGAAGATGTTTTACAGTTGGCCGGTTCCCTGGCGAAGACTAAGGTGAAAGGAGGAGAGCTGAGCTTTAAAGGCAGGACTCTGAAACTGAACACAGCCCAAGTAGATGCTGTTGGAAATGTGAAGTTACCAAGGTATGGTGTGGATCTGTATCGTGCCAAGGACTCTGAGGAGATGCTGCAGAGGTGGAAAAAGCCATAGAAGTGGTAGTCATCAAGCCAGATGCCTCATCAGAAGCTGAGGTCTCAAGTGAAGCTGTGAGGAACAAGACTGAAGATATGGGGACTGACTCTGTCCAGGAATCTGTTTCTGCCGAAGACAGCGGCGTGGACGGGTTGCGGTTCGGATCAGTAGCTGCAACTCGTGAAGCTCAGGCTGGAAGTTCGGCGCCCGGAGCCCCAGCGGTGTTCCCGAGTGACACCAAGGATCTGGATAAGTCACAAGATGAGATTTTGAGACATCAGGCTGGCGTTGGTGAGCTCAAGCGCACTTTCATGGAGTCTACATCGGAGCCACGTCCCAACAAATGGGAAAAGCGATGTGTCACTCCGTTGCCGCTGCAGACACACGGGAGCTCAGATGGGATGCAGAACGTGGTGGAAGAGAAGAATCCGGCGGGTTCTGAGTATACAGATGCAGCTATCAAGGAGAACTTGAAAGCCAGAATAAATGGAAATATTGGAGACCATAATGATGTGACTGAAGAGGTAGAATGTAAGACTGACGGTAGGGCTTCTGAGCATGTTCTACCAGAAGAGCCTGAAGAAGGGGCCGAAGACATAAAAGACGTCCAACAGGTACCAGATGAATTGATGACTTCTCAGAAAAAACTCCAAACTGTGATGAAGGAGTGTGATGAAAGCCATGAGCATCTTCGTGAGAAGGTCAATGAAGTAAAAGGAAGGATACAGGGAATCTCTTCGTTGCAAGAGCAAATGCTGCTCAATAAGTCTAAGGCTCTATATAAGAATGCTGTTGTTACGGTAGAACATTACAATTCAGCTGGAGACTTAGCGGATGAATTATGTGTACTGCAAAAGAAAAACGATCAGCTCCTTCTACAGTCCCAATCATTTGAACAGTGTAGCTTAAAATGGTCAGAGACCATGGCAGAGGAGCTTAAGGTCTGTGAAATAGACTTTATGAGTCAACTGATATTCAAGAAAATAGATGTGCTAAAGAGGGTTCAAGGGAAACTAGAGAAAAGTGAAAAACCCCCTATACCTTCTGTGATAGTTGGTGACACATGGTCAGTGCACCAGGGACAGGAGGTACGTGAGTTTCTGAGGAAGAGTCAGCAGAAGTGTTCTGATGTGCCGGGTGGTACTTCTCTGGCCAGGCACTATATCGAAACTGAGCCCGGCCCTAAGGTCAAGATGAAACCGTGCAGGATACCCGAGGCCCGCAGAGAGCATAGGCCTGGGAGGGTACAGGGTAGTGCGGATGCTTCAGATGAAGAGAAAGCTGATGTTGGCTATGGCTCAGGTGAAGATACAGATGACAGTAGTGAAGATGAAGCTGATGAGGGCCATGACTGGTCCAGAGTTCACTGTCTCTTTTGGATTGTTGACCAGCCCTCCGGTCTGGATGACCAGCCCTCCGGTCTGGAGAAGAGGGGGGGGATATGTGAGACAGTGAGAGTATGTGTGTTGAATGGGGTGTACATTTCACCTAGATACTTTGCTGACTGGTATAAGGGAAATGTATGGCTTTGTAAACCTAGTGGTAGAGAAATGTCACTACACCTTACATTCAGTACACACTTGCAGCTCAGGCCTGAAACCACTCAGCTGTTAATTAGGAGACCAGAAGTAGGTGTCTGCGAACACAGACAGAGAGCTCGCTTAGTCTGGACAAGGAGTCCAGGCACAAGAAGGAGTCTCCAGGAGTATGAGCTGTCTCAGTCTGGGTGCTCGATGTACCCCGGACACAGGAGTAGTCTCTGTGAGAATCCATGCGGATAGCTGCTGAATAGGAGGGGAGCTCTCTCAAGTCTGGACGTTGAAGGTGCCTTCAGACACAAGGAGGAGACTGTGAAATTCCATGCTGGTAAATGCTGAACATATGTGTTGTTTTGGCCCAGGCTGTTAGAGTCTGGTCCCGGATAGATAGGGAAATCTGTCTAAGTGTAGTAAGTGGCTGGACAAGCCCAGGTCTTATGTTTATGATTTGGTTTTGATTATGTTCTGTTTGCTGTAGACTTTAATAAAACTGGTTGCGGCCAGTTTTTACCAGAACTGCTGTCTGTGAATGAACTGTTTCCGTGCCACTCCATCTACCCGGACGGCGATCCCAGAGCTATATCCCCTGAAAAGCTTACAATATGTATGCTATGTGTATGTATCTAGTGTTTTGTGAGCTGTCAGTGTGATTTTACAGTAGCCGGGGATAAATTGCCGGCTTTTCAAAGGAGACTGGTGCGTATAAATCGGACAGCACTCGCATGGTGCGAGTGCTGTGCGATGATTTCTCGCACCCATTGACTTGCATTGGCGATTATCATGCCAAAATCGCATCAAATCGCAGCATGCTGCGATTTTTTTCTCACACCAATTTCTGATGAGAAAAAAATCGCAAATGAGAACTCACCTATTGAATAACATTGGTCAGATTTGAATCCGATTTTTTTTCGCCTGAATATCATCCGTTTTCGGCGCCAGTGAGTATGAGCCCTTATACTGAATGTATAACAAAAACTTTATATAAAGCAATTTAAGAACATCTCTAGTACTACAATCCCAACCACTGATGACGTAAGGTCCTTCCTCCCATGGTAAACCAAAAGCATAAAATCTGTAACGGCTCGCTCACACTGCCGTATATTCTCTCATGCGAGAGAATTGGGCCAATTATGCTAATGACGCTTTGGCTCAAACTGTCAGTTTGATGCACATGTCATCTTAAAGTGATCACAGGTGCGGAAAATATGGAAAACTTAATTTCATCATCTTCTCCATTGTCTCTGTGCATGTACTTCGGACTTCACTCGTGTAGGGGTTCAGCCCCTGCTAAGAACTAAATTATACGGTAACTTTAAGAGACAATGCTCCCTTCTGATTTGTGTGCACTTGGACTAGTCTTTTCTCCCCTGCAGCTAGCTGTGTGTTGGTTTTGAACTAGAAGCAGAAAGGGCGTCGGTTCATAAAGTGGAGAAGGAACCCTATGCCTGTGAGTGACAGGCAGGGCAATAAGTGTGTCCTAACAATGAGAGACTGGTAAATGAACTAATGGCTTCAAGGGAGAAGATTGTGCCACAGGATCGATCACCAGGACCGTGTCAGAAGGAAAGAGTTGCATCACACAGCCAGGATATTCTCCCCGAGCACCTGTAACCTGAGAGAGAAAACAATGCTGTGGTGCCAATAGTCTCTCAACATTGAAAGTGGGAATGAGACTTGCCTGGACCCTGAAGAAGACGGATCAGTTAACCTGAAGGAAGGTCAACACAACAAACTCAGCTAACTCCACTACATCAGGGCTAAGCAGCAGCTACCAGACTTTCTTCTAAGCACTGCAGAACTGTGAGTGTACACCGGTGCTCAAGTTTGTTAGAATGTAGAGCAGGGTTCTTTAGTTAGGGGGCTGTAGCATCATTGCCCGATTATTGGAAGCCAGGTAGGAAGTTAGAAGAGTAGTTTGTAGAAATTGTTTATACTGTTTTGTATTGAACTTTGCATTGCAATAGCTGGAGTGCAGCTTGTGTGACATGATCCACTCTTGTCATTACAAGAACCATTAGTCTTATTTTCTGGCATATAATCCTCTGTCTTTCAATAAAGCCGGTGTTTTGTTTCTGCCTCCTTGTCTACTGTACTGTATTTGAGTCCTGCCCTCGGTGTCTTTTAGACACTGCTACAATCGCATAACATCAGTAGTCCATGCACCGAGAGACTTGTATGGGTGAGCATGGTCCGATAATCGGATGTACTCACAGCATGCTGCGATTGTTTTCTCATGCATGAGGAAATAATTGCAGATCTGCACTTGCCCGATAGTATAACATTGGGCCGAGTTCTATCTGATAAAACATCGGATTACACTCGGCTGTGTTATACTTCAGTGTAAGTGAGCCCTAATTCTCAGAGTTTACTTCCGCATTTAATAACCGCGTGTAATATTTACATTTTACTAAGGGGTGTGGAATTTTGTTCTGTTGACTCACTTTATTATTTTCTTGTAGAAAACATTTCAAAGTCTCTGCTTGAGCAGATAACATAAAGTTCAGTGTAATCAGCAGTAGCAGACAATAGAAGCTTAATTATTGAAACAGGTCTGTAACTCCCGTACATGTGGCTTCTGCTTACATTAAAACTTGTAGAGGGTGTTCGACAACAAAGTCTTGACATGCATACACTATACACAATTATAAAACAATTTAATTATTTTCCTAGTTTTTCAGTTTAAAGGAAACTGTCACTAGGTTTTCCCAACATAGACTATGGCCACCACTTTTTCTCTCTCTTTTACAGTGTTCTGGCATGGTGTATGTAAGTCCCAAATTCCCTCTGCATAGCACAAAAAACCTTTTCATTATATCCCTATACGGCGCGGTCCAGTCCAATGGGCGTCTCTGGGCTTGATCCGGTACCTCCTCTCTTCCTACAAGTTTGTCCTCTTGCTTTGCTTCACATGGATCAGGCATCCTACTTCATCCACAGAGTGGCCCCATAGCACTCCTGTAGTGCGCATGCGCCGGGAAAAGGCCAAAGAGCGCCGATGTGTCAGAAGTCGGCGCATGTGACTCGCACCACAATTGTGGATACCAGGGCTATGGGGTACTCGGAGCCGAGCCCATTGATTTCCATGGGAGATGTCACTGGCAGCGGGACTCGTTCCGTGGCCCTGGCGGTCAAGCAATGGGGGATATTTACAGGGGATTATTAGGATAGGTAGTTCGTGACGCCACCTGCGGTATCTGATCAATTGGACCAGCGCTGCTATAAGGATCTTCACAGGTGAGACTGGTCCCTGGAAGTCTATGGTGATGATGCAGGGTGTAGTTAAGAATTCAGTCACACACAATGCAGCTTCTTTTCATACCTTTACTGGTAGATGTTCAAGAAGATCCCGGGAAGCTGGTCGGGGTGGAGAATGCACACTCGGGTAGCCGCTGAGCAGGTTAGAGGCCTCCTTTACTTCAAAATGTACTTAAGTCCAAACTTGCATGAAGTCAAGTTAACTCTTTCAGTAGCAACTACGCCCGGCCGACATAGTGGTAGAGCCTTTTCTGTGGTAGAACTAAGTCTATTTCTGCAGCGTCCCGCTAGACTCCTGTTCTCCTGACTCCAGTTACGTATCGACACATTGGGCTGCCTCCTGTGACCTGAAGTCCAGCTAGGCCTCCGGTGTTTCTTATTACTAGGCGTGAAGCACTAGCAACTCTTCGGACCCCGGTGTCCGGTGAATTAGTGCAGATAATTTGGTACCTGAAGCACTAGCAACTATCTTCTCCACTGTGCCCCTCGTCCTGCTCTTGCTCTTATCATAAGCACTTGTAGCATTGATGGAAATGTCAGCTTTCTCCAACAGCTCGCTGAGCAGATCTCAGTATCCTCCTTGTTTCAGCTTCTGTTGAGGTACTGATTAAGGGTAGCTCTGACTAGGCTAGGATGATTCACTTCACCCGTACTAGCCTCCACTTCCTTGTCAGGTGAGCTACGCTAGCTCTGCGAGGATTCAGTCCTCTCTCCTCTCCCTCCAAGTCCAGACTGGACTGGCACTGAGCTGCACTGTCCTACGACAGGAAACTGACTGCTCTGAGCTCTTCTCAGACAGGAAACTTGAATGAGCTCTGCTACGTGTCACTCCCTCTTATACCCCTAGTGGGTGTGTCTGAAAGTGTGAGCGAAGTGAATGATAACAAGCTTTTGCGGTTACCTTCCTGTGCATTCTCCTGGATTTTTGTGTGCCTGGCATAGCTGGGCCACACACATGTGCACTACAGTATTGTGCTATGCCCTCAGTAGTGCGGAGAGAAGTACACCTGCTCTGGAGCGAGATTGGGGGACACTGTGTGAATGATATAAAACTTGTCAACCACATGAAGCAGGGAAAAAGGACGGCGATTGTGACAAGAGAGGAGGTGCCGAGGAAGACCATAGACGCTCATCGCACCAGACTGCGCCATATGGGGTATAATAAAAGGTCTTTTTCTGCCATACACAGGGAAT
Organism: Oophaga sylvatica; assembly: GCA_033576555.1. Classification (NCBI taxonomy): domain Eukaryota; kingdom Metazoa; phylum Chordata; class Amphibia; order Anura; family Dendrobatidae; genus Oophaga; species Oophaga sylvatica. The sequence goes on from JARQOD010000005.1 coordinate 76,095,070, forward strand.
TGGGGTTTTACATACAGCATACTAGAATGCTGTAACATGGGCTTATAGGTGCTGTATATATATTGTAATATGTTCAGGGGGTATATAGCTCTGGGATCGCCGTCTCGGGTAGACGGAGTGGCATAAAGAGTCCAATCACCAACAGCAGCACTGGGCAATTCCTATGAAGCATCTCTGTTCTGCATTAGGATATATGTCTGCGTAGTGCAATTTTATGTGATTTTAATTCTTTTTTATTTTTAGTTTCTAGTCTTTCCTATGTTGCACGACACATGCTATATGAGGTCTATTGAGGACGATGAGTTATTTGGAGAAATATGATTCCAGCGATGGACATACATTTGTGATTGAAGAAATTATATCAATTAGTCGTCATCGTCACGCTGATTCATATGGATTTGTTTAGTGCAATATATATGTATTTTGTTATAATATCATCATTCCCTTGTTATGTCTCCCTATTTGTGTTATATATATCATTTTTGTATTTCTTGTGATGCTCTTCCTATGTCTGTACATTGTCTCGTGCGCTCCAATCTTGCACGCGCTCCTCCCCCTGGCTCCGTTGTTCCTGCCGATTCCCGGCGTCTCTACATGATGGTCGAGCCCCACTGGCTCCTCCCGTCGTGTGACGCTGGGGGCGGCTGGCGTTGCGGCGCCATGGTGATGGGGCGCGTCATTTCTGGTTGGACCGCCCGACTTCCGGTCGCGTGCATTACAGCGCGGTGACCGAATACTATTTAAACAAGGTCATTATGGTGATACACTAGGTCCCCTGAAGAAGGAAGGTCCGAAACGCGCGTCGGGGCGGACACGCTTACCCAGGTCACATCTGCTGCCTCAGCTACATTGGTCCTGACACATTTACCGGTAATTATACCTTTTTGGGGCTATGTCCCCTATGTTCTATTCAGACAGTAATGTGTAGTGTCTGATTACAGGTCCCATGCATAGTACTAGATATAACGTCATGCAAGTCAGTAGTAGCTATTTGCTACTTTGATTCATAAACCTCTTAGGTGGCTATTTGTTTGTCCACACTGCCGCTGTTTGACGCAGCTAATTGTAGCGGCCGTACATTTATCTAAACTCGGGCTTTTATATATTATAATCATGTTTGTGCCCTCGGCAATTATGCCGAATGAAAGGTTTTTCTAAAGTGTTAATTGGTACATGCTTTATATATATTCATCTCACTAGAGGCTTTATCTGTTAATATATAAAACAACATATAGGTACAACTGTATTGATGTTTATCATGAATTTTGTCTGGCGGTAGTATATTTTTGTGTCATATATCACATTACTCATTGATATTCTAGACCTGTGGTGGCGCGTTGCTTTACGCATTGCACTGTGCAGTCTTATGTCTTTTTGTCTCCATTTACCTTTAAATACTTGGTGTATGCAATATTTATATGTGTTTAATAAAATTAATGTTTTTATAGCTCTTTGATCACTGTTTCCATGATTTCGTTCTGGTGCAAACTGGCGTCAACCAGCTTTTATTAAAGTCCACAGCAACAAAACATAAAACAAAACCATAAAACAAAATCCTAAGCCGGGCAGGCTGCTAACTAGACACAGTCAGTTCCCTCACTACCGTGGTCTAGACTCTAACAGCCTGGCCACAACAACACGGATTTATAATTACCAGAGATTGGCTTGCAGGAGACTCCAGCAGCGTCTGTGCCAGATTCAGACTGAGAGCCCTTTCTGTGTAACTCTACCACCTATTTCTGGCTGCTTAATTAAGCAGCTGTGTGTACTCAGGGTTGAGCTGCAAGCCTGTACTGGATGAGGAGTGGAGTGAACGTCGTACTGCCATCCTACCTTCACTCCTATATTCCTTATGCGACCCAGCTAAGAAACCTGGGCGAGATATACACCCCATCCAGTACGCACCCCTTCACTGTCTTACAATATATTATATTATATTGGGAAAATTTTGTTACAGGTTGCCTTTAACACGTTATCAATGCAGCCAGTTTTAACCTTCATGATGCTATTTTTTTAATCCCCATCTTTTTTGAAGCCATAACTTTTATTTTTCCATTGTCATAAACATATTAGGCAATTTTGCTACTTTAACGGCATAGTTTTGGAATACATATAATCTATTAAAAGAATATTTGTGAAAAGGATTTTTTTTAATTTGGGGTGAGGGAAGATGGGATAAGCAAATCTACAACTTGAGCCACAATTATGGCAAACCATGGCTTCTCACTGTGTTATTTTGGTAGTACATATGACTCGCACCACAATTGTGGTTACCAGGGCTATGGGGTACTCGGAGCCGAGCCCATTGATTTCTATGGGAGTTGTCACTGGCAGCGGGACTCGGTCCGTGGCCCTGGCAGTCAAGCGATGGGGAATATTTACAGGGGATTTTAAGGATAGGTAGTTCGTGACGCCACCTGTGGTATCTGGTTAATTGAACCAGCGCTGCTATAATGATCTTCACAGGGGATGTTATGGGGCAGCTGGGTGGTAAGTCTCCCACAGGTGAGACTGGTCCCTGGAAGTCCATGGTGGTGATGCAGGGTGTAGATAAGAATTCAGCCACACACAATGCAGTTTCTTTTCATACCTTTTACTTGAAGATGTTTCAAGAAGATCCCGGGGAGCTGGTCGGGGTGGAGAGTGCACACTCGGGTAACCGCTGAGCAGGTTAGAGGCCTCCTTAACTTCAATATGTATGTGAGTCCAACTTGCATGAAGCGAAGTTAACTCTGCAATCTACAGCTTTCTCAATAGCTGCCAAGCCCGGCTGACATTGTGGTGGAGCCTTCTATGTCTCTGAATCTCAGATGTTGAGAGAACTAAGTCCTTACTTTTGCAGGGCCCTGCTCAAAGTCCTTGTTCCCCCTGACTCCGGTTACGTATCAGCGCTTTGGGCTGCTCTCTGCGACCTGTAGTCCAGATAGCCTCCGGTTTTCTTGTTACTACGCATGAAGCTCTAGCAACGCTTCGGACCCCGGTGTCCGGTGATTTAGTGCAGGCAATCCAATACCCAAGGCACTTCTCTATCTTCTCCACTGCGCCCTTCGGCCTGCTTCCCGCTCTTAACATAAGCACTTGTAGCTTTCGATGGTGAGGTCAGCTTTCTCTAGGGCTCGCTGAGCAGCCCTCAGTATCCTCTAAGTCCAGACTGGACTGACACTGAACTGATCTGTCCGAAGACAGGAAACAGATTCCACTACTCTCCCTCCTAGGTTGACTGACTCTCCACCCTCTCAGCTACGTGTCACTCCCTTTTATACCCCTGATGAGTGTGTCTAAAAGTGTGAGTGAAGTGAATGCATATCAAGCGTTGCAGTTACCTTCCTGTGCACTCTCCTGGATTTTATGTGTGCCTTACATAGCTGGGCCACACATCCCCCTTGGTTAAACACAGCACTCCCGGGCTGTAAAAGAGAAAAAGAAAACATTTTTGTTTTGCATTAAACAACAACATTTTAACTCTTCCCATCCGGGAGGTAAGACTTCTTGAACGTTACAATTTGTGTTGTGAATGGGTTTGAGATGAGTTCTGAGCAGAGGCTCCCTCTGGTGGTTACAAGCGGTACTAGTGAGGATTGTGAGGACTGGGAATCAGGTGTTACTGATTGGTCTTATATAAGGGAGTCATTTTCCCATCAGGGTTGCCGGTGATCAATTGTTCTGGTCTGAATCCTTCTTTCCAGTTTCCCTTGTAGCCTGCTGTGTCGTGTCTGCATCTCCTGCTATCAGATAAGACAATTTCTTATTTTGTGTTTTTGCTATATTTTTGCATTTTTTACCTGCACTCCTCAGCTACCGTAACATAACAGTATCACCGGCCCCCACAGAAGTGAAGGACAAAAATTGTATGGTACTCACAGAAGGGAAAAAATATTTTGAAGGAAGAAAAGTTGTCAGAGATATTTTTCTGTTTGTTGCATTTTTTTTTTTTTTTTCCCTCTGTATCTCTGGGTGCTGGGGAGGATCTTTTCTCTCAATGGAGTTTGCACAGTTGTCTGGCCGTGTGGATCAGCTTGCCACTGAGGTTCAGAGTATTGCTGCATATCTTGCTAGGTTGCCTGTTGTGGAACCTAGGATCCCCATGCCAGATTTGTTTTTAGGGGATCGAGCTAAGTTTCAGAATTTCAAAAATAATTGTAAATTGTTTCTTGCCTTAAAATCTAAGTCCTCAGGAAACGCAGCGCAGCAGGTTCAAATTATCATCTCTCTCCTGCGCGGCGATCCTCAGGATTGGGCTTTTTCCCTGATACCTGGGGATCCTGTTTTGAGTGATGTTGATGCATTTTTTCAGGCTTTGGGGTTATTGTACGATGAGCCTAATGTCACTGATCAAGCTGAAAAAGCCTTGTTGGCATTAAATCAGGGGCTTGATGACGCTGAGTTATACTGTCAGAGATTCCGTAGGTGGGCAGTCCTGACCAAGTGGAATGACGACGCTTTGGCGGCCCTTTTCCGGAAGGGTCTGTCGGATAATGTAAAGGATGTTATGGTGGGATTCCCTGTCCCCTCTGGTCTCAATGATTCTATGTCATTAGCGATTCAAATTGACAGACGTTTGCGTGAGCGGAGAAGTATGCGTGGAGTGGTGTTGCCTTGTGAGCCAGCTGCTGAGCCCATGCAGTGTGATGGAGTGGTGTCTGGGGCACAGCGTCATGAGTTTCGAAAGCGCAATGGGTTATGTTTCTACTGTGGTGATGCCTCTCATGCTATTTCAGTCTGCCCTAAGCGGGGAAGACATTTTGCACGCTCAGTTGTCTTGGGTAGTGTTCAGACTAAGTTTTTATTAACTGTCACTCTGATATGCTCTCTGTCCTCATTTTCTGCTCAGGCTTTCGTTGATTCTGGAGCAGCTATTAACCTGATGGATTATGACTTTGCTAAACGTTGTGGGTTTCCTTGATACCCCTACAGAAGTCTATTCCTTTACTGGGGATCGATTCTACCCCTTGGCTGAGAATAAACCCCAGTTTTCTACTCAGGCGATAATGAGGGTTGAACCTGATCACCAGGAGTGCTGCAAATTTTTGGTTCTATATAATCTGCATGACATTATAGTGCTGGGTTTCCCTTGGTTACAGTCTCATAATCCTGTTTTGGATTGGAAATCTGTGTCTGTAACCAGTTGGGGCTGCCAATGTGTTAGTGCCAACACTCCTGTTTTTTCTGCCTCCCCCCAGGCTGAGGATGTTCCTGACTTTTTGTTTGATTTTTCTGATGTGTTTAGCGAAAGTAAATCTGCATCCTTACCTCCCCATAGGAGCTATGACTGCGCTATTGAATTAGTGCCAGGTAGTAAATTCCCTAAAGGTCGCCTTTTTAACTTGTCTGTACCTGAACATGACGCTATGCGGTCTTATATCAAGGAATCATTGGAGAAGGGTCATATCAGACCATCCTCTTCACCCTTAGGTGCCGGTTTTTTCTTTGTGGCCAAAAAAGATGGTTCATTAAGGCCGTGTATTGATTATCGTCTCTTGAACAATATTACTGTGAAATATCAATACCCGTTACCCTTGATTTCTGACCTGTTTTCCAGGGTGAAAAACGCTACTTGGTTTACCAAGCTTGACCTCAGGGGGCGTATAACCTTATTCGCATTAAGCACGGGGATGAATGGAAGACGGCATTTAACACCCCTGAAGGGCATTTTGAGTACCTTGTGATGCCCTTTGGGCTCACTAATGCTCCTTCCGTCTTCCAGTCCTTCATGAATGACATTTTCAGGGATTTTGTGGACAAGTTTCTGATTGTTTATTTGGATGATATCTTGATTTTTTCTAATGACTGGGACTCTCATGTGAAACATGTTCGAACTGTATTCCAGATTTTGAGAGAGAATGCTCTGTATGTGAAGGGATCAAAGTGTCTTTTTGGCGTACAGAAGATCTCATTTCTGGGATTCATTTTGTCCCCATCTGTTATTGAAATGGACCCGGTCAAGGTTCAGGCCATCTGTGATTGGGTCCAACCTACTTCATTAAAGGCTCTTCAGAGATTTTTGGGTTTTGCCAATTTTTATCGTAAATTTATTGGTAATTTCTCGGTTATTGTTAAACCATTAACTGATTTGACCAGAAAGGGTTCTGATGTGGTGAATTGGCCTCCTGAGGCAGTCTCTGCGTTTCAGGAACTTAAGCAGAGATTCACTTCTGCTCCTGTTCTACGGCAGCCTGATGTTTCTCTGCCATTTTAGGTGGAGGTTGATGCCTCTGAAATTGGGGCAGGTGCCGTTTTGTCCCAAAAAGATCCAGAGACCTCTAAAAGTAACCCTTGTGCCTTTTTCTCTCGAAAATTTTCTCCTACTGAACGTAATTATGACGTGGGTAATCGGGAGTTATTGGCCATGAAGTGGGCTTTTGAAGAGTGGAGACATTGGCTGGAGGGAGCCAAACATCAGGTGGTGGTCCTTACGGACCATAAGAATCTGGTCTATCTGGAATCTGCCAAGCGACTCAATCCTAGACAGGCCAGGTGGGCCTTGTTTTTCACACGTTTTAATTTTGTGGTTTCCTTTCTTCCTGGCACTAAGAATGTTAAGGCGGATGCCCTCTCGAGGAGTTTCCTTGCGGACTCTCCTGAGCTATCTGATCCCTCTGTTATTTTGAAGGAGGGTGTAGTTCTTTCCGCCATCTCGCCCAATTTGAGACTTGCTCTGGAGGGGTGTCAGGAGGATAGGCCCGAGCGCTGCCCTGTTGGAAAATTGTTTGTCCCGGACCAATGGAAAAAGAGTGTGATGTCTGAGATTCATTGTTCCGCATTGGCTGGGCATCCCGGAATTTTTGGTACCAGAGACTTGGTTAGTCGGTCCTTTTGGTGGCCTACCTTGTCTCGCGATGTCAGGGAATTTGTGCAGTCCTGCGGGACTTGCTCTCGCTCCAAGCCTTGCTCTCGCTCTAGTGGTTTGTTGATGCCATTGCCTGTGCCCAAGAGACCATGGACCCATATCTCTATGGATTTCATTTCCGATCTTCCTGTTTCTCAGAGAATGACCACCATCTGGGTAATTTGTGATAGGTTTTCCAAAATGATACATCTTGTGCCATTACCAAGTTGCCTTCCTCCTCTGAATTGGTGCCGTTGTTCCTTCAGCACGTGGTTCGTTTACACGGCATTCCTGAGAACATTGTGTCTGACAGAGGAGTCCAGTTTGTTTCCAGATTTTGGAGGACTTTTTGTTCTAAACTGGGTGTTCAATTGTCTTTCTCCTCGGCATTTCATCCTCAGACCAATGGTCAAACTGAGAGAACAAACCAGACATTGGAGACTTATCTAAGATGCTTTGTGTCTGCTGATCAGGATGACTGGGTCTCTTTTTTGCCTTTGGCTGAGTTTGCTCTTAATAATAGGGCTAGCTCTGCCACTTTGATGTCTCCGTTTTTCTGTAATTCTGGGTTTCACCCTCGATTTTCTTCAGGACAGACGGAGGCTTCTGTCTGTCCAGGTGTTGACTCTGTTGTTGAGCGTATGCAGCAGATTTGGGACCAGGTAGTGGAGAGGTTGTCCCTCTCTCAGGAGAAGGCCCAGCGGTTTGCTAACCGGCATAGGACTGATGGTCCTCGGTTTAAAGTGGGGGACTTGGTCTGGTTGTCCTCAAAGAATATTCCTATGAGAGTAGCATCTCCTAAATTTAAGCCTAGGTTCATTGGACCTTATAAGATCATGGAGATTATTAATCCTGTTTCTTTTCGTTTGCTTCTTCCAGGACATTTAAGATCCATAACGTGTTCCACAAGTCCTTGTTGAAGAGGTTTGTTGAGCCAGTGGTTCCTGCTGCTGTGCCTCCTGACCCTGTTTTGGTTGAGGGCAATCTGGAGTATGTGGTTGAGAAAATATTGGATTCTCGTTTTTCTAGACGAAGACTCCAGTATTTGGTTAAATGGAGAGGTTATGGTAAGGAAGACAATTCTTGGGTGTTTGCTTCGGACATCCATGCTAGGAGACTTATCCGTGCGTATCATAGAACTCATCCTGACCGACCTGGTTGCTCAAATGAGGGTTCGGTGACCCCTCCTCAAGGGGGGGGTACTGTTGTGAATGGGTTTGAGATGAGTTCTGAGCAGAGGCTCCCTCTGGTGGTTACAAGCGGTACTAGTGAGGATTGTGAGGACTGGGAATCAGGTGTTACTGATTGTTCTTATATAAGGGAGTCATTTCCCATCAGGGTTGCCGGTGATCAATTGTTCTGGTCTGAATCCTTCTTTCCAGTTTCCCTTGTAGCCTGCTGTGTCGTGTCTGCATCTCCTGCTATCAGATAAGACAATTTCTTATTTTGTGTTTTTGCTATATTTTTGCATTTTTTACCTGCACTCCTCAGCTACCGTAACATAACAAATTTGTACATTAGAAAATTACAAAAGTATCAAAGTATTAAACATTCTCATAATACAAAATACTTGTGGAGGACCCGCACCAAAAACCTCCCACGTGGGTCCTGGGTGGGTTGCAGGACTTCTGACTGCAGACCTCACTCTAGGCCCACCATACGGGTTTTTCTTCAGAGGTAGTTGTGTAGTTAGGTTTCATGTAAAACCAAGATAATGCACCGTAGTGCAACTATTTACAAAGCAAGTTCTTGGGCTGGCACAGTCCACAGCCTCCCAGTCCATTGGCATAGTTAAACACTTTTCAAGTATTCACATTATAATTTAACTGGCTTTACCCAACCGGGGTATTTTATGCAAACTATGCAATCATCACATTTATTCTTTAGCTTTCTTAGACTCTTTAACCTTGTACCCAGCCGGGTATCCTACTTTTAAATAGGTAAGCTATGTAACATTCTCATACATTTCAATAAAAGACAATAAAGTGCAATTTTCAAAATTTCTCAAACTTTTTACAATTCTTCAGGTACAGTAAACCCCTGTCTGGGTCCTACTGATTTTCATTCTTCTTGTAAACTTCAATAACGTCTTCCACTCCTGGGGCTGGAACGACGCGGTGTTCTTTCGAACGCATAACAAACAAGTCATGACCTGCTATTAGCGTTTGAGTGGCCACAGTTCTCATTTTAACGGTGGACCCAACGGGTACTTCTTTTCTGTAGGACGCCGATTGCGTCGCTGCAGGGGCCACAGTAACTTGCGATGCCGGATACGTTGCTGAGATAGCCGCAGGGGCGTTGCAAATTGGGTCGCAGATTGCGATGCAGAGTAGGTCGCCGATGAGTATGCAGGGGGCGATGCAGGGGCACGGCCTGGTGCGGTGAGAGCTTGGGACTGGGACGCCTCGGTATTGTGTACGGTACCGGCGTCGGGAACGGGGTCACTGACGATGGAGACGTTCAGGGCATACCACCCCTTTAAACCCCAGTGACGTGTGTAGCTCACTATGTCCCCATTTATCAGGTCCCTCCCAGGATGGCCGATGGGCAAGTGGGACTCCACGTCCCGGCGGCTCACAAAGACCCCCGCATAGAGGCCCGGCTCGCGGATAAAGCCCCAGCCCTTGCGGAGCTGAAACTCGGTAACACACCCCTGCCGCCGCGGTTCTCGTCGGGTACCTTTATCTCGGCGGACGGTTTCCTTATCAGCGATGAACTCCTCATGCTGTCGTTGCCGGGACCACTGTATGTTTCGTTCTTCCTCCTGCTGCTGTCTCACTTTCTCACAGTGCTGCCAGGCATTTCCGGTTTGGAGGTCGTAAGTCACGTCGTCCAGACGCTCCATCTCATCCCAGTCGATTTCCGGCAATGATGGCTGGGACCCCTCCGGTGATCTTACCGGGGAACCGTACTCTGCTGTGGCCTCCTGGCCTGGCTGGCACTCCGGACCGGGCAGAACCTCCTCAGCCTCCTTCTCCTCCACCTCCGCATCGGTGGGATCAGGTACACCACTTTTGGGGGCAGCCTCCGGTTTCTCTTTAGCCTTCCTCAGCAGGGAACTTGGGAAATCAGGAGACGGCGTTATGCTTGTGGGAGAGAACACCCGCGTCCCACAGCAGCCGCTGTGTCTGGGCACGCCAGCGTCTCTCCGTCTCCTGCAGATCTGCATGACGTTGGATCATTCTTCTTAGCGCCGCATTTTCCTTCTGCAGCTCCAGCATAGCAGGGTCAGTGTCCCGATCTGGGGACAGCTCCGGCACAGGTAATAAATCTTCCGGTAAGCAGGGTTTGTATGCCTCCGGTCCTCTGCACAGATTCTCCTGTCCTTCCGCCATCTCGTCCCAGGCCAGACTGTAGTTTCCATCTGGAACTGTCCGGTCTCTTCTGTGGAGGCGGGATTTGCGTCTCCTCCTTTTTGCATAGAAGATGAAGAGGAGGCGGATTTCCTTAGCAGTGGGGCAGGACCGCACATTATAGTAGCATTTTGAGAGGGCGGCCATAACTTTCGCGCCACAGGGGGGGTACACGCCCACGAATGCATGCCCACCTTCTTCACCAGCACCTCAGGGCGCCAATATGGCGGTAAAATGGCTGTATTGCAGCAAACAGTCTTTTTCACCAAACTGTTCAATATAGGCACACAGGACTCACAATTGCAAGCTTCGCATCCTGTTCGTGACGCCAAGTTTTTAGATGACTCGCACCACAATTGTGGTTACCAGGGCTATGGGGTACTCGGAGCCGAGCCCATTGATTTCTATGGGAGTTGTCACTGGCAGCGGGACTCGGTCCGTGGCCCTGGCAGTCAAGCGATGGGAATATTTACAGGGATTTTAAGGATAGGTAGTTCGTGACGCCACCTGTGCTATCTGGTTAATTGAACCAGCGCTGCTATAATGATCTTCACATGGGATGTTATGGGGCAGCTGGGTGGTAAGTCTCCCACAGGTGAGACTGGTCCCTGGAAGTCTATGGTGGTGATGCAGGGTGTAGATAAGAATTCAGCCACACACAATGCAGTTTCTTTTCATACCTTTTACTTGAAGGTGTTTCAAGAAGATCCCGGGGAGCTGGTCGGGGTGGAGAGTGCACACTCGGGTAACCGCTGAGCAGGTTAGAGGCCTCCTTAACTTCAATATGTATGTGAGTCCAACTTGCATGAAGCGAAGTTAACTCTGCAATCTACAGCTTTCTCAATAGCTGCCAAGCCCGGCTGACATTGTGGTGGAGCCTTCTATGTCTCTGAATCTCAGATGTTGAGAGAACTAAGTCCTTACTTTTGCAGGGCCCTGCTCAAAGTCCTTGTTCCCCCTGACTATCTTCTCCACTGCGCCCTTCGCCCTGCTTCCCGCTCTTAACATAAGCACTTGTAGCTTTCGATGGTGAGGTCAGCTTTCTCTAGGGCTCGCTGAGCAGCCCTCAGTATCCTCTAAGTCCAGACTGGACTGACACTGAACTGATCTGTCCGAAGACAGGAAACAGGTTCCACTACTCTCCCTCCTAGGTTGACTGACTCTCCACCCTCTCAGCTACGTGTCACTCCCTTTTATACCCCTGATGGGTGTGTCTAAAAGTGTGAGTGAAGTGAATGCATATCAAGCGTTGCAGTTACCTTCCTGTGCACTCTCCTGGATTTTATGTGTGCCTTACATAGCTGGGCCACACATCTACTACTTTTTTATTGCTTTTGGTAATCTGGGAATTTCTTTTTAATCCCATCACGTAGAGTTGAGGACCATTGTTAGGCATCTGGCCATTATGGCAACCAATTGGCACCCTGCAATCACGTCTCAGGGGAAGATAGTGTGAAACCATTTAGATGTCACAGGGATGACTGACCAGGGTTCAGTCTTGGCTAATGGAGCAGGAGTCCAGTTTTTTATTAAAGTCAACTCCTAATGAAGATGCTTGGGCTCAGCTCTTGAGCCTGTGGTTTAACAGAGCTACAAGTGTATTTAGGCACTGTTCTTACCTCCCTTACTCTAATGCCATAAATATACAGTGCCTGGCATTTTAAAATATCAGGGATTTTTACACTGACACCAGCTGCCTGTAGACTCAGCAGACTTTGAGCCAACACTAGGTTTTGGGTCACTTGGTTGTTAAGCTTGGCCCATTAGTGTGTCTACAGAGCAGTCATCCGGGGCCCAGTCATAAAGCCCAGTGGAGTCTGCATAGGGCAACGCCATTCTTAACTGTATGTGTGTAGCATGTTGATACACTAAAACTCTGCAGTAGAGCAGGGAGCCATGGTCTTCCAGTCCTACCAGTCTCTGTTCTGTAGGTAGCAGGTCACTTTGACAGAGGTGGTGAAATAATGTCACAGCGTTTCTCCACCTGCACAGGGACATTGTGCTAGCAGAAAGAATGTCACTTGTAAATCACTATCCGTAACTGTAATCTCTTATATGATCTGTAGAACTGGTATCTACCAGTATATGGTCAACGTATTGCAGTAATATTGATCCTGTTCTTGTAAAGTGATTTTTTTTCAGTATGGTCATCTGAGGCTTCCTTTGACCCACTATAATTTGGTTGTGCCACTGTAGTTGTATGCAAATTGCCTCTTCAGAAAGAAAGAGGACTTTAACTCTAGTGCCAACTATTGGAAGTTGCAATCCTAAAAGTCAATATCGACATTTTAATGAGCCTTCCATTTGACTTAGGATAAAAGCCAAACTAAACCACTGTAGTTGTAAACATGTTCACCTAGATTCAGGTTCCATTCACATGTGTTCCCCCCAAGTGTACTGAACCTTTAGTTATGCCTCTGGTTTGTGCTCCATGTTCTAGATATAAGGCTCCTATTAAATAGCAGTTGGCTAAACAATCATCTGACGGCTATCTCTACCTTCTCCCCCATACACATTAACACTCAGCTCGAGCAATTACTACTATGCTCTCTATGAAAGAGCTACTACCAGAAAGGTTTTATCTTTCTGCTGAAAAAAGGATAGGCCCTTAAAAATTCAATGGTTGAATCTTTTTATCCATCAACCATCTGATGCCCCTGTATAGATTAAAATTTTGGCTGATCCCACCTATTCTGGCGGGTTTGGCTGAATTTTTTCTAATGTGTTTGGGTCCTTTAGTATTTCAACCCAGGGAAATATCTTCAGTGATTCAGCAGGGAGTTGTATCCCACTGTACAGGATCCAGGTTAAACATGCCATATGTATGTGGATCGCCCGCCAGTGCAGTGGGGATACTCGGTACCGTGCCACTTCTTAAAGGGGCAGTGTCACAGAGGCAGTGACCCAGTCCGTGGCCTTGGGCGTCCAATAAAAGGGGATTTTTACAAGGGATAATAAAGTTTGTAATAAAGTGTTCGTGACGCCACCTGTGGTACTCGGCAATAAAGATGCTAGCCGACGGTGCAGATGCAGTCCTCTGGGACAGTTGATAAAGCTCCCACAGGTGGAACTAAATCACAGGGCAGATGAAATATATTGGAGATAGTAATGATGTTGTATTTGGCAAGGGATGTAGCCGTGCTGAGTGGGTGTTGTAGGAAGAACTTGAGAGGACACAGTCAGATGCAGTTTCCAAAGCTTCACTCACAGTTTTTGCATGCACAGATGCCCACTTGGTGCTGTGTCCTCCATTTGAGGGGTCCAGCAAACTCCCAGGTAGATCAGCATACACCTTTCCAGAACTCCCTTCTATATGTTCCTTTCCTGGCCATCTCACTGTGCTGACTTTCAGCCTTTTCTTCCTGTCCAGCACCTCACAGTCAGAGTCCCAAGCCAGTAGCCGTGGACCTTGTCGGGTGACGTTCTTTCAGTCCCTTTGCTCCATTATGGCTACCTTTTCGGAGAAGATAACTGTGGCTTGTAGCTGAAGCACTTAGAGGTGCCCCTGCCTCCGGCTTGCTAGCTGAGTCTGGTGATTTCTCCACTAGTCTCGGGGCTGGTACCCCACTGCGACCTGGTCCTTCCCCTACTTGGATCGGTCCCCATGGATGGAATGCTCACTATCCGTGCCCCTAGGACTCCTTCTCTCTTCTGGGAGCTTCCTTCTGTCTCTCCCTTTCAGCTTTCTCTCTGCAGCAGCCTGTCAGTAGGTCTGCTTACTTTCACTTTCTCCTCACATCTCTCTCACTCTCTCTGCACTGTTCTTTTCCCCACTCTCTAAGCTCCTCCCCTCCTCCTACCTTCTCCACCCACTCCCCAAGACCCTTTCCTACCCAGCCTGGGATGACACTATCCTCCCTTAAGGTACGTCCAGGGTGCCCGGCTGCTATAGTCTGTGTTGGTGCAGTATTAGAGTCCTGAGTGGTGCTCCCTCCTTACCTGTGAGTGGGGTACCACACCTCTGGATGAGGTGCAATACCTCTGTGGCGACTGAACCGTCAGGGACGCCACATATGAGGCCTTAATTTACAGAAACGTAGAAAGTTGGTGTTTTAGTGGATTATAGAATTTTGGTGACAAAACGAGTCCTTACCAAATCCATATTGTTATCCTGATCATCTGCCTATAAAAGGAAAAATAAAAATGTACGTTAGTTAAATCAGCTAAAATAAAAAAATAAATACAAGTGCTCTGGGAGTAACACAGAAGAGAGTCTGATTTTACTTACCATTTCAGGACTTCAGTTTTACTTCAATTAAGACGGAAATCTTGAATCTTTTTTCAATATTACACTTGAAGACAAAAGCAGAAAATATGGTACTTGTTCCAACTGTTTTGTGCCTTAACAAATCATAACTAATGACGTTTATAGGTGAGTAATGGGATGGATGCCAATATGCCACTTTGATGTGAACAGTTTTGTGAACTTAAAGATTAATCGTCCTTTTATTTATTTTTTTATAAATCAATAGTACATGTGACTACAGATGAGCGGATATATTCGAGTGGAATTGAATCCTGCACGAATGTAAAAAAAAATCCACATTTGCAAAATTGGAGGGCGTTTGGCGCCATTTTCTGAACCATAAAGGGCCATCAAAATATTTATATAAAAAAATCCTTATGCTCTCCTAACTGCTCACCTCTCTGACCCCAATGCTTCTCACCCGTCCGGTCCTCATCACATCTTCAGATCGCCATTTGTTGTGCTGAAATCTTTGTTTCAATATAATCGGTTTAACCCTTTACCAACCTTGGATGTACTCAGTACGTAATGGTCGGATGGTAATTACCAACACTAGGCGTACTGAGTACGTCCAGGCGATTTTGCGCATACATAGGCTCCCTCTGCACTCCGATTGGCGCCCCCCATGAAGTGATAGGGGGGCCCGATCATTGTCATGGTGACCTGATGTCGTCATGACGACATCCGGGTCACCAGGCTACGGTAAGCCCCTCAGATCATGCGCAGAGCACGGTTTCAGGTGCTTGTGTCAGTGCAGCACTGACAGTTATAATCCATTGCAATGCTCATTCATTGCATAGAATAATAGCAGAAATCAGGCTGGTAACAGTGAAATTCCCATAGTGGGACAAAGTAAAAAAGTAAAAAAAGAATTGCACAAATATTTTTAAAAAAAATCAGAAAATAATTAAAATAAAATCTATATTTTACATTGTACTGATAAATTTCTATTTTTATGAATAAAAAAAAGAACATGTTTGGTATTGCCGCATCTGTGATGACCCACCCCAATTGGGTTAACCCCTTCAGTGAACACGTTAAAAAAAAAAACCCAAGGGAAAAAAAACATGCTTTTTCATTATATCACTGAACAAAAAGTGTAAAAAAAACGCGATCAAAAAGACAAATGTAAATAAATAGTATCTCTGAAAACGCCATCAGTGGAAAAATAAAAAAGTTATGGCTCTCAGAATGAAGCGATGCAAAGATAATTATTTTTTCTATAAAATACTTTTTACTGTGTAAAAGCGCCAAAACATAAAAAAATGATATACATGAGGTATCGCTGTAATCATACTGAACCGAAGAATAAAGCTGCCTTATCAATTTTACAACACGTGGAATGTCAGAAAAAAAACACTTCCTGAAATTGCCGGTTTTTGTTCATTCTGTCTACCAAAGATCAGAATAAAAAGCGATCAAAAAATGTCATGTGACCGAAAACGGTACCAATAAAAACGTCAACTTATCCTGCAAAAAAACAAGCCATAATATGACTCTGTCGGACGACATATGGAAAAATATGGAAAAATTATAGCTCTCAAAATATGGCAATGCTTGCAATAAAAAGTGCTTTTTAGTGTGTGACAGCTGCCAAACATAAAAATCAGACATGAATCTGATATCGCTGTAATTGTACCGACCCGAAGAATAAAGTCACATAATCACTTATACCGCACGAGGAACGGCGTAAAAATAATTAAAACTAATTCTTCACTGATTTTTTCATTCTGCCTCTCAAAGATCGCTGTAAGGCTCGGTTCAAATTTATCCTCCGTGCTACGCTGAGCGCTTACACCGGGGTTTCCGTGTAAATCTCTGAAATTTGTCATTCAGATGGAACCCCCGGAGGAACATTGCTTATAATGAGGTCGATGGACGCACTGTGAATGCCGTCTGGCCGCCTATGATCTGGCGCTGTATGACATTTTAGGCATGCCTAAAAGCGTGGTCCGCCACAGTTTTGTGCATTTCTGAAAAGAAGGAAACCACTAAACAGAGGCAAGATGGAGTCCAGAGTAAATCTGCTGCCTCATTATAGTGAGTGGATCCCTCTGGGTTTTCTTCTGAATCACGTCACTTGGTGATTTAGGCCGGGATCACACATGCGAGGAAATCGTCTGACACTCGCATGTGAAATCCCAGCTCTGGCGCTGGCACTCGGGAGTGGAGTGTACAGGTGCATGTATTTATATGCAGCCGCTCGCTCCACTCCCGAGTGCTGGCGCCAGAGCTGGGATTTCACATGCGAGTGTCGGACGAATTCCTCGCATGCGTGATCCCGGCCTTAGATGAAAACCCCAAAGTAAGTGCTCAGCCTACAGCTGCGGATAAATGTGATCCAAAATGTTATGTAAAATGTTCCCAATGAAAGCTTCAAATCAATCCAAAAAAATAGCAAGTCCCCACTCAGGTCCGTCACCAGTCAATGGAAATATGGGGGTCTTCCACTTTACTGGTAGCACAAAGGCTCTGAAAAAGCGCTGTGGCTCCTCAGACCCCAAAAGAAATCCAGCGAACTCTGCACTCCCAAATCAAAATGCCCCCTCCCTTCTGAGGACCACAGAGTGCCTAATCCACATTTAGCGTCCACACATTTGGCATTTCTGTAGTGATGACAGCCCACCTAATTTACAGGTGAGTGTCTACAAAAGCATGAGCTGGGAACCACAATGTACTCATCACTACAGCGTACTGGGCACTGCAATGGCAATTTGCAATTTACTCAGTAGCATCCACTGCTGCTTGTTTCTGGGAAAACACCCATGGAGTTAAAATCAACAATACACCTGTGAATAAATTCCCAAAGGGGTATAATTTCCAAAATGGGGTCACTTGAGGCTCCTCTAGCACTTAGAGTCTCTGTATATGGAGTCTGTAAACGATTCTAGGGAAATCTGCGCTCCAGAAGGCAAATAGAGCTCCGTTCCTCCCGAGTCTCGCTGTATGGCTAGGCAGTACTGTACAGCCACATATGGGATATTTCTACATTAAGCAGAAATTGTGAGACAAATTTTGGTGCCATTTCAACAATTTCTCCTTGTGAAATTGTAAAATCTGGGGCTAAAGCGATTGTTTTGTGGTAAAAATGTAATTATTTTTTCTTCACTGTCCAATGGCGCAAAATTGTGTTACACACCTGTAGTGTCAATATGATCACTGCACCCCCAGACTAAATAATAAAAAGGTGTATTTTGTAAAATGGGGTCACTTATGTGGGGTTCTGCTGTTCTGGCAACTCAGGCTCTTCCAGTGGGTCATGGCACATGCAAACCATAACAGAAAATCTGCACTATAATATGGCACTTGCTCCCTATTGAGCTTTGCACTGTGCCTGAAAAGTATTTCCCATTTACATGTAGATGTAGGATATTGGCGCACTCAGGTGACAATTTTACAACAAACTAAGGCCCAAATTTCCTTTTAGCCATCAGAAAAACTTAAACAGCATTTTAGTGGTAAAAATGTAATTATTTTTCACCTCCCAATAGTAGAAAAATCTGTGAGGCACATGTGGTGTCAATGTGATGTATGCATCCCTAGATTAATTCATTGGGGAGTGTAGTTTGTAAAATGAGGTCATATATGGGTTTCTGATCTTCTGACACCTCAGAGGCTCTGCCAATGTGAGATGGCACCCCCAAACCATTCTAGCAAAATCTGAACTCCAATATGGCGCTTCTTCCATTCTGAGCTTTGCACTGCAAATGGCGCTCCTGTGCCTGAAAAGTAGTTTTTGACCACATATGGGGTGTCGTTGTACTCAGGAGAAATTGCACAACAAATTTTAGGGTCCATTTTCTCCTGCTATCCTTGTGAAAATAAAAAATTCGGGCTAAAACAAAAATTTTAAAAGTTTTGTGGGAACTTTTTTTTTCCTTTTTCATAGATCAACATTGTACAATCCTGTGAAGCACCCGGGGGTTCAAGGTGCTCACCACACATCTAGATTAATTGTTTGAGCGGTCTAGTTTCTAAAAATGGGGTCACTTGTGTGGTTTTTCCGAACATGACATGACACCCGCACACAATTCCATCAAAGTCTGCGTTCCAAAACATCACTCCTTCCTTTCTGAGCCCTGCATGTTCCCAAACAGTAGTTTTCCCCCATATATGGGGTATCAGCGTATTCAGGAGAAGTTACACAAGTTTTATGGTGCAATTTCTCCTGTTACCTTTATGGAACTGCAAAATGTGGAGCTAAAAAACATTTTTTTTTCATGGCTCAACGTGATAATTTTCTGTGAAGCACCTGTGGGTTCAAAGTGCTCAACACACATCTAGATAAGTTCCTTGAGGGGTCTAGTTTCCAAAATGGTGCTGTGTCATTTGGGGGGATTTCCACTGTTTAGGCACATCAGGGGCATCCGCTAATTATTCCAGCATATTTTTCAAGCCCTGCTGTGCGCCTAAACAGTAGTTTTCTCCCACATATGGGGTTTCGGCATACTCAGGAGAAATTGCACAACAAATTGTATGGTGCAATTTCTCCTGTTACCCTTGTCAAAATGCAAAATTTGAGGCTAAAAAACATTTTTCTGGGGAAAATGTGATCTTTTTTATTTTCACAGCTGAATGTTATAAACTTGTGTGAAGCACCTGGTGGTTCAAGGTCCTCAACACACATCTAAGTAAGTTCCCTGAGGGATCTAGTTTCCAAAATGGTGTAAGTTGTGGGCAGTTTCCACTGTTTAGGCTTTGCCTCAAAAGGTTGTGCAACAAAATATTAAGTTAAGGGTACCATCATTTCTGTCCAGGCCTGTTTCATGAGGTATCGGACCATCCCTTCAAGTTCTGGTGATGTGTACGAATGGTGGTGCAGGGCGTGGGATTGTAAAGCTGAATCTTTGACTTGGGTAAAGGTAAGCCTGTCTACTGCTCTACTAAGAACACACATGAATCATTATTTTATGAGCTTATGCACTGCAAAGCTGGGTGCACAGGACGTGCTTAGAAAGACAAGATTTTCTATGGGTCCATATAGAACTGGAGGCACTTTGTGTGTAGTTATAATGTGCGTGCCTCCATGAAAAGCAATACTCTAAGTGAGGAATACCTGAATATTATGGTTGGGGATGAAAATTTTGTTTCTTACATATTACATATGAATCTATTAGAATAATGGAGGACATTATGAATCCATTAGAATAAAACTCATATTACAGATCTGTACAGTCATACAAAGTCAATGCAGATTTTTTCTGTAGTCAGATTCCAAGACAGGACTGTAGTAGTCCAAGGCAACAGTGCCAGCAATGTCATCAATATATAACCTGAAGGTGAGCAAATAATGCCAACTTGTTTTATAAGGCAAATTTTAGGTAATCGGGACCTTCAGTAATTGATGTGTGACAACGTCATGAACGCTGATTGGGGCAGGTGCACACAGCTGTCATTTCTCTCATTTGAGAGAATCGGGCCGATTATGCAAATTACACTTTGATCAAACTCTGATCAGAGCCTCAGCATAGTGTGATCCGATTCTCTTGGATGAGGATAAGATGGAGAAAATAATGTTTCCATCTTCTTCATTCTGTGAGTCTTCGGAAATTGGACTGCACTCAGATGTCATCCAAGTGCAGTCTGATGGTTTCCATGGACTTATTGACTGGCATGGCCTAGTGAAATTCAATTATCTGGTCAAACTTTGGCACACAGTGATTTTTTCCTCGGACAGGTTTTGCCCAAGGAAAAAAATCAGATATGTGCAAGGTCCCGTAGAATAATATTGGTCCTAGTGCGATCCGATGTTTTGTCAGATTGCACTCAGACCAAAAACACGCTTGTCTGCACCTGCCCTTAAGGGCTCACTCACATTCGCGTATAAAATAGTTTTGATGTAGCTCCAGAAAAGTGTGAGGAGTGGAATCCGTATGGTTGAACTTATGTCATGAGAGTGCAAAGCAAGTCTGCAATTTTTCTCACTTGGCATCCATATGATATCTGTATGTAATACAAGGGGGTGCCCCTGAGGAAGGATTTCGCTCCGAAAAGCGCGTCGGGGTGGGCACTTCTGCCTGTACTCATTAACACTATCAGGTGATGTAATGGTGTCTTTATTATTTATTACCTACTTGTGATACTTTAAATGATATGAATCCTTGGTACCTACCTGGCTAATATTTTCCAAATATGTTATGTTAGATTCACCATATGATATGTATTCATCATTTGATATTTTACCTATGGATTTTGTAATTATATTTGATATATTTATATGTACGTGTATAATATCGGCAGTTGTGGACTACTGTGCCCTTATTCTTTGAGGCTGTATTTTGGTTTTACCATGAACATACTGTTACTTGCCTGTCCAATAAAGCAATTTTAGTTTTCATTTTGGACCTTTGGTTGTTTTTGTTTTTTTCCCTCCCCCTTATGCTTAGTCTTGTATGACAACTGGTCCTAACTTAGTCCATGGTATTTATCTTGTTGGGACTAATTGTAGGTTGATATTGAAAAACTATATATAATCTCCCTTAGTATTGATATACCAATGTTTGCCACATATCTTTTTCATATCTGTATGTAAGGCACTTTTAACATCTTTTACATGCTATAACACTCAATGTAATTTAAAGCTAGTGTACAAAACTAATAAAGCAATCTTACATGAAGATAAAGATAGATAGATGATAGAAAGATATTAGATATATAGTAGATAGAGACATACTGTGCATAAATAAAATAGATATATAGAATAGATAGATTGATAGATAGAATAGCTAAATGTACTGTAGCTATTTAATGTCTCAAGCCCCCTACATATAATAAACGTACACCCTTTAGTACCTTTCATGTGGCACTAAAGGGTGTTTAGCCTTATTTAACCTAATAGACAAATAATTTAAAAAAAATAACACGAGTCACCTTATTTTTGATAACCAGCAAAGGTAAACCAGACAGATGAGAGCTGATACTATCAGGTTGGGAAAGTCCATGGTTATTGTGTCTTGTCTTTATTTCTCTCTTTTTATATATTTCAGGTTTCCATTTTCATTGCCATTCCACCATGGCAATCGGGAAGAGCCAGGCAAAGTGCCGGAATTGGTGCATCCAATGTGATACGCCACTAGTGCAGTGGCTGCTGGCTGCTATTTTTAGGCTGGGAAGGGTTCAATCACCATGGACCTTCCCAGCCTGGTAATATCTGCTCACATCTGTCTGGTTAGGTTTGCTGATTATCAAAAATGGGGGGAGCTCAAGTAATTTTTTTAAAATTATTTATTGATTAGATTTATCAAGCCTAAAAAGTTTATTATATGTAGGGAACTTGTGAAATTCTACATCTACAGGACATATAGCTATTCTATCTATTCCGTATATCTATTCTATATATCTTTTCTATTCTGACAGTTTGGGCTGTGAATTTACTGCACTTGGCTGATGAAATTTCCTGGTTCCTTTGAGATGTGTGAGTAAAAATCAGACGGCACACTCATTGACGAGTCCCGTCCGATACGCAGCATGCCGCGATTGTTTACTCAGTCCGATTAGAGCTGAGGAAAAACTCGCAGATGAGCACTGACCCAATGAATAATATTCGTCAGGGTCCAATGTGATGTTTTCCTCGTATTGCACTCCTCCATATTATACGCCAGCGTGAGCGAGCCCTGAAAGCACAGATCTCAGCCACTAAAAGTACAGATTATAGTTTGAGATTTACAGTATTTCGTCTTATAATGGATACCCTATAGGAATACATATTGAAAAATGATTTACATGAGCCAGGTACATAGCCTTCATTTCGATGTGTGCTAGCTTACAGTAAATCTTCAGAAATTACATCAAATTGTGAATTGTAATTAAAATAAAAGTATCTTAAAGAGCATAAAGATATGTTCCGGTACTCACCACGGTCTAACCGTAAGCCGAAATACAGAGCAAGTGAAAGGAGAAGATGTCAAGAAGTGAAAGTCCACCTGCAGTGTATGTAAGGTACATTATGGCCTCATAAAAATGCTGGGCGGGATTCAGCAATCCAACCATACTGACCCCTCCAGGTCACTTTCCCCTGCAGAATCCTTCAGCGGATGGACCTGTCACATAGCTGCAGCCATAGGTGCACCACTACAATTTTATCTGTGTCCTGGTTTTTTGGGGGGGAATGTAAAAGAGAAAGGGTTCCTCAAATATTAGCTACAACAGAGAGTTACTAAGAAAGAATTTTTTTTTTCGAATACGCCATGCCTTTGTTTACAGGGCCAATGTGCGATCGTAAAATGACGGGAGTGCTGATAGGTCTGGAATCTGGACTCTGCCTTAACCCAATGTAAGGACTTAGAGATGGTGCCTGAAAAAAGGACTCAGGAGGAAGGCATTAGTATATATGTATGTGCTCAGGCGAGCGAGCCTGATGAGTTTTTGAAAAAGAAGATGCTTCAGGTTTTTTTTTTTATTATTGAAGCGCTTTTTTAGTGCTTTTTTTGAGTTGTTTCCAGAACCCTTTTTTTTTCTTTTTTAGGTCTACGTTTTTTGGCATTTTTGGTGCATCTTTTGTACTTATGTTTTCTGGATGAATTTTTTTTAATCTCCATTCAACAGTAAATTAACTGATATCGGATGTTGAAGCAAAAACAGTGAAAAAGAAAAAACACTCAATTATATGCCTGTGTATCTACGAAGCGTTGTTTGAGTCTTCCCAATGAAGAAAGCATTTTCCAAGCTGAAAACTCCAGAACAATGGTGAGATGATTTCTTTCAACCGCTTGGCATGTTTGGAAACCTAAAGGATGTAAAAAAAACACTAAACCGTTAGTGTTTTTTTACATTGAAATGCATATGTTCATTCTTTTGAGCATACTATTAGCATTTTTTTTAAAAGGACCCACAGGGAAAAAAAATATTGTGTGCATGTACCCTTAGGCCATGTTCACTCGCTCAGTATTTGGTCAGTATTTTAACTCAGTATTTGTAAGCCAAAACCAGGAGTGGGTGATAAATACAGAAGTGGTGACGTGTTTCTATTATACTTTTCCTCTGATGGTTCCACTCCTGGTTTTGG
This sequence comes from Oophaga sylvatica, assembly GCA_033576555.1. Lineage (NCBI taxonomy): Eukaryota > Metazoa > Chordata > Amphibia > Anura > Dendrobatidae > Oophaga > Oophaga sylvatica. Next base: position 76,118,499 of record JARQOD010000005.1, read on the forward strand.
CTTATAAATACTGAGGTAAAATACTGACAAATACTGAAGGTGTGAATGTGTGACTGTATCCTAAGGTCTCATTCCCATTTGTGGAAAAAAAAACGGTCCGTTTTCTGGTTGGAAAAAACGGTCCGAATACATACAATTGTCATGTGATTGTCATGCGATTTGTATGCGATTTTTTTTATCGCAACATCAGTTTTCCATCTGTATGCAATGCGATTTTAACATGACGTTTTACATAGAGCAGTTATCTCTATGTAAAAACTCATGTTAAAATCACATTTTAAAAAAAAGGTACACAAAAAGCAAATAATTATATATATATAATATATATATATATTACATATGTATATATATATATATATTGTAAGCTTTTCAGGGGATATAGCTCTGGGATCGCCGTCCGGGTAGACAGAGTGGCACGGAAAGAGACCATTCACAGACAGTAGTTCTGTTAAAAACTGGCCGCAACCAGTTTTATTAAAGTCCACAGCAAACAGAACATAATCAAAACCAAATCATAAACATAAAGCCTGGGCTTGTCCAGCCACTAATTACACTTAGATAGATTTCCCTTTCTATCGGGTCCAGGCTCTAACAGCCTGTGCCCAAAACAACACATATGTTCAGCATTTACCAGCGTGGAGTTTCACAGAGTCTCCTCCTTGTGTCTGAAGGCACCTTCAACGTCCAGACTTGAGAGAGCTCCCCTCCTATTCAGCAGCTATCCGCATGGATTCTCACAGAGACTACTCCTGTGTCCGGGGTGCATCGAGCCCCAGACTGAGACAGCTCATACTCCTGGAGACACCTTCTGTGCCTGGACCCCTCCTGTGTCCAGACTAAGCGAGCTCTCTGACTGTGTTCGCCGACACCTACTTCTGGTCTCCTAATTAACAGCTGAATGGTTTCAGGCCTGAGCTGCAAGTGTGTACTGAATGTAAGGTGTAGTGACCTTTCTCTACCACTAGGTTTACAAAGCCACACATTTCCCTTATACCATACAGCACAGTACCTAGGTGAAATGTACACCCCATTCGACACATATTCCTTCACTGTCTCACATATCCCCCCCCTCTTCTCCAGACCGGAGGGCTGGTCATCCAGACCGGAGGGCTGGTCAACAATCCAAAAGAGACAGTGAACTCTGGACCAGTCATGGCCTTTATCAGCTTCATCTTCACTACTGTCATCTGTATCTTCACCTGAGCCATAGCCAACATCAGCTTTCTCTTCATCTGAAGCATCCGCACTACCCTGTACCCTCCCAGGCCTATGCTCTCTGCGGGCCTCGGGTATCCTGCACGGTTTCATCTTGACCTTAGGCCGGGCTCAGTTTCGATATAGTGCCTGGCCAGAGAAGTACGACCCGGCACATCAGAACACTTCTGCTGACTCTTCCTCAGAAACTCACGTACCTCCTGTCCTTGGTGCACTGACCATGTGTCACCAACTATCACAGGAGGTAAAGGGGGCTTTTCACCTTTCTCTAATTCCCCCTGAACCTTCTTTAGCACATCTACTTTCTTAAATCTCAGTTGATTCATAAATTCTATTTCACAGAACTTAAGCTCCTCTGCCATGGTCTCTGACCATTTTAAGCTACACTGTTCAAATGCTTGGCACTGTAGAAGGAGCTGATCGTTTTTCTTTGGCAGTACACATAATTCATCCTCTTCTTGTACTTCATTGACCTTCTCAAGAAGCGGCTCATGTGTTATGTTACGGTAGCTGAGGAGTGCAGGTAAAAAAGGCAATACACCAGAGCAGTTGGAATCTATGAGATTGCAGTACCCTGACTGACCACCGCAACTAGAGGCAGCCGTGGAGCGTTCCTACGTTGGTCCTAGACGCCTCGTCACAGCCTGAGAAACTAACTACACCTAAAGATAGAAATAGGAAAGCTATCTGCCTCGGAGCAGACCCCAAAGATAATAGAAAGCCCCCAAACATGTAATGGCGGTTAGACAAGAGGAAATACTGACACAGAAAGAAAATAGTATGAGCAAACGCTGGGGCCAAAACTATCTAAATAGAAAAGGACAGGAAGGGTACTTACTGCAATCTCAGAAAACCCTGAAAAACACCAACTCTACTAATTTCAAAATCACCTGAGATCACACGACCTCTACCACCTAAATTAGTTCTCTGGTGTAACAAAATCAAGACAGCAGCCACTGAAAAAACTGGAAAAGCAAAAGTACAAAACTCAGTGCTGAACAAACTGAGAGGGCAAAAGCCCCGGAGGCGACCCAGAAGGCCCCCACAGAAGTGCAGGACAAAATGCAAAAATATAGCACAAACACAAAAGAAGAAAATGTCTTATCTGTTAGCAGGAGATGCAGACAGGACACAGCAGGCTACAGGGAAACTGGAAAGAAGGATTCAGACCAGAACAATTGATCACCGGCAACCCTGATGGGAAAATGACTCCCTTATATAAGACCAGTCAGTAACACCTGATTCCCAGTCCTCACAATCTTCACTAGTACCGCTTGTAACCACCAGAGGGAGCCTCTGCTCAGAACTCATCTCAAACCCATTCACAACAGTACCCCCCCTTGAGGAGGGGTCACCGAACCCTCATTTGAGCAACCAGGTCGGTCAGGATGAGTTCTATGATAAGCATGGATAAGTCTCCTAGCATGGATGTCCGAAGCAAACACCCAAGAATTGTCTTCCTGACCATAACCTCTCCATTTAACCAAATACTGGAGTCTTCGTCTAGAAAAACGAGAATCCAATATTTTCTCAACCACATACTCCAGATTGCCCTCAACCAAAACAGGGTCAGGAGGCACAGCAGCAGGAACCACTGGCTCAACAAACCTCTTCAACAAGGACTTGTGGAACACATTATGGATCTTAAATGTCCCTGGAAGAAGCAAACGAAAAGAAACAGGATTAATAATCTCCATGATCTTATAAGGTCCAATGAACCTAGGCTTAAATTTAGGAGATGCTACTCTCATAGGAATATTCTTTGAGGACAACCAGACCAAGTCCCCCACTTTAAACCGAGGACCATCAGTCCTATGCCGGTTAGCAAACCGCTGGGCCTTCTCCTGAGAGAGGGACAACCTCTCCACTACCTGGTCCCAAATCTGTTGCATACGCTCAACAACAGAGTCAACACCTGGACAGACAGAAGCTTCCGTCTGTCCTGAAGAAAATCGAGGGTGAAACCCAGAATTACAGAAAAACGGAGACATCAAAGTGGCAGAGCTAGCCCTATTATTAAGAGCAAACTTAGCCAAAGGCAAAAAAGAGACCCAGTCATCCTGATCAGCAGACACAAAGCATCTTAGATAAGTCTCCAATGTCTGGTTTGTTCTCTCAGTTTGACCATTGGTCTGAGGATGAAATGCCGAGGAGAAAGACAATTGAACACCTAGTTTAGAACAAAAAGTCCTCCAAAATCTGGAAACAAACTGGACTCCTCTGTCAGACACAATGTTCTCAGGAATGCCGTGTAAACGAACCACGTGCTGAAGGAACAACGGCACCAATTCAGAGGAGGAAGGCAACTTAGGTAATGGCACAAGATGTATCATTTTGGAAAACCTATCACAAATTACCCAGATGGTGGTCATTCTCTGAGAAACAGGAAGATCGGAAATGAAATCCATAGAGATATGGGTCCATGGTCTCTTGGGCACAGGCAATGGCATCAACAAACCACTAGAGCGAGAGCAAGGCTTGGAGCGAGAGCAAGTCCCGCAGGACTGCACAAATTCCCTGACATCGCGAGACAAGGTAGGCCACCAAAAGGACCGACTAACCAAGTCTCTGGTACCAAAAATTCCGGGATGCCCAGCCAATGCGGAACAATGAATCTCAGACATCACACTCTTTTTCCATTGGTCCGGGACAAACAATTTTCCAACAGGGCAGCGCTCGGGCCTATCCTCCTGACACCCCTCCAGAGCAAGTCTCAAATTGGGCGAGATGGCGGAAAGAACTACACCCTCTTTCAAAATAACAGAAGGATCAGATAACTCAGGAGAGTCCGCAAGGAAACTCCTCGAGAGGGCATCCGCCTTAACATTCTTAGTGCCAGGAAGAAAGGAAACCACAAAATTAAAACGTGTGAAAAACAAGGCCCACCTGGTCTGTCTAGGATTGAGTCGCTTGGCAGATTCCAGATAGACCAGATTCTTATGGTCCGTAAGGACCACCACCTGATGTTTGGCTCCCTCCAGCCAATGTCTCCACTCTTCAAAAGCCCACTTCATGGCCAATAACTCCCGATTACCCACGTCATAATTACGTTCAGTAGGAGAAAATTTTCGAGAGAAAAAGGCACAAGGGTTACTTTTAGAGGTCTCTGGATCTTTTTGGGACAAAACGGCACCTGCCCCAATTTCAGAGGCATCAACCTCCACCTGAAATGGCAGAGAAACATCAGGCTGCCGTAGAACAGGAGCAGAAGTGAATCTCTGCTTAAGTTCCTGAAATGCAGAGACTGCCTCAGGAGGCCAATTCACCACATCAGAACCCTTTCTGGTCAAATCAGTTAATGGTTTAACAATAACCGAGAAATTACCAATAAATTTACGATAAAAATTGGCAAAACCCAAAAATCTCTGAAGAGCCTTTAATGAAGTAGGTTGGACCCAATCACAGATGGCCTGAACCTTGACCGGGTCCATTTCAATAACAGATGGGGACAAAATGAATCCCAGAAATGAGATCTTCTGTACGCCAAAAAGACACTTTGATCCCTTCACATACAGAGCATTCTCTCTCAAAATCTGGAATACAGTTCGAACATGTTTCACATGAGAGTCCCAGTCATTAGAAAAAATCAAGATATCATCCAAATAAACAATCAGAAATTTGTCCACAAAATCCCTGAAAATGTCATTCATGAAGGACTGGAAGACGGAAGGAGCATTAGTGAGCCCAAAGGGCATCACTAGGTACTCAAAATGCCCTTCAGGGTATTGAATGCCGTCTTCCATTCATCCCCGTGCTTAATGCGAATAAGGTTATACGCCCCCCTGAGGTCAAGCTTGGTAAACCAAGTAGCGTTTTTCACCCTGGAAAACAGGTCAGAAATCAAGGGTAACGGGTATTGATATTTCACAGTAATATTGTTCAAGAGACGATAATCAATACACGGCCTTAATGAACCATCTTTTTTGGCCACAAAGAAAAAAACCGGCACCTAAGGGTGAAGAGGATGGTCTGATATGACCCTTCTCCAATGATTCCTTGATATAAGACCGCATAGCGTCATGTTCAGGTACAGATAAGTTAAAAAGGCGACCTTTAGGGAATTTACTACCCGGCACTAATTCAATAGCGCAGTCATAGCTCCTATGGGGAGGCAAGGATGCAGATTTACTTTCGCTAAACACATCAGAAAAATCAAACAAAAAGTCAGGAACATCCTGGGCCTGGGGGGTGGCAGAAAAAACAGGAGTGTTGGTATTAACACATTGGCAGCCCCAACTGGTTACAGACACAGATTTCCTATCCCAAAACAGGATTATGAGACTGTAACCAAGGGAAAGCCAGCACGATAATGTCATGCAGATTATATAGAACCAAAAATTTGCAGCACTCCTGGTGATCAGGTTCAACCCTCATTATCACCTGAGTAGAAAACTGGGGTTTATTCTCAGCCAAAGGGGTAGAATCGATCCCCAGTAAAGGAATAGACTTCTGTAGGGGTATCAAGGGAAACCCACAACGTTTAGCAAAATCATAATACATCAGGTTAATAGCTGCTCCAGAATCAACGAAAGCCTGAGCAGAAAATGAGGACAGAGAGCATATCAGAGTGACAGTTAATAAAAACTTAGTCTGAACACTACCCAAGACAACTGAGCGTGCAAAACGTCTTCCCCGCTTAGGGCAGACTGAAATAGCATGAGAGGCATCACCACAGTAGAAACATAACCCATTGCGCTTTCGAAACTCATGACGCTGTGCCCCAGACACCACTCCATCACACTGCATGGGCTCAGAAGCTGGCTCACAAGGCAACACCACTCCACGCATACTTCTCCGCTCACGCAAACGTCTGTCAATTTGAATCGCTAATGACATAGAATCATTGAGACCAGAGGGGACAGGGAATCCCACCATAACATCCTTTACATTATCCGACAGACCCTTCCGGAAAAGGGCTGCCAAAGCGTCGTCATTCCATTTGGTCAGGACTGCCCACCTACGGAATCTCTGACAGTATAACTCAGCGTCATCAAGCCCCTGATTTAATGCCAACAAGGCTTTTTCAGCTTGATCAGTGACATTAGGCTCATCGTACAATAACCCCAAAGCCTGAAAAAATGCATCAACATCACTCAAAACAGGATCCCCAGGTATCAGGGAAAAAGCCCAATCCTGAGGATCGCCGCGCAGGAGAGAGATGATAATTTGAACCTGCTGCGCTGCGTTTCCTGAGGACTTAGATTTTAAGGCAAAAAACAATTTACAATTATTTTTGAAATTCTGAAACTTAGCTCGATCCCCTAAAAACAAATCTGGCATGGGGATCCTAGGTTCCACAACAGGCAACCTAGCAAGATATGCAGCAATACTCTGAACCTCAGTGGCAAGCTGATCCACACGGCCAGACAACTGTGCAAACTCCATTGGGAGAAAAGATCCTCCCCAGCACCCAGAGATACAGAGGGAAAAAAATGCAACAAACAGAAAAATATCTCTGACAACTCTGACAACCTTTCTTCTGTCACAATATTTTTTCCCTTCTGTGAGTACCATTCAATTTTTTGGCCGGTGATACTGTTATGTTACGGTAGCTGAGGAGTGCAGGTAAAAAAGGCAATACACCAGAGCAGTTGGAATCTATGAGATTGCAGTACCCTGACTAACCACCGCAACTAGAGGCAGCCGTGGAGCGTTCCTACGTTGGTCCTAGACGCCTCGTCACAGCCTGAGAAACTAACTACACCTAAAGATAGAAATAGGAAAGCTATCTGCCCCGGAGCAGACCCCAAAGATAATAGAAAGCCCCCAAACATGTAATGGCGGTTAGACAAGAGGAAATACTGACACAGAAAGAAAATAGTATGAGCAAACGCTGGGGCCAAAACTATCTAAATAGAAAAGGACAGGAAGGGTACTTACTGCAATCTCAGAAAACCCTGAAAAACACCAACTCTACTAATTTCAAAATCACCTGAGATCACACGACCTCTACCACCTAAATTAATTCTCTGGTGTAACAAAATCAAGACAGCAGCCACTGAAAAAACTGGAAAAGCAAAAGTACAAAACTCAGTGGCTGAACAAACTGAGAGGGCAAAAGCCCCCGGAGGGGACCCAGAAGGCCCCCACAGAAGTGCAGGACAAAATGCAAAAATATAGCACAAACACAAAAGAAGAAAATGTCTTATCTGTTAGCAGGAGATGCAGACAGGACACAGCAGCCTACAAGGGAAACTGGAAAGAAGGATTCAGACCAGAACAATTGATCACCGGCAACCCTGATGGGAAAATGACTCCCTTATATAAGACCAGTCAGTAACACCTGATTCCCAGTCCTCACAATCTTCACTAGTACCGCTTGTAACCACCAGAGGGAGCCTCTGCTCAGAACTCATCTCAAACCGATTCACAACACTCATGGCTTTCATCACGCACCTTCATCACAGTTTGGAGATTTTTCTGAGAAGTAATCAATTCATCTTGTACCTGTGCAACCACTTTTTCTTGATCTTGCAAGGTACCATATACACTTTCCCTTTCACCTCGTGCTCTCTGGAGCAACTGCTGGAACCGCTCACGTTCCTGGCGAAGAGATACCACATCCAGTTCACACTGCTGAAGCCGCTCGCGTAATGTAACATTATCAGTCTTTATTTCTTTGGTGGAGACCTCAGGGAGACGCATCTTCTCCTGTAGCTGTTGGACGTCCTTTACGTCTTCGGCCCCTTCTTCAGGCTCTTCTGGTAGAACATGCTCAGAAGCCCTACCGTCAGTCCTACACTCCACCTCTTCAGGCACATTATTATGATATCCAATATCTCCATTTATTTCAACTTTCAAGTTCTCCTTGATAGCTGCATCTGTATACTCAGAACCCGCCTGGCTCTTCTCTTCCACCACGCTCTGCATCCCATCCGGGCTCCCGTGTATCTGCAGCGGCAACGGACCGACACATCGCTTCTCCCATTCGTTGGGACGTGGCTCAGATGCAGACTCCATGAAAGTGCGCCTGAGCTCACCAATGCCAGCCCGAACTTTGCGAGTTGCCGCTACTGATCCGGACAGTACACCATCCACGCCACTGTCTCTGACCGAAACAGATTCCTGGGCAGAGTCAGCCCCCACATCCTCAGTCTTGTTCCTCACAGCTGCACTTGAGACCTCAGCTTCTGATGAGGCATCTGGTTTGGTGTCTACCACTTCTATGGCTTTTTCCACCTCTGCAGCATTACCTTCAGAGTCCTTGGCATGATGCAGATCCACACCATACATTGATAACTTCTCATTTCCAACAGCATCCACTTGTGCTGTGTTCAGTTTCAGAGTCCTGCCTTTAAAGCTCAGCTCTCCTCCTTTCACCTTCGTCTTCACCAGGGAATCGGCCAACTGTAAAATATCTTCAGATGCCATCTTCTGTCCGGCTGTAAGGTCAGCACCAGCTTTCTTCTCAGGACCCTCAACCTCCTCTGCTACCATGCCTTCCTCATTTGCACTGGTTGCTTGATCGTCATCAGATGATTCACTATCACTACCACTATCCCTGTCTGACCCCTTTTTCTCAGCCACATCCGGCTCACTTTCAGGGTTATACACTTCATTTTCATTCACATCCTGCTCACTGCCAGGGTTATACAATTCATTCTCATTCACATCTTGATCTGGAACCTTAGTTAACATGTCATCCACAACATTAACTTCACCATCTGGTCCCTGGTTTCCCTCAGGTGGTCCCTCAAGTATGTGACTATGTGACAACCCCAGCACTATACTTCCATATAGCTCAGGTACTAGGAGCTGGCTCACGACCTCTCCCTGGACTTCAGTGTCCCTATACAACAGGTTATTGTTTATGGCAACATGAGGAAACCTCTCCTCAGAGCCAGGCTCTTGGGAAACCTCATTTAGAACCCTTATATTTTCCTGTGCCGTTTTAAGAGTGGGGTCTCTCCACTGCTCACTCTCAAAATTGTCACAGGACACAGGTAAGTCAGGGACACTCGGTTCCCGAGAATCACCATCCTCGTCTCCCAACATCACCTGCAAAAGAATTTCAACTCTATCACAGTCATCATCATTATCAATATCATTATCATGATTAGGATCAGTATCATCATCACTATCATGATCATCATCATTATCAGTATCAGCATCATTATCATGATCATCATTATCATCATCATTATCAGCATCATTATCATGATTATCATCATCATCATCATCATATAAGTTTAACGGCCCACTAGCATTGTGTTCCGCCCCTCGGGACTGCGCACCCTCAGTAGGAGCTTCATCACACTGTCCATCAGAAACATTTTTCCCCCAGAGATCCTTAGATCGGGGAAAGTCATTACCCAATATAACGGGTTGCACCAGGTTCTTCACTACCCCCACTTCATATGAAACCTCCCCGAGTTTGGGGACCAAGTCCACGGCAGTCTCTGGGTAGACTTTGGTGTCTCCATGGATGCACACCATACTCAGGTGCTTATCAGGGAAGAAGTCCCTATCAATCAGGCTGTCACATACGGAAGTCACTGGACTCTCTGAGTCCAAGAGGGCCTGTGCTGGGCAGTCATTTACAACCACCGGGACCCCTGTGGTCCAGTCTCTTCGGCTGAGGTGGACACACACACAGGCTCTGCGCAGGGAGAGAGGGATCCGCCAACATCACAACACATAGGCTCCCCCTCTATTGGACAGTTGGCTGCAATTTCACGACATCTCCAACACTGTCCATCACACTCTCCCACCCACACGACCCCAACAGCTGGAACGCTCTTACCGGGAGAGTTCGGCGTCCAGGAACTCTGAAGTGACGACCTCTCAGACGGCTGGTCACGGAGGCAGTCCTTGGTGGCGAAGGCCCTCTCCATCAGGCTGACCAGACGATTGGCGTCCTGGTGGTCTCCTTGTCCGACCTCTGGCTGTACCTCAGGAGGACGTGCTTGGGTGTAGCGGTCCACTATCACCTTTCCAACTCCATAATCAGGTTTGCTGACTGCAGACTCCCAACTGCATCTCCAGTCATGAACTCCCCTGGCACGGGCTGTCACCGTAACACCCAGCCGGGTAAGAATCTCCGCTTTCAGCTTGGCATAGTCTTGGCTGTCCTGCTCGCTCAGGTCAGCATAGGCCCTTTGTGGTTCTCCAATCAGATAGGGTGCGACCATCATGGCCCATTCAGATAGGGGCAGATTCTCCTTCTCTGCCAGTCCCTCAAACCTAGTGAGATATACCTCCAAATCGTCACGAGGTGTCATCTTTTTCAGGGACCGTCTTACCGCCTTCTTTACAGCGGACAATGCAGGCGACTTTGCAACATTACTTTGGGACGATGCGCTGCAAGTCTTTTGTAGTGCTGCAACTTGCTCAAAAAACAACCGGTTATTCTCCTGCTGCTGCAGGAATTGCTGCTGGGCCTGCTGCATGCGCTGCTGGTGCTGCAGGCGCTGCCGCTCCATGCTCTGCTGCATGCTCCGCTGGGCCTGGACCAGGTACTCAACGAGCTCCTCCACACTGCCGGACTTATCTGTCTCAACCACGGCAGTCTTATGTTGCACATTAACTTGCGCCATTTGTTCAAACAGCGCCTCCATGCTGTCATCCATGCTGTCAGACTTCTCTGTCTCAACAACGGCAGTCTTCACTCAAGACATACACACTCCACAGTCTTTTCCACAGAAAATTCAGCCTTGCTGTGCAGACACTTTTTTTTTTTTTTTCTCTGCAAACTCTATTAGGGCCACTGTCTCTTTAAGACTGCTCCAACAGACGTTTCTCCTTTATTGACACACTTTTTTTTTTTTTTTTCTTTGCAAAGTCTATTAGGGCTACTGTCTCTTTAAGACTGCTCCAATCAGACGTTTTTGCTGACACACTTTTTTTTTTCTCTGCTGCTGCTTCAACAGACTTCACCTTTATTGCTGTCTCTCGCCACTGTGCTGCACGCACATTCCAGCACCAATTGTATCAGCCACTGTGCTGCACACACATTCCAGCACCAATTGTATCAGCCACTGTGCTGCCCCAGCATTCTCGGCCAATTGTAAGCTTTTCAGGGGATATAGCTCTGGGATCGCCGTCCGGGTAGACAGAGTGGCACGGAAAGAGACCATTCACAGACAGTAGTTCTGTTAAAAACTGGCCGCAACCAGTTTTATTAAAGTCCACAGCAAACAGAACATAATCAAAACCAAATCATAAACATAAAGCCTGGGCTTGTCCAGCCACTAATTACACTTAGATAGATTTCCCTTTCTATCCGGGTCCAGGCTCTAACAGCCTGTGCCCAAAACAACACATATGTTCAGCATTTACCAGCGTGGAGTTTCACAGAGTCTCCTCCTTGTGTCTGAAGGCACCTTCAACGTCCAGACTTGAGAGAGCTCCCCTCCTATTCAGCAGCTATCCGCATGGATTCTCACAGAGACTACTCCTGTGTCCGGGGTGCATCGAGCCCCAGACTGAGACAGCTCATACTCCTGGAGACACCTTCTGTGCCTGGACCCCTCCTGTGTCCAGACTAAGCGAGCTCTCTGACTGTGTTCGCCGACACCTACTTCTGGTCTCCTAATTAACAGCTGAATGGTTTCAGGCCTGAGCTGCAAGTGTGTACTGAATGTAAGGTGTAGTGACCTTTCTCTACCACTAGGTTTACAAAGCCACACATTTCCCTTATACCATACAGCACAGTACCTAGGTGAAATGTACACCCCATTCGACACATATTCCTTCACTGTCTCACAATATATATATATATAATATATATAGGTCATACACTTCTACATAGTATAATATACATAGTATATTACACTTATCGTACACTTCTACATAGTATAATAAAATCACACTGACAGCTCACAAAACACTATATATATACACATAGAATACATATATATATACATGTCATTGTGACATATATATATATTTATAGTTCATACACTTCTACATACTGTAATAGCCGCTAATTCAATTGCCGGCTTTTGTGAAATTACAGACCCGACATGAAATGACACATGGTTTACATACAGTTAACCATGTCATTTCATGTAGTTTGATATATGGTTTTCACTAACAATGACATGAGTGTATGTATGCAAAATTTCACACATGTAGGGGTTAATTAAAGGTGTAAATTCGTTGAAAAAAAATGCGTGGGTTCCCGCGCTATTTTCTCAACCAAACAGACAAAGCCAGCGAGTGGGGGCAGATAATAATAGCCTAGGGAGGGTGCATTTATTTTGTGCCCCCCCCCCTGGCTAATAACATCTGCCCCCAGCCACCCCAGAAAAGGCAAATCTATAATTGGATGCGCCCTTTCTGGCACTTTGCCCGTCTATTCCCATTGCCCTGTAGCGGTGGCGAAGGGGTTAATAAAGGGTTAAAGTCACCTTGCTATTGAAAGGTGACTTTAAGCCAGGTTAATAATTGAGAGCTGTCAATTAGACAACTATCAATTATTAATCCTATTGTATGAAAGAAAAATAAAACACACACACTTTAATAAAAAATCATTTTAATGAAATAATCAGTTTTTTACCATGTTTTATTTTCCTGGTAAATCCATGCAAAGCCCTTGTTCACCTGTAATAAAAATAAAATAATAAAGCAACATTATTCTTACCTATCCGGTGCTCTGTCAGGTCCCACGCTGTAATCCTTCACAAAGGGTTAAGTGGGTTACAGCAAGCAGTGCAGCTAATACTGGCTGCTGAGCTGTAACCCCCTGAATGAATGAGTTCCTCTCTCAGCGACAGGAGAGGAAGTGATTAGTGTGGGAAGCGTAATTGATTGCTTCCCACTTTCACTTCAGGTCCGCCGGGGACACCCCACAGCAGCAGTGACGTCAGAGGGAATCCCAGCTGACCTGAAGTGAAAGTGGGAAGCAATCAATTAAGCTTCCCAGCTCATCACTTCCTCTCCTGTCAGCCGGGAGAGGAACTCCTTCATCCGGGGATTACAGCTGAGCAGGCAGCATTAACTGCGCTGCTTGGCTGCAACCTGTTAACCCTTTCTGATGGATTACAGCGTGGGACCTGACTGTGCGTCGGATAGGTAAGAATAATGTTGCTTTTTTATTTATTTTTGTTACAGGAGAACAAGGGAATCGGATGGATTTACCAGGAAAATAAAAGATGGTCAAAAACTGTTTCTTTATTTCATTAAAATCATTTATAATTAATGTGTGTGTGTTTTTTTTCCTTCATACAATAGGATTAATAATTGAGAGTTGTCTAATAGACAACTCTCAATTATTAACCTGGCTTAAAGTCACCTTTCAGTAGCAAGGTGGCTTTAACCCCTTATTAACCCATTAGCCACCGCTACAGGGCAATGGGAATAGACGGGCAAAGTACCAGAAAGGGCGCATCTAATTATAGATTTGCCTTTTCTGGGGTGGCTGGGGGCAGATGTTAGTAGCCAGGGGGGTCACAAAATAAATGCACCCTCCCTTGGCTTATATTATCTGCCCCCACTCGCTGGCTTTGTGTATCTGGTTGAGAAAATAGAGCGGGAGCCCACGCATTTTTTTTAAACGAATTTACACCTTTAATTAACCCCTACATGTGTGAAATTTTGCACACATACACTCATGCAATTGTTAGTGAAAACCATATATCAAACTACATGAAATGACATGGTTAACTGTATGTAAACCATGTATCATTTCATGTCGGGCCTGTAATTTCACAAAAGCCGGCAATTGAATTAACGGCTATTGTACTATGTAGAAGTGTATGAACTATAAATATATGCATATATATATATATATGTTTCACAATGACATGTGTGTATGTATATATATATGTATTCTATGTGTATATACCTAGTGTTTTGTGAGCTGTCACTGTGATTTTACTGTTTAGCCGGGGATGATTTGCCGGCTTTTCAAAGGACACTGGTGCGTATAAATCGGACAGCACTTGCATGGTGCGAGTGCTGTCCGATTTTTTATCGCATCCATTGACTTGCATTAGCGATTATCATGCCAAAATCGCTTCAAATCGCAGCTTGCTGCGATTTTTTTCTCAGACCGATTTCAGGTGAGAAAAAAAATCGCAAATGAGATGTCACCTATTGAATAACATTGGTCCGATTGCAATTCGATTTTTTATCGGCTTGCAATCGTCCGTTTTCGGCTCCAGTGAGTATGAGCCCTATGGCTGAACACCAGCAGTGGGTGATAATACAGAAGTGGTGACGTGTCTCTATTATACTTTTCCTCTGAATGTTCCACTCCTGGTTTTGGCTTACAAATACTGATGTAAAATACTGACCGTGTGAACGTGGCCTTAGAGTTATGCTGTGGTCTGGGAAGTTTTTTGTTTGCTCTAACTTGAAGTCTATATTTATTTTGAGGTTAGGACGGAGTGCTGATTAAGTGGTCTGGTTTGAGGTGCTCTTTATTTAGGGGTCCGGTCTGATGCATTTTGAGGGTTTAAACTAAAGTCTAAATTATTTCGGGGTCTAGTATGATTTATTGAAAGAGATTGGTCTGAGGTGTGAATTATTTAGAGTTTGGTTTTAAGTCTGAAATATATGGGTAGTCTGATTTATTTAAAGGGGTTGTCCACTATTTTAATCCTAATATTGAACAACATTGTGAAATGGAGTAAAAAAAATGTAAAGTCCTGCCTCTAAAAAATGAAATCACATGTGATCATATGTTATATGTGCCCCAAAATGGTTGTAATGAAAAACAAAACTACAGCTCATCCTATGAAAAAATAACAGCCCTGTCAATGGAAAAGCGAAAAATGATAACAATATAAAGACACAAATACTGATGATTTTTAAATGTGCCAACATAGTAAAACTTATCATATAAAATTAAATTTAGAAATGCCATAATCACACTGACTGCAAATAAAGTTAACATCTGAACGACATGTGAAAACAATTCAGAATTGCTGTTTTTTCATTGCTTCCCCAAGATAAATCAAGGAGGGAAGTTATTATGATTTTCAAAGTCAGTTTTGCTTTTGGCTTCATTGCCTTTATATGAACCAAATTTATCAGTGTCGCACAGTTTTTAATAATTGTATGTGACTAACCATGAGTAAGAGCTGTGCACATAAGTGGGTCTGAAATACATAGCACATTGGCCAACATTTATTCAGGATGTCCTGCTTTATCTTTTTAATCTTGAATTATTAAAGTATGTTGTTTTACGAAGATAACAATTGGGTGGCAATTATAGTATGGCATTATACCCCTCCTAGGGGACAATATGTGTTTTCCTGTATGCCTCATTTTGTGGCACCGTTTTTCTGGCATAATAACAGGTAAGTTTATCACTTCTGATGAAGCTTTGATAGGGGAAACACGTCAGTTGAATTCTGGAATTAGTAATTTTTTAGTTGAATACTGGAATTAGTGCTGGTTATATCTTTGTTACAAGAGTATAGGAAGTTTTTTGTTTTATATGCTACATATTTCTTGCATTAACCACCCAGTTACCGTGTATTGTACCATTAAGACATGTGGAAAGAATTTATTCGATGTTATCAATACCAGTATTAGCTATGGTTTAGGTGACATTTATTGCTAATATTGGTTAAATAATATTGGCTACTAGGTCGGTGGTGATTCTACCTATGATAACTGTACAGTTATTTAACTATCAGATTAATTTGCATATTTGCATGTAAGCACTTGGCACTTTATACCATTATTTGCTGGTTTGTGGTATTTTTCAGCACAGTGCACCATTATAATCACCTTTTCAAATTGATCAAAATTTTGCCACTTTATCTTTAAACATTAATGATTCTTGTTCATGGTAATTAGATTGTTTAGGGCCCAATAGGGTCAGCGAGTCAGTCGGTGAGCGGGGGCGCCAATTTTGCATTTATGGTGCCAACCTCTGCTGCAAAGGCAGGGTGTGACAGTTCTATAATAGGTCTTTTCTATCTACTTATATTATACTTTATTATCATTTTTCCCTGACCTATTTTAACCTTGGATTGGTCTTGGTGGTGTGAAGGAGAGAATGGCTAATGAAATCAATTATTAACCTAACATACACTAGTAATATATGTAGTGTGGCAAGATGGCGTCTACATCCTGGAACTATCCCTGGAATCCTTGGAATGTGAGGTGGATACACTGAAGAACACATATAGAATAGACCTAGCACATAACTAACACAGACTGATGCAATGGCTGCTGAGAAGCTGTGCAATGCCCTCTTCCTGCCTGCTACATGATCTTTTGCTTTATACTAATAAAGTGCAGTTCTGTGACAGCTCTTGCCGAGAGGGGAGCGCACATCTGGCCCTGTGTCCGGTGTCTTTCTTCTATGCATGCACTTGGCTCATATTTATCAGGTCAGGGACAGGCAGTCACTAATATCTCACCTTAAGAGATCACCCCAACAGTGGTAGTTATATACAGTTTTCTATGATATGTTAGATAATATTTTAAAGATTATCAATGAAAGTTGTTTTTTTACACTATGTTTTTTTCAGTAAATAATTTTTATGGCAATCCTCTTCTCCCAGACCCTGCAGGGTACTCTCCTCTCCACCTCTTGACTCCAGCATTTACCTGTGACTCACGGTTAAGAAGCTATCAAGACCTTTTATCGTCTAGTGATAGAGAATGTGTAACTAGCAAGAAAGGTTGAATTTTATGAACCTATGTTGTTTTTCCATCTAGAGTATGAAAGTAACTTTATAACTATTTAACTTTTTGTAGGATATAGCCACATGTACAAGCTGAGAAGCAACTACTCACAACTGAAGGGAATTTGTCAGTAGGATCAATTCTCCTATGCCGTTTATATACAATTAGGAGATTAGTATCTGATACACTGCCGCTCTTGTAAGTTTTCCAACCTACAAAGAATGGAGAGGTCTGTAATTTTTATCGTGAGATTTTAGATTCTGTGAGAGACAGAATCTAAAAATGAAAACCCGAAAATCACATTGTATGTTTTTTTAATAATTAAATTGTGTTTTATTGCATGAAATAAGTATTAGATCACTTACCAATCAGCAAGAATTCTGGCTCTCGCAGACATATTATTTTTTCTTTAAGAAACCTCCTACTCTGCACTTATTACTTATTATAAACTGCACTTGATTGAATTCGTTACTTGCATAAAAGACATCTGTCCACACACTCAATCAATAATACTCTAACCTCTCCACCATGACCAAGATCAAAAAGCTGTCTCAGGACACCAGGGACAAAATTGTAGACCAGCATAAGGCTGGGATGGGCTACAGGATAATAGGCAAGCAGCTTGGTGAGAAGGTAACAATTGTTGACACAGTTATTAGAAAATGGAAGAAACACAAGATGACTGTCAATCTTCCTTGGTCTGGGGCTCCCTGCAAGATCTCACCTCTTGGGGTAAGGATGATTCTGAGAAAGGTCAGGAATCAGCCCAGAACTACAAGGGAGAACCTGGTCAATGACCTGAAGAGAGCTGGGACCACAGTCTCAAACATTACTGTTAGTAACACACTACGCCAGGGGTCTCAAACTGCATTTCTTGAGGGTCGCAAACCGTGCGTGTTTTCAAGATTTCCTTAGCATTGCACTAGGTGCTGGAATCATTATCTGTGCAGGTGATTAAATTATCACCTGTGCAATACAAGGAAATCCTGAAAACATGACCTGTTTGCGGCCCTTGAGGAATGCAGTTTGAGACCTCTGCACTAAGCCATCATGTATTAAAATCCTGCAGGGCACACCAGGTCTCCCTGCTCATGCCAGTATATGTCCAGGTCCTTTTGAAGTTCCCCAATGACCATCTGGAGGATCCAGAGGAGGCATGGGAGAAGGTCATGTGGTCAGATGAGATCAAAACAGAACTTTTTGGTATCAGCTCCAATTGCCGTGCTTGGAGGAATAAGAAGGATGAGTACAACCCCAAGAACACCATCCCAACCGTGAAGCATGTGGGGGAAGCATTACACTTTAGGGGTGCTTTTCTGGAAAGGGAACAGGATGACTGCATTGCATTGATGGGAGGATAGATGGGGTTATGTATCCAAAAATTTTGGTCAACAACTTCCTTCTCAGTAAGATCGTGGGTCGTGGCTGGGTCTTCCAGCATGACAATGACAAGAAACACACAGCCAGGGCAATTAAGGAGTGACTCCATAAGAAGCATTTCAAGGTCCTGGAGTGGCCTAGCCAGTCTCCAGACTTGAACCTAATAGAAAATCTTTGGAGGGAGCTGAAACTCAATGTTGACCAGCAACAGCCTGAAAACCTGAAATATCTGGTGAATATCTGTATGGAGGAGTGGGCCAAAGTCCCTGCTTCAGTGTGTGCAAACTTGGCCAAGAACTACGGTAAACGTCTGACCTCTGTAATTTCTAACAAAGGTTTCTGTACCAAATATTAAGTTTTGAGAACATGTGAAAACAGACAGTCTGCAGGTGCGCCAGCTAAGCGTGAGTGTTAATATGCAAATGGAAGTCCAATGCTGCTCCAGCCCGGTGCCTCAGATAAGGAACAATGTTGAACAAGATGCTAAAAAAAAACCCGGTCAGCAGGGCGCAAAGGACAAGAGTCTTCTTAACGGATAAATGTCTTCATTTATTAAAATAATGATAAAATAAAATGAATCCACAACACGTTTCAACGGAGTAAATCCGTCTTCCTCAGGTGGCATGATGAATATTAAATTTTGTTTTTTTTAATTGTATCAAATACTTATTTCATGCAATAAAATGCAAATTAATTATGTAAAACTCATATAATGTGATTTTCTGGATTTTTTTTTAGATTCTTTCTCTCACAGTCGAAGTGTATCTACGATAAAAGTTACAGACCTCTCCTCGTTATAGGTGGGAAAAGTTGGAAAATCTGCAGTGTATCAAGTAATTATTTTCCCCACTGTAGGTATGCAGGTCATAGGAAGCTGAATAAAATGATCCCTTGATGACTGCAATCTGATGTCTTATTCCAGATAAATAATATAATTTCAAATATGTAAATGAGCTGTACCAGGCTATGGGCCAGACACTGATCTGCAGGAGAATCTGCCTCCAGAACTAACATGAGTATATACTCATGTATAAGCCGACCCGTGTATAAGCCGACCCCCCTAATTTTGCCACAAAAAACTTGGAAAACGTATTGACTCGCGTATAAGCCGGGTGTATAAGTTGCCGTCCTGCTCTGTGCTCCCCCATCCAGCTCTGTGCACCCTGTTATGTTACGGTAGCTGAGGAGTGCAGGTAAAAAAAAGGCAATACACCAGAGAGGTTGGAATCTATGAGATTGCAGTACCCTGACTAACCACCACAACTAGAGGCAGCCGTGGAGCGTTCCTACGTTGGTCCTAGACGCCTCGTCACAGCCTGAGAAACTAACTACACCTAAAGATAGAAATAGGAAAGCTATCTGCCCCGGAGCAGACCCCAAAGATAATAGAAAGCCCCCAAACATGTAATGGCGGTTAGACAAGAGGAAATACTGACACAGAAAGAAAATAGTATGAGCAAACGCTGGGGCCAAAACTATCTAAATAGAAAAGGACAGGAAGGGTACTTACTGCAATCTCAGAAAACCCTGAAAAACACCAACTCTACTAATTTCAAAATCACCTGAGATCACACGACCTCTACCACCTAAATTAGTTCTCTGGTGTAACAAAATCAAGACAGCAGCCACTGAAAAAACTGGAAAAGCAAAAGTACAAAACTCAGTGGCTGAACAAACTGAGAGGGCAAAAGCCCCCGGAGGGGACCCAGAAGGCCCCCACAGAAGTGCAGGACAAAATGCAAAAATATAGCACAAACACAAAAGAAGAAAATGTCTTATCTGATAGCAGGAGATGCAGACACGACACAGCAGGCTACAAGGGAAACTGGAAAGAAGGATTCAGACCAGAACAATTGATCACCGGCAACCCTGATGGGAAAATGACTCCCTTATATAAGACCAGTCAGTAAACACTGATTCCCAGTCCTCACAATCTTCACTAGTACCGCTTGTAACCACCAGAGGGAGCCTCTGCTCAGAACTCATCTCAAACCCATTCACAACAGTACCCCCCCCTTGAGGAGGGGTCACCGAACCCTCATTTGAGCAACCAGGTCGGTCAGGATGAGTTCTATGATAAGCATGGATAAGTCTCCTAGCATGGATGTCCGAAGCAAACACTCAAGAATTGTCTTCCTGACCATAACCTCTCCATTTAACCAAATACTGGAGTCTTCGTCTAGAAAAACGAGAATCCAATATTTTCTCAACCACATACTCCAGATTGCCCTCAACCAAAACAGGGTCAGGAGGCACAGCAGCAGGAACCACTGGCTCAACAAACCTCTTCAACAAGGACTTGTGGAACACGTTATGGATCTTAAATGTCCCTGGAAGAAGCAAACGAAAAGAAACAGGATTAATAATCTCCATGATCTTATAAGGTCCAATGAACCTAGGCTTAAATTTAGGAGATGCTACTCTCATAGGAATATTCTTTGAGGACAACCAGACCAAGTCCCCCACTTTAAACCGAGGACCATCAGTCCTATGCCGGTTAGCAAACCGCTGGGCCTTCTCCTGAGAGAGGGACAACCTCTCCACTACCTGGTCCCAAATCTGTTGCATACGCTCAACAACAGAGTCAACACGTGGACAGACAGAAGCTTCCGTCTGTCCTGAAGAAAATCGAGGGTGAAACCCAGAATTACAGAAAAACGGAGACATCAAAGTGGCAGAGCTAGCCCTATTATTAAGAGCAAACTCAGCCAAAGGCAAAAAAGAGACCCAGTCATCCTGATCAGCAGACACAAAGCATCTTAGATAAGTCTCCAATGTCTGGTTTGTTCTCTCAGTTTGACCATTGGTCTGAGGATGAAATGCCGAGGAGAAAGACAATTGAACACCTAGTTTAGAACAAAAAGTCCTCCAAAATCTGGAAACAAACTGGACTCCTCTGTCAGACACAATGTTCTCAGGAATGCCGTGTAAACGAACCACGTGCTGAAGGAACAACGGCACCAATTCAGAGGAGGAAGGCAACTTAGGTAATGGCACAAGATGTATCATTTTGGAAAACCTATCACAAATTACCCAGATGGTGGTCATTCTCTGAGAAACAGGAAGATCGGAAATGAAATCCATAGAGATATGGGTCCATGGTCTCTTGGGCACAGGTAATGGCACCAACAAACCACTAGAGCGAGAGCAAGTCCCGCAGGACTGCACAAATTCCCTGACATCGCGAGACAAGGTAGACCACCAAAAGGACCGACTAACCAAGTCTCTGGTACCAAAAATTCCGGGATGCCCAGCCAATGCGGAACAATGAATCTCAGACATCACACTCTTTTTCCATTGGTCCGGAACAAACAATTTTCCAACAGGGCAGCGCTTGGGCCTATCCTCCTGACACCCCTCCAGAGCAAGTCTCAAATTGGGCGAGATGGCGGAAAGAACTACACCCTCTTTCAAAATAACAGAAGGATCAGATAACTCAGGAGAGTCCGCAAGGAAACTCCTCGAGAGGGCATCCGCCTTAACATTCTTAGTGCCAGGAAGAAAGGAAACCACAAAATTAAAACGTGTGAAAAACAAGGCCCACCTGGCCTGTCTAGGATTGAGTCGCTTGGCAGATTCCAGATAGACCAGATTCTTATGGTCCGTAAGGACCACCACCTGATGTTTGGCTCCTCCAGCCAATGTCTCCACTCTTCAAAAGCCCACTTCATGGCCAATAACTCCCGATTACCAACGTCATAATTACGTTCAGTAGGAGAAAATTTTCGAGAGAAAAAGGCACAAGGGTTATTTTTAGAGGTCTCTGGATCTTTTTGGGACAAAACGGCACCTGCCCCAATTTCAGAGGCATCAACCTCCACCTGAAATGGCAGAGAAACATCAGGCTGCCGTAGAACAGGAGCAGAAGTGAATCTCTGCTTAAGTTCCTGAAATGCAGAGACTGCCTCAGGAGGCCAATTCACCACATCAGAACCCTTTCTGGTCAAATCAGTTAATGTTTAACAATAACCGAGAAATTACCAATAAATTTACGATAAAAATTGGCAAAACCCAAAAATCTCTGAAGAGCCTTTAATGAAGTAGGTTGGACCCAATCACAGATGGCCTGAACCTTGACCGGGTCCATTTCAATAACAGATGGGGACAAAATGAATCCCAGAAATGAGATCTTCTGTACGCCAAAAAGACACTTTGATCCCTTCACATACAGAGCATTCTCTCTCAAAATCTGGAATACAGTTCGAACATGTTTCACATGAGAGTCCCAGTCATTAGAAAAAATCAAGATATCATCCAAATAAACAATCAGAAATTTGTCCACAAAATCCCTGAAAATGTCATTCATGAAGGACTGGAAGACGGAAGGAGCATTAGTGAGCCCAAAGGGCATCACTAGGTACTCAAAATGCCCTTCAGGGGTATTGAATGCCGTCTTCCATTCATCCCCGTGCTTAATGCGAATAAGGTTATACGCCCCCTGAGGTCAAGCTTGGTAAACCAAGTAGCGTTTTTCACCCTGGAAAACAGGTCAGAAATCAAGGGTAACGGGTATTGATATTTCACAGTAATATTGTTCAAGAGACGATAATCAATACACGGCCTTAATGAACCATCTTTTTTGGCCACAAAGAAAAAACCGGCACCTAAGGGTGAAGAGGATGGTCTGATATGACCCTTCTCCAATGATTCCTTGATATAAGACCGCATAGCGTCATGTTCAGGTACAGATAAGTTAAAAAGGCGACCTTTAGGGAATTTACTACCCGGCACTAATTCAATAGCGCAGTCATAGCTCCTATGGGGAGGCAAGGATGCAGATTTACTTTCGCTAAACACATCAGAAAAATCAAACAAAAAGTCAGGAACATCCTGGGCCTGGGGGGAGGCAGAAAAAACAGGAGTGTTGGTATTAACACATTGGCAGCCCCAACTGGTTACAGACACAGATTTCCAATCCAAAACAGGATTATGAGACTGTAACCAAGGGAAACCCAGCACGATAATGTCATGCAGATTATATAGAACCAAAATTTGCAGCACTCCTGGTGATCAGGTTCAACCCTCATTATCACCTGAGTAGAAAACTGGGGTTTATTCTCAGCCAAAGGGGTAGAATCGATCCCCAGTAGGGGAATAGACTTCTGTAGGGGTATCAAGGGAAACCCACAACGTTTAGCAAAATCATAATCCATCAGGTTAATAGCTGCTCCAGAATCAACAAAAGCCTGAGCAGAAAATGAGGACAGAGAGCATATCAGAGTGACAGTTAATAAAAACTTAGTCTGAACACTACCCAAGACAACTGAGCGTGCAAAACGTCTTCCCCGCTTAGGGCAGACTGAAATAGCATGAGAGGCATCACCACAGTAGAAACATAACCCATTGCGCTTTCGAAA
>JARQOD010000005.1:76142138-76167884 GCA_033576555.1 Oophaga sylvatica
TTTTAATAGGAACCATTCATACAAACATAGTGTTATGAATGTGCTAGAAATGAATTCTGAGCAGAAGCTCCCTCTGGTGGTTACAAACAGTACTGAACTATTCAATGAAGATTGTGAAGATTGGAGATCAGGTGTTACTGACTGGTCTTATATAAGGGAGGTTCCCTCCCATCAGGGTTGCCGGTGATCAATTGTTCTGGTCTCATCTTTGATTCCTGTTCTCTTTGTAGCTTGCTGTTTCGTGCCTGCATCTTCTGCTAACAGATAAGACATTTTCTTCTTTTAGTTTTTTGTGCTTGCTTTTTGCATTTTGTCCTGCACTTCTGTGGGGTCTGCCGGGTTCCCTTCCGGGGGCTTGTGCTCCTCTCAGTTTAGTTCAGCCACTGTTGTTTGTTCATTTGCCTTTTCCAGTTTTTTCAGTGGCTGCTGTTTAGTTTTGTTACACCAGAGAACTAATTTAGGTGGTAGAGGTCGTGTGATCTCAGGTGTTTTTGTAATTAGTAGTGTTGGTACTTTTCAGGGTTTTTTGGGATTGCAGTAAGTGTCCTTCCTATCCTTTTCTATTTAGGAAGTTTGGGCCCCAACGTTTGCTCATACTATTTTCTGTCTGTGTCTGTGTATTTCCTCTTGTCTAACTGCCATTACATGTTTGGGGGCTTTCTATGTTCTTTGGGGATCTGCTCCGGGGCAGATAGTTTTCCTCTTTCTGTCTTTAGGTGTAGTTAGCTTCTCAGGCTGTGACGAGGCGTCTAGGACCAACATAGGTACGCTCCACGGCTGCCTTTAGTTGTGGTGGTTAGTCAGGGTACTGCAATCCCATAGATTCCAACCTCTCTGGTGTATTTCCTTTTTGCCTGCTCTCCTCAGCTACCAAATCATAACAGTATCACCGGCCCAAAAACTGATATTTGTATGGTACTCACAGAAGGGAAAAATAGTGTTAAAGAAAGAAGATTGTCAGAGTTGTCAGAGATTTTTTTTTTTTGAACGCCTTTGGAGAAAAACCCGCACTCCAGAAGACTTCATCCACTTTAAATTCATGTTAAGAACTTATAATGCTGCCCTTCACCTCGCCAAACAGACCTACTTCACCACCCTGATCTCCTCACTAGCCAACAACCCCAAGAAACTTTTTGACACTTTTCACTCCCTCCTCAGGCCAAAAGCACAAGCCCCTATCACAGACATTTGTGCTGACAACCTGGCCTCCCATTTTATAGAAAAAATAGATACTATCCGTCAGGAAATCTGCTCTCAACCACCAAGGGCTGTGACTCCCATCCCACCCTGCTGTTCCCCTGGCTCACTTTCCACATTTGATCCCATCACAGAAGAAGAAATCTCCAGACTCCTCTCTTCCTCTCGTCCGACTACATGCACTACCGACCCCATTCCCTCACATCTCCTCCAGTCTCTCTCTCCAGTTATCACAACTCACCTAACTAAAATCTTTAATCTCTCACTCTCCTCTGGCATTTTCCCATCCTCCTTCAAACACTCCATCATTACTCCACTACTAAAGAAACCCGCTCTCGACCCTTCCTGCACAAACAACTACAGACCGGTCTCCAATCTCCCCTTCATCTCTAAACTCTTGGAGCTCCTAGTCTACTCCCGCCTCACCCGTTACCTCTCCTCTTACTCCCTTCTAGACCCTTCACAGTCCGGCTTCCGCCCCCTACATTCGACTAAAACTGCACTCATCAAAGTGACCAATGACCTTCTTACAGCAAAACGTAATGGTGACCACTCTCTGCTCATTCTTCTCGACCTTTCTGCAGCTTTCAAAACGGTTGACCACCATCTCCTACTGTCTAGGCTCCAGTCACTAGGTATTAAGGACACTGTTCTCTCCTGGTTCTCCTCCTATCTTTCTAACCGCTCCTTCAGTGTTTCGTTCTCTGGCTCCACATCATCTCCTCTTCCTCTCACTGTCGGTGTACCCCAGGGCTCAGTCCCCTTCTCTTCTCTCTCTACACGGCCCCAATTGGACAGACCATCAGCAGATTTGGCTTTCAGTACCATCTTTATGCTGATGACACACAACTATACACGTCATCCCCCGACCTTACCCCCGCTGTACTACAGAACGCCACCGACTGTCTGTCCGCAGTCTCCAACATCATGTCCGCTCTCTTTCTGAAACTTAACCTCTCCAAAACTGAACTTCTTCTGCTGCCTTCGTCTACTAACCTCCCTAAATTTGACTTATCCCTCTCCGTGGACGGCACCATAATAACACCCCAGCAGCAGGCTCGCTGTCTGGGGGTTATGTTTGACACCAATCTCTCCTTCACCTCCCATATACAATCTCTTGCCCCCTCTTGCCGCCTACACCTAAAGAACATCTCTAGAATCCGCCCTTTTCTCACCAAGGAAACAACAAAAACCCTCACTGTAGCATTGATCCACTCCCGCCTGGACTACTGCAATGCTCTATTACTTGGCCTCCCCATTACTCGACTATCCCCTCTCCAGTCCATCCTTAATGCAGCAGCCAGGGTAATCCATCTGGCTAATCGGTACTCGGACGTGTCCGCTCTTCGCCAGTCCTTACACTGGCTGCCCATTCATTATAGGATCCAATTCAAAGTACTGGTCTCACCCACAAAGCTCTCCACAGTGCAGCACCCCCCTACATCTCCTCCCTCATTTCTATCTATCGGCCTAACCGACTGCTGCGCTCTGCAAACGACCTTCGACTAACCTCTGCACTAATCCGTACTTCCCACTCCCGACTCCAAGACTTCTCCTCTGGAATGCTCTACCCCAAGAAATTAGGACTATCCACAATTTGCATGGTTTCAGGCGCTCCCTCAAAACACATTTGTTCAGAGCGGCCTATCACATTCACTAATCAAAGTCATTCTATGTGTAAGTGTGTGTGTGTAGCCCATTCACTATCTCCATCCATCCCTCACTCCCTCAAGATGGCTGGACCATCATTGCAAATACACCATGTATATAAACACCTGTACTTTGTATCTCCCCCACCTCATTGTAGATTGTAAGCTCTCACGAGCAGGGGCGGCTTATTTTGCTTTAATTATTGTATTGTTAACGTTGTTACTTATGACTTGTGTTCTGAAACTGTTAAACTGTAAAGCGCTGCGGAATATGTTGGCGCTATATAAATAAAGATTATATTATTATTATTATTATTTTTTTCCCTCTGTTTCTCTGAATGCTGAGGAGGATTTTTTTTTTCCTCTCAATGGAGTTTGCACAGTTGTCTGGCCGTGTGGATCAGCTTGCCACTGAAGTTCGGAGTATTGCTACCTATCTTGCAGGGTTGCCTGTTGTGGAACCTAGGATTCCCATGCCAGATTTGTTTTTAGGGGATCGAGCTAAATTTCTGAATTTCAAAAATAACTGTAAGTTGTTTTTTGCCTTGAAATCTAAGTCCTCAGGGAATGCAGCACAGCAGGTTCAAATTGTCATCTCTCTCCTGCGCGGCGATCCTCAGGATTGGGCTTTTTCCCTGACACCTGGGGATCCTGTTTTGAGTAATGTTGATGCATTTTTTCAGGCTCTGGGGTTATTGTACGATGAGCCTAATGTCACTGATCAAGCTGAAAAAGCCTTGTTGGCATTAAATCAGGGGCTTGAGGACGCTGAGTTATACTGTCAGAGATTCCGAAGGTGGGCAGTCCTGACCAAATGGAATGACGATGCTTTGGCAGCCCTTTTTCGGAAGGGTCTGTCAGAGAATGTAAAGGATGTTATGGTGGGATTCCCTGTCCCCTCTGGTCTCAATGATTCTATGTCATTAGCGATTCAAATTGACAGACGTTTGCGTGAGCGTAAAGGTATGCGTGGAACAGTGTTGCCTTGTGAACCAGCTTCTGAACCCATGCAGTGTGATAGAGTGGCTTCTGGGGCACAGCGTCATGAGTTTCGAAAACGCAATGGGTTATGTTTCTACTGTGGTGATGCCTCTCATGCTATTTCAGTCTGCCCTAAGCGGGGAAGACGTTTTGCACGTTCACTTGTCTTGGGTAGTGTTCAGACTAAATTTTTGTTGACTGTTACCCTGATTTGCTCCCTGTCCACATTTTCTGCTCAGGCTTTTGTTGATTCGGGAGCAGCTATTAACCTGATGGATTTTGATTTTGCTAAACGTTGTGGGTTTCCCTTGATACCCCTACGGAAGTCTATTCCCCTACTGGGGATCGATTCTACCCCTTTGGCTGAGAATAAACCTCAGTTCTCTACTCAGGTGATAATGAGGGTTGAACCAGATCATCAGGAGAGTTGCAAATTTTTGGTGCTGTATAATCTGCATGACATTATCGTACTGGGTTTCCCTTGGTTACAGTCTCATAATCCTGTTTTGGATTGGAAATCTGTGTCTGTAACCAGTTGGGGCTGCCAATGTGTTAATACCAACACTCCTCTTTTTTCTGCCTCCCCCCTAGGCTCAGGATGTTCCTGACTTTTTGACTGATTTTTCTGATGTGTTTAGCGAAAGTAAATCTGCATCCTTGCCCCCCCATAGGAGCTATGACTGCGCTATTGAATTAGTGCCTGGTAGTAAATTCCCTAAAGGTCACCTTTTTAACTTGTCTGTACCTGAACATGACGCTATGCGGTCTTATATCAAGGAGTCATTGGAGAAGGGTCATATCAGACCATCCTCTTCACCCTTGGGTGCCGGTTTTTTCTTTGTGGCCAAAAAGGATGGTTCATTAAGGCCGTGTATTGATTATCGTCTCTTGAACAATATCACTGTGAAATATCAATATCCGTTACCCTTGATTTCTGACCTGTTTTCCAGGGTGAAAAGTGCTACTTGGTTTACCAAGCTTGACCTCAGGGGGCATATAACCTTATTTGCATTAAGCACGGGGATGAATGGAAGATGGCATTTAATACCCCAGAGGGGCATTTTGAGTACCTAGTGATGCCCTTTGGGCTCACTAATGCTCCTTCTGTCTTCCAGTCCTCCATGAATGACATTTTCAGGGATTTTGTGGATAAATTTCTGATTGTTTATTTGGATGATATCTTGATTTTTTCCAATGACTGGGACTCTCATGTGAAACATGTTCGGACTGTGTTCCAGATTTTGAGAGAGAATGCTCTGTATGTGAAGGGATCAAAGTGTCTTTTTGGCGTACAGAGGATCTCATTTCTGGGATTCATTTTGTCCCCATCTGTTATTGAAATGGACCCGGTCAAGGTTCAGGCCATCTGTGATTGGGTCCAACCTACTTCATTAAAGGCTCTTCAAAGATTCTTGGGTTTTGCCAATTTTTATCGTAAATTTATTGGTAATTTCTCTGTTATTGTTAAACCATTGACTGATTTGACCAAAAAGGGTTCTGATGTGGTGAATTGGCCTCCTGAGGCAGTCTCTGCGTTTCAGGAACTTAAGCAGAGATTCACTTCTGCTCCTGTTCTACGGCAGCCTGATGTTTCTCTGCCATTTCAGGTGGAGGTTGATGCCTCTGAAATTGGGGCAGGTGCCGTTTTGTCCCAAAGAGATCCAGAGACCTCTAAAAGTAACCCTTGTGCCTTTTTCTCTCGAAAATTTTCTCCAACTGAACGTAATTATGACGTGGGTAATCGGGAGTTATTGGCCATGAAGTGGGCTTTTGAGGAGTGGAGACATTGGCTGGAGGGAGCCAAACATCAGGTGGTGGTCCTCACGGACCATAAGAATCTGGTTTATCTGGAATCAGCCAAGCGACTTAATCCTAGACAGGCCAGGTGGGCCTTGTTTTTCACACGTTTTAATTTTGTGGTTTCCTTTCTTCCTGGCACTAAGAATGTTAAGGTGGATGCCCTCTCGAGGAGTTTCCTTGCGGACTCTCCTGAGTTATCTGATCCTGCTGTTATCTTGAAAGAGGGTGTAGTTCTTTCCGCCATCTCGCCCAATTTGAAACTGGCTCTGGAAGGGTGTCAGGAGGATAAACCCGAGCGCTGCCCTATTGGGAAATTGTTTGTCCCAGACCGGTGGAAAAAGAGTGTGATGTCTGAGATTCATTGTTCCGCGTTGGCCGGTCATCCCGGAATTTTTGGTACCAGAGACTTGGTTAGTCGGTCCTTTTGGTGGCCTACTTTGTCTCGTGACGTCAGGGAATTTGTGCAGTCCTGCGGGACTTGCTCTCGCTCCAAGCCTTGCTCTCGCTCTAGTGGTTTGTTGATGCCATTGCCTGTACCCAAGAGACCATGGACCC
This sequence comes from Oophaga sylvatica, assembly GCA_033576555.1. Lineage (NCBI taxonomy): Eukaryota > Metazoa > Chordata > Amphibia > Anura > Dendrobatidae > Oophaga > Oophaga sylvatica. The sequence goes on from JARQOD010000005.1 coordinate 76,148,321, forward strand.
ATATCTCTATGGATTTCATTTCCGACCTCCCTGTTTCTCAGAGAATGACCGTTATCTGGTTGATTTGTGATAGGTTTTCCAAAATGATACATCTTGTGCCATTACCTAAGTTGCCTTCCTCCTCTGAATTGGTGCCTTTGTTCCTTCAGCACGTGGTTCGGTTACACGGCATTCCTGAGAACATTGTGTCTGACAGAGGAGTCCAGTTTGTTTCCAGATTTTGGAGGACTTTTTGTTCTAAACTTGGTGTTCAATTGTCTTTCTCCTCGGCTTTTCATCCTCAGACCAATGGACAAACTGAGAGAACAAACCAGACATTGGAGACTTATCTGAGATGCTTTGTGTCTGCTGATCAGGATGACTGGGTCTCTTTTTTGCCTTTGGCTGAGTTTGCTCTTAATAATAGGGCTAGCTCTGCCACTTTGATGTCTCCATTTTTCTGCAATTTTGGGTTTCACCCTCGATTTTCTTCAGGACAGACGGAGGCTTCTGTCTGTCCAGGTGTTGACTCTGTTGTGGAGCGTATGCAGCAGATTTGGGACCAGGTGGTGGAGAGGTTGTCCCTCTCTCAGGAGAGGGCCCAGCGGTTTGCCATCCGGCATAGGACTGATGGTCCTCGGTTTGAAGTGGGGGACTTGGTCTGGTTGTCCTCAAGAAATATCCCTATGAGAGTTGCATCTCCTAAGTTTAAGCCTAGGTTCATTGGACCTTATAAGATCATGGAGATTCTTAATCCTGTTTCCTTTCGTTTACTTCTTCCAGGGACATTTAAGATCCATAACGTGTTCCACAAGTCCTTATTGAAGAGGTTTGTCGAGCCAGTGGTTCCTATGGCTGTGCCTCCTGTCCCTGTTTTGGTTGAGGGCAATCTGGAGTATGTGGTTGAGAAAATATTGAATTCTCGTTTTGCTAGACGGAAACTCCAGTATTTGGTTAAGTGGAGAGGTTATGGTCAGGAGGACAATTCTTGGGTGTTTGCTTCGGACATCCATGCTAGGAGACTCATCCGTGCGTATCACAGAGCTCATCCTGACCGACCTGGTTGCTCAAATGAGGGTTCGGTGACCCCTCCTCAAGGGGGGGGTACTGTTGTGAATGTGCTAGAAATGAATTCTGAGCAGAAGCTCCCTCTGGTGGTTAAAACAGTACTGAACTATCCAATGAAGATTGTGAAGATTGGCGATCAGGTGTTACTGACTGGTCTTATATAAGGGAGGTTCCCTCCCATCAGGGTTGCCGGTGATCAATTGTTCTGGTCTCATCTTTGATTCCTGTTCTCTTTGTAGCTTGCTGTTTCGTGCCTGCATCTTCTGCTAACAGATAAGACATTTTCTTCTTTTAGTTTTTTGTGCTTGCTTTTTGCATTTTGTCCTGCACTTCTGTGGGGGTCTGCCGGGTTCCCTTCCGGGGGCTTGTGCTCCTCTCAGTTTAGTTCAGCCACTGTTGTTTGTTCATTTGCCTTTTTCAGTTTTTTCAGTGGCTGCTGTTTAGTTTTGTTACACCAGAGAACTAATTTAGGTGGTAGAGGTCGTGTGATCTCAGGTGTTTTTGTAATTAGTAGTGTTGGTACTTTTCAGGGTTTTTTGGGATTGCAGTAAGTGTCCTTCCTATCCTTTTCTATTTAGGAAGTTTGGGCCCCAACGTTTGCTTATACTATTTTCTGTCTGTGTCTGTGTATTTCCTCTTGTCTAACTGCCATTACATGTTTGGGGGCTTTCTATGTTCTTTGGGGATCTGCTCCGGGGCAGATAGTTTTCCTCTTTCTGTCTTTAGGTGTCGTTAGCTTCTCAGGCTGTGACGAGGCATCTAGGACCAACGTAGGTACGCTCCACGGCTGCCTTTAGTTGTGGTGGTTAGTCAGGGTACTGCAATCCCATAGATTCCAACCTCTCTGGTGTATTTCCTTTTTTGCCTGCTCTCCTCAGCTACCAAATCATAACACATAGGGAATAAGGAGCCATGCTTACAGGAATGGAACGGGGGGAGCCATGCATACCAGGACAGGACGGGGGAGCCATACATACAGGACATGATTGGGGATCCATGCATACCAGGACAAGACGGGGGAGCCATGCATACCAGGACAGGACGGGGAGCCATGCATACCAGGACAGGGATGAGGGGGCAATGCATACCCGGCTTATACTCGAGTCAATAAGCTTACCCTGTTTTCCGTGGCAAAATTAGGTGCCTCGGCTGATACTCAGGTCAGCTTATACTCGAATATATACAGTAATCTTCCGTTGCATTCCAACATGTAATCTCCGGTCCTCTCAAGACTTCCTTCTCAACTCCACACTTATACATTCTTCACCTAATCGCTTCCAAGACTTCTCCCAAGCATCCCCCATACACTGGAATTCTGTGCCTCAACACGTCTGATAATCTGCCAGTTTTGGAGCTTACAGATGGAACTTGAAAATGCATCTCTTCATGAAAGCTTACAGCCTGCAATAACCCCGGAACCACAGTACCACCACCTAAGCTGCCACAGCCTCCACAGCCTGCTGCCTCCTTCCCTGTTATCCAGTAGAATGTAAGCCAGCAAGGGCAGTGCCTTCTCTCCTCTTTACCAGTCTGTCATTGTTAGTTTCTTCACTGTAATTTAAATGTGTATCTTGTATGTAACCCATTTCTCAAGTACAGCATCATCGAATCAATGGTGTTCTAAATGCACTACCGTGGAAAAGTTTAGGGTCACTTAGAAATTTCCTTATTTTAGAAAGAAAAGAACAGTTTTTTCCAATGAAGCTAACATTAAATGATTCAGAAATATACTCTATACATTGTTAATGTGGTAAATTACTATTCTAGATGCAAATGTCTGGTTAGTAATGCAATATCTTCATAGATGTATAGAGGCCCATTTCCAACAACCATCACTCCAGTGTTCTTATGGTACTTTGTGTTTGCTAACTGTGTAAGAAGGCTAATGGATGGTTAGAATACCATTGAAAACCCTTGTGCAAGTATGTTAGCACAGCTGAAAACAATTTGGCTGATTAGAGAAGCTATAAACATGACCTTCCTTTGAGCTAGTTAATAATCTGGAGCATTACATTTGTTTGTTACATTAAACTCTCAAAATGGCCAGAAAAAAAGAACTTTCATGTGAAACTCGACAGTCTATTCTTGTTCTTATAAATGAAGGGTTTTCCATGCGAGAAATTGCCAAGAAACTGAAGATTTCCTACAACGGTGTGTACTACTCCCTTCAGAAGAGAGCACAAACAGGCTCTAACCAGAGTAAAAAGACAAGTGGGAGGCCCCGCTGCACAACTGAGCAACAAGACAAGTACATTAGAGTCTGTAGTTTGAGAAATCGACGCCTCACAGGTCCTCGACTGGCAGCTTCATTAAATAGTACATGCAATATGTCAGTGTCAATGTCTACAGTAAAGAGGCGACTCCGAGATGCTGACCTTCAGGCAGAGTGGCAAAGAAAAAGCCATATCTGAGACTGGCTAATAAAAGGAAAAGATTAATATGGGCAAAAGAACACAGACATTAGACAGAGAAAGATTGGAAAAAAGTGTTATGGACAAACGAATCCAAGTTTGAGGTGTTTGGATCACAGAGAATAACATTTGTGAGACGCAGAACAACTGAAAAGATGCTGGAAAAGTGCCTGACGGTATCTGTCAAGCATGGTGGAGGTAATGTGATGGTCTGGGGTTGCTTTGGTGCTGGTAAAGTGGGAGTTTTGTACAAGGTAAAAGGGATTTTGAATAAGGAAGGCTATCATTCCATTTTGCAACGCCATGCCATACCATGTGGACAGCGCTTGATTGGAGCCAATTTCATCCTACAACAGGACAATGACCCAAAGCACACCTCCAAATTATGCAAGAACTATTTAGGGAAGAAGCAGGCAGCTGGTATTCTATCTGTAATGGAATGGCCAGCCAGTCACCAGATCTCAACCCCATTGAGCTGTTGTGGGAGCAGCTTGTCCGTATGGTGTGCAAAAAGTGCCCATCAAGCCAAACCAACTTGTGGGAGGGGCTTCTGGAAGCATGGGGTGAAATTTCTCCAGATGACCTCAGCAAACTAACTGCTAGAATGCCAAAGGTCCGCAATGCTGTAATTGCTGCAAAGGGAGCATTCTTTGACGAAAGCAAAGTTTGAAGGATAAAATTATTATTTCAAATAAAAATCTTTTTTTTGAACCTTGTCAATGTCTGGACTAGATTTTATATTCATTTGGCAACTCATTTGATTAATAAAAGTATGAGTTTTCATGGAAAACACAAAATTGTCTGGGTGATCCCAAAATTTTGAACGGTAGGGTATATATAATAATAATAAATAACATATGGAATTGTATATACCAGTGATGTCGTACCTTTTAGAGACTGAGTGCAACCCATATTTGTATGTGCTCCCCCAATTCATGTATATTTTCTCCCATCGTTGTATATGCTCACAATCCTTGTATATGCTCCCGCATTCTTGTATATGCTCGCCCAGTCCATGAATATTCCCCCATTCATGTATATGTTCTCCCATACTTCTATATGCTCCCCAATTCATATATATGCCTCGGTACTTGTATATGCTCCCCATCCTTGTATATGCTCCCCCAATCCATGTATATGCTCCCCATCCATGTATATGTTCCGCCATTCTTGTATATGCTCCCCCATCCTGGTATATGTCCCCCATACATTCAGCACCGCTGTTCTTCGATGCATAAAAAAAAACACAATAAACACTCCTACTCACCTTCCTTTCTCTCCCCAGCCACGCCGCATAGTCTTCTGAAGCTGGCTGATGACTTCAGCGTCCAAGTGACATCATTGACATGCGCCCAGTCACGTGTCCATTGACATCAGCTGCTGGCCTCTGATTGGCCAGCAGCATATATTGCTGCTCACCGACCCGGCAGGTTTGTGCGCTGCAATACTCTTCAGTTGGATGCGTGTCCGAGGAAGCAGATCCAGCTAAAGTAGGAGCTGGGATTGCACACCCACAGGGAGGGTTCTGCGTGCCATAGGTTCGCCACCACTGGTATATACAGACAACTTACCATCTAGTATGGTTTTGATTGTCTTGATCCTTTCCACATTTTAATTGTTTTTATTAAATACTAGATGGTGGCCCGATTCTAACGCATCGGGTATTCTACAATATGTATGTAGTTTATTTATGAAGATTTAAGAATAATGCAATGAATACACAGGATTTTCCGGTAAAATATATGTATAAATGTTATTGCTCATAGAACTTAATACAACTGAACGAAATTATTAAACAGATCATCAAAATATATAAACTATTACATGAATATCTAACTGTATTTAAATAAATCATCGGACGAAAGAAGTACATTGACACTATAATATATTTGTTAACAATATCAACCCAAAATATTTTAATCGTTTGTTTTTTTTTACTGTGTGCTGGAGCTGCTGCGAGTTATATAGGCTTCTTGGGTGTATATAGAGGCTTCTGGGGTGTATATAGAGGCTGCTGGGGTGTATAGAGTTTCTTGTATATAGAGGCTTCTTGGGTGTATATAGAGGCTTCTGGGTGTTATAGAGGCTGCTGGGTGTATATAAGCTTCTGGTGTATATAGAGGCTGCTGGGTATATATAGGCTGCTGAGTGTATATAGAGGCTTCTTGGTGTATATAGAGACTTCTGGGTGTATATATAGGCTTCTGGGTGTATATAGAGGCTGCTGGGGTGTATATAGAGGCTGCTGGGGTATATATAGAGGCTGCTGCTGGGGTGTATATAGAGGCTGCTGCTGGGGTGTATATAGAGGCTGCTGCTGGGTGTATATAGAGGCTGCTGGGCTGTAAATAGAGGTTGCTGGGCTGTATATAGAGGCTACTGGGCTGTATATAGAGGCTTCTGGGTGTATATAGAGGCTGCTGCGGTGTATATAGAGGCTGCTGCTGCTGGGGTGTATATAGAGGCTGCTGTGGTGTATATAGAGGCTGATGAGATGTATATAGAGGCTTCTGGGCTGTATATAGAGGCTTCTGGGTGTATATAGAGGCTGCTGAGGTGTATATAGAGGTTGCTGGGGTGTATATAGAGGCTGCTGCTGGGGCGTATATAGAGGCTGCTGAGCTGTATGTAGAGGCTTCTGGGGTGTATATAGAGGCTTCTGGGTATATATAGAGGCTGCTGGGATGTATATAGAGGCTGTTGGGGTGTATATAAGGCTGCTGGGTGTATATAGAGGCTTCTGGGGTGTATATAGAGGCTTCTGGGGTATATATAGAGGCTGCTGGGGTGTATATAGAGGCTGCTGGGTGTATATAGAGGCTGCTGAGCTGTATGTAGAGGCTTCTGGGGTGTATATAGAGGCTTCTGGGGTACATATAGAGGCTGCTGGGGTGTATATAGAGGCTTCTAGGGTGTATATAGAGGCTGCTGGGGTATATATAGAGGCAGCTGGGTGTATATAGAGGCTGCTCGGGTGTATATAGAGGCTGCTGGTATATATAGAGGCTGCTGGGGTGTATATAGAGGGTACTGGGCTGTATATAGAGGCTGCTGGGGTGTATATAGAGGCTGCTGAGGTGTTTATAGAGGCTGCTGCAGTGTATATAGAGGCTGCTGGGGTGTATATAGAGGCTTCTGAGGTGTATATAGAGGTTGCTGAGCTGCATATAGAGGCTTCTGGGTGTATACAGAGGCTGCTGAGGTGTATATAGAGGCTGCTGGGCTGCATACAGAGGCTTTTGGGGTATATTTAGAGGCTGCTGAGGTGTATATAGAGGCTGCTGGGGTGCATATAGAGGCTGCTGGGGTGGATATAGAGGCTGCTGCTACTGAGGTGTATATAGAGGCTTCTGGGGTGTATATAGAGGCTGCTGGGGTGTAGGGAGAGGCTGCTGTGGTATATATAGAGGCTGCTGGGGTGTATATAGAGGCTGCTGTGGGGTATATAGAGGCTGCTGCTGGGTGTATATAGAGGCTGCTGCTGGGGTGTATATAAGGCTGCTGGGGTGTATATAGAGGCTGCTGGGGTGTATATAGAGGCTGCTGCTGGGGTGTATATAGAGGCCGCTGCTGGAGTATATGTGGAGGCTGCTGCTGGAGTATATGTGGAGGCTGCTGCTGGAGTATATGTGGAGGCTGCTGCTGGGTATATAGAGGCTGCTGTGGGGTGTACGTGAAGGCTGCTGCTGGGGTATATGTGGAGGCTGCTGCTGCTGGGTGTAAGTGGAGGCTGCTGCTGGGAATATGTGGAGGCTGCTGCTGCTGCTGGGTATATAGAGGCTGATGCTGGTGGGGTGTACGTGGAGGCTGCTGCTGGGGTATATGTGGAGGCTGCTGCTGGGGTGTACGTGGAGGCGGCTGCTGGGGTATATGTGAAGGCTGCTGCTGGTGGGGTGTACGTGGAGGCTGCTGCTGGGAATATGTGGAGGCTGCTGCTGCTGGGGTATATAGAGGCTGCTGCTGGTGGGCTGTACGTGGAGGCTGCTGCTGGATTTACGTGGAGGCCGCTGGTCGGGGTACTTCCGCTGCGAGCAGCCGGGAGATGACCGGTTGGCGCCGGTCATCTTCCGGCTGCATCGCCACTGACCTCCATGCGGCAGGAGATGACCCGCGGCCAGGGCCAGCTCCAGGTTTTTATGGGCCCCAGGCGAAAGAGTCTCAGTGGGCCCTCTTAACACAGACCACGATTCATGATGCACAGATACTGCAGAGAAATATGGGTATAGCACAACGCCAAACACTTCTCTTCTTCCATTACATGACTGATATCTATTGTAAATTGTACAATAGCTCAAAAACCGCCAAATCCTCACAGCGCACAGTACAGACTGGACAGTACAGTCCTCCATACAATATTATGGGCACCACATAGTCTCCCCCTCATCACCCATGTAATACCCCATGCAGGATGTCACCCCCCCCATCCCCCATATAATGCTCCATACAGAATACTGGACCCAATATAATGCTCCATACAAAATATGGAGCTCTCCTCTGCACTGTGCTGCGTTCTGCACTGTTACAGCTCAGAAAGGGCGCTGTGAAAAGACTCCCCATTATCATCATCATTGCCTGCCCATTATCATCATCATTGCCTCCCTATTATCATCATTGCCTCCCCATTAATATCATCATCATTGCCTTCCCATTATCATTGCCTCCCCATCATCATCATTATCATTGCCTCCCCATTAATATCATCATCATCGCCTTCCCATTATCATTGGCTCCCCATCATCATCATCGCCTCCTCACCACCATCACTGCCTGCCTCCCCCCACCACCATCACACATACAGCACCGCAGGCAGCACTCTCACACACACACACAACGATCACACACACACACCGATCACACACACACACACCGATCTCATCTGTCCGGCGTCCGCACGCTCTCTGCCACAGTCGGCCGCTGAATGATGACGTCATTCAGCGGCGCTGCTGTGAGAGAGGAAGCGCCGCCGCAGGCGCCCCCTGGAGCTCAGAGCTGCGGCAGCGGAGGCACGGGAGAGGTGAGTATTGCGCCGGCTCCTGTCGGGGCCCTGAGCAAGCGCTGACACCGCTAACGGGCACCGGGGTGCCCGACGGCGAGTGGGCCCCCCCGCCTGCTCAGGGCCCCGGCACTTGCCCGGGTGTGCCGGGTGCTGACGCCGGCCCTGCCCGCGGCTACCGTCGGGAGATCAGCGGCTAGTGGTGGCGTGCCTGGTTAAAATCCTGCACCAATTTGCGGCCGGACTGCGCCTGTCCCTGATTGGATGCGTCCGGCCGGACGCGACCAATCAGCGACGGGGGATTTCCATTACAGACAGACAGAATTAGACCATTATATAGTAGATGTATAATAAAATGTATTATTTTGAATTATATTTGTAGTTGGTATGGTGGTTTTATGTACAATTAGTGTTTGTTATTGATAACTAGTAACTACACTAAAAAAATGAACATTTGTTACGTAAGCTCTATAAGCCCTATTAGGCCCCAATTACTCACAGCTCCAACCACTTTAGACCTGAGGAGGATCAAATCTGGCGTTTGTTTGAGATGAGGAGGAATTTCCTATTTACCCTGTGGATCTGAACTTTGGGTGAGAGATTACCAATTTTATTTCCTCAGTAGCAAACAGTTTGACATTTTCCTAATCATCTTATATGAATTATATGTGACCACTGCCATTTTTCAAATTTTTCTTGCAGGTCTATATTGTGTTTACAGATACACCATCCACCACTGTGGCGGTACATTCATTTAAACCAATATTCATGAGAGATTGTGGTGTTCTCATTTTCATACTACTATAGTAGTTCTACATATGTGAAGTAAAAGTTATGTTTTATTTTTCTCACTTTGCTTTTCCCATGTCTATAAAAATGTGAGTTTTTGGAGACCACAAGATTTATATGCGCTCACCAGCTACTATATTTTGCTATTATAGTTTTGAAATGCGTAGACCAGACGTCTGGAAGCCTACTGCCATGATTTACATTTTTCAGTTTTTAATGTTTATCCTAGTAAATGTAAAGTTTTAGCTTTTGGTTTTGCTATAAGATCTGCTGGATGAACACTCTTTTCTCTAAAAAATAAAAAAATCCGCATTGGCCAAAATGCAGATTTTTGAAATTCGATTCGGAGTAGATTCAGAAACTTGACGGCTGGTGGTTGCCATTTTTCTAGACCAAAATGGGCCACCAAAAAGTTAAAATTATCCTTATACTCATCTTAGTGGTCACCTCTCTGGCACCTTAACATCTCACTGGCTCCAGTCTGGTCCTCACTAAATCTTCCGATTCCCCGCCGCTCTCACTGGAATCTTCATCACCTTAAGCTGTGTTGGGACTTCTGGCTGTCATCGGGCCTTGAGGGCTCTGCACATGCACACTAGAAGGTCATGGCACACGTTGTGATGTCATCACGCCGTGCCCTCCTGCACGCTTGCGTATGACCCTCTCTCGCCTAATGAAAGACGGAAGTCCAGCACAGAATGAGAGGCACGGGGAATCTTGGAAGTGCGATTGTGTGGTCAAAAGATATGGCAGAGATCAGACAAGTGGTAGCGAGTAGAGGAGGTCGGGGGTGGAGGGGTGAGCAGTAAGGTAAGTATAAGGTTTCGAGTTTTGAACTTATCCACTCATCTCTACTCATATGCATATGATAACCGATGTAACGTTTTTACACTTACTGGGGCACTATACATAATGAAGACTGATGGTTCAACTCTGCTGAGTGACGCACTCAGTGGTACAGTACACCACAGTCTCAGCTATAACTTGTAGATTACTCTCTTGATACAATAAGTGAAAGAAAACAGCTGTATATGTATTAGTGGGTCATAAGTGTTATACCAAAATACAATGTGCCCCAGATATTAGATTATAATATTGTGACAATGGCACATCAGACAGAGGGCAAACTCCTCACCGACATACACCAACCTCAATGAGACTCAGATGCCTTAAATAACTTACATTTTTTCATCTACACTACATTGACCTACATGTAAAACATTTCCACAAACTACTGTTCTTACACCTAGAACACCCTTCCCCCCAAACATGCTGACACAGATGAAGCAACATCAACTAGCACAAAGTAGTTTTTGTAATCCCAAATAATACCAATTTACATATATAAATATTCCCCTTCTGAAACATTTTAAAATAGTTATTTTATTTGAAAAGAAAATGTTTACTTGTCAGAAACTCCTTTACATAACGGCGAATGTTAGGTCTTTATCAAGCACATAAATGAAGCACAAGCCCGGTTCAAATAGTGATCCCTACAGAGTTCACCAATCACTGTGCAGAGAATCGTCCCTCAAGTTTTGCATATCACAAAAGTCATATAAAATAAAACACATTTCCACTCAAGAAACCCAGTTATATTTTTATAGATTGAATGTTTCATATTTTTATGTAAATAAATGAGCCAATACAGAAGGTAAGTAATGAGTATGAGTTCCTGGCAGTGTCTTGTTTCCTGCTAGAGTCCCCCTCTTCATCCGCTGACCAATTATATTTTGTGCTTGAGGTATTTTGTGTTCATGATACAAAGAGCCTTGTGAAATTCTCTACTCTTCCAGCAAATGTGAGCTGGGAAAATCCCAGGCCGGGTCAGTAGTTCAGTCATTAGGAGGACTTTGGGATGTTAAACTCATTGAATACAGATTACTCAGATTTCTATCAACACTTTACCATTAATTTACTCTCTGCAATATTCTGAGGGATTATCCTTCTTGGATTATTTGAAAAGTCCATTTTTTTAAACAGGGAAATAGAATGTAGTTGGGTAATGATGACATGCTGGATGCGATATGTGCCCACAGTGCATATATTTTTGTGATTGTTGGATCCACTGGTATTTTTTTTAACTTTAGTTCCTGCTGTTTTCTTTGTTACACAGATGTAAGAAGAATCACCTTAACATTAGTATCTGAGTCTGTTAGGAAAGAAAAGGGTAGAGATTAGCTCACCACCCATTGTAGATCTCGGTTGGAGATATCTGGAGAGTGCCGATCCTGCTGGTGATTGCAGCCAAACATAGGATTGGAGGGGAGGGAGGAGTGAAGTCCTGCACTGCCGTCCAGATGATTAAAAGTTCAGTTTATTGAAAATTTCACTTAAAAAGAAGACCCCATTAAAACAAACACCTGATGCTTTTCAGGCACAAGGGGTGCCCTTAGTCATAGGATGAGACTTGTCACTGTCATAGGATGACTAAGGGCACAGCTTGTGCCTGAAACGCGTCAGGTGTTTGTTTTTAATGGGGTCTTCTTTTTAAATAAAATTTTCAATAAACTGAACTTTTAATCATGTGGACAGCAGTGCTGGACTTCACTTCCCCCAATTCTATTGAGTCTGTTAATGGAACATCAAAGTTATGCTTCTATTGCTGATTGTCTCTTGTTCTTCTGTCGTTGCAGGTGGGCTTTGTTATAGTGGCACTGATGCAAAATAGGTTAATGTTAAAGGCGCTTGTAACAGTTTGTTTTATAGTTATTAGGAACCCTGATTGAACCTGTAAGGATCTAACGGTATTTACTCTGATTTGGATATTAGATTGCCTATCCTTGCTGAGGCACTATTCATGGCTCTCTCGTGCAGATATTTTTGAAACCAGTATTTGTGGTATTTTAGTAGGGCTTTTGGTTTGGAAAAAATATAGGGAGCTATCGGGTCCCCCTTACATTCCCCAAACTACTCCCATGATTATTTAGAGTATAACATTATGTAGGAAATATTTGCAGTATTGTTACCTCGGTCCATCAACTCTTAATAGAAGTTCCACAGTTAGACTTGGTATAAGTTTTGCAAGTAAAAGGAATGCTCTGGTATTCACCCTTTCACCACTTTATAGAGAGCTGTCCTTTACTGGAGAGGCCACTAGGTAGAGTGAGTTGAAGATAGGTGTCATGATCCAGTCCAGAGTTTTGTTTTCTGCTGTCTTCTCTCTGGACTGGTCATGCTGGGGTTAATCCCCTCTGCCTCATTCTGGAGCTGGCTGGGCTATTTCAGTCCTCTGCAGCCTGCAGGCCAGCGTCAGCTATACTTCAAGCTTCAAGCTAGTGCCTCTGACCTGTATTCCTTTAGTGATCCTTCTGTCCCTGACTACCTGTACTTGTGTATGACTCTGCTTGTTCTCTGTACTCTGCTTCGGGTTTTCCGTTTCTGATACCCGTTCCCGCTAGACTCTGACTTCTGGCTTGTATCCTGACTACGTCTTATATCTTACGTTTTGGACTCCACGTTCCTGTAGGCCCTGACTTCTTGCTTATCCTATGACTATGCACTTGCTGTTTCCCTTGGTACTTTTGCTCCTGACAGTTGATGACTTCGGCTTGTCTGACCAGTCTTTCTTTACCATTGGCACCTGTGCGGCTGCTCTGTGCTATTACTCTGTGTGTGTAACCTCTCTTCCCTCTCCAGCACCCTCTGGTGGAGGTTGCACTGTTCTGCACTATAGCAGCACATTAGAATAGGAAGATCGAACAGCCAGGCCAGTACCAGAGAAACAGGCACAATGACAGAATTAATAAGTGAAGATGTTGTCAGGATATGCTAAAAAATAGTTAAAAACTCACTTTTTCCTAAAATATGAGAAAATAACTTTTGTCCTATAAGTGGTTATCAGCTGTGTCTACATACACATTCTTTGGCCTGCTATCCTACCTTTTACCTTGCTTTTGTTAGCTTTTTATGTTATTTAAGTTTGTTGGTGCCTTGTCAGTTGTTAATTGATAAGTAATGTTGATAGTGCTGCGCTGAACTGTTCTGATTATATTGTGGTCCTGATATATTGCTGAATCTATGTTGTGTGTAGTGAACAGCTCTGGTGATGTGTGGAGACTAAATGAGGTTTTGCTCAGTGTATAAATAGCCTTCTCATTAGAACCAGTGAGAGATATAGAACTCTGTAGTGAAAAACTTACAAGAGGTCCCTTGAGGGAGTTTGTAGTGAGGTGGGGAAAATCACATGTGTGCTAAGTTACCTTAGTTCAAAGGCGAGGAGGTGGACTTGTGGATTGGTTTCTGGACAGAATTCACTTGACATTTGTGGCTCCACACCAGTATAGGCAGAGAAATCGCTTATATAGAGTATTTTCCTGTCATATAGTAAGCACCTCACCCTCACGCACTGTTCAAAAGCTGGAGATACATCATAGATACCAGATGGTATTTGCCAAGGTGGCAAGATAATGTCTCCCACGATTATTATTTTATTGAGTCCATTGTGGATTCAGGCATAGACCTTGCATACTCAGAGTCTATTGAACATTCAGATCCAGATGAATGAGGAGTATATAGCGCTTGTTTTTGGGACTGCATTGTTTATAGTGGTGTATATCTATTTGTTCCGGAAATTGTGCATCAGTATCAGAACAGAACAGAGAGTTGCGGTTCAGCTCATTGCCCTGGATGCAGGGATTACTGGTGATCATAGTAGACCAGAGGGATCCTGTGACCAGGTCACAAAGCATGTGAACAGGATCCATACTGGCGAAAAAGATAAATTTTATCGGCCAGACATAATGTGACTCTAGTCACTTCTCATAGCCAAGCTGTGAGTCAGAGTGGTCAAAGAGTCCAAGGTCAGAAGCCAGGAGGGTACTTCATAAACAAAAGGAAGAGTCAAAAGCGTAGTCATATAACGTTCCGAGGTCAGAGTACCGCAGGTGTGGGATTCAAATTTTTAACAACAGGTTCTGTGTTTGTGCGTCAGTAAACCACACCCATTTTAAGCCACACCCTTTTTAATCCACACCCATTTTTGAAGCCACACCTCCGAAGCCTGCGAATGGGATTCCCTCAAGAGGTTCTGCAGCAGCTGGGTTGTGATTCATACATATATGTTCCCTCCGCAGCTGCAGAACCTCTTTTTAAAGAAGGGGGGGAGGTATAGCTAGTATAGCTAGTCAGAGGCTGAAGGATTACATCACTGCTCCCCACGTTCTGCTGGGACTTGTAGTCCTGGAGGAACTGCAGGATCCAGGTGTGATTAATTTTTTCCACATAAAAGGTTTTAGGCAAAAACAGGTTCTGCAGAAGCAAGGCAGCCCTCATAGCTTCACAAAAACCACTCCACTCTCCTTCCCTTCCCTCTTTAAAATGAGGTTCTGCAGCAGCTAAGGAGCCGCAGGCAAGAAGGAAGGGCTCCTGGCACTGAATGTGTCTAAATAATACAGTGCCCAAATATACAGTCACAGAGTGCCCAAATAATACCGTCACATAATGCTCAAAAATACAGTGCCCAAATAATATCATCACATAGTGCTCATATAATACCTCATACAGTGCCCAAAATAATACAGTGACATACTGCCCAAATAGCACATACTGCCCAAATAGTCTCCAGGCCAGGCCAGCCCCAGGCAGCGCCGCAGCTCAGGCAGCTGCTCACACTGTCATACAGTGCTGAGGGTCCACTACCCAGCCCCAAATAATACAGTGACATACTACACTCACTGCCCAAATAGAACTTAGCACATACTGCCCAAATAGTCTCCAGGCCAGGCCAGCCCCAGGTAGCGCCGCAGCTCAGGCAACTGCTCACACACATAGTACCTCAGAGACTCTGCAGCTCTGCCCGCAGCCTCTGCTCTCTCCTCTCTCTTCAGCTCCTCCTCGTGACTGAAGATGGCCGCGGCGCGCCGCTACCCAATCGCCGCATGCAGAGATCAGTCCGCGGGGGCTGGGGGTGTGTTGCGGCCAGAGGCGTATCTAGGCTTTCTGGCACCCGGGGCAAGAATCCGTTTCGGCGCACCCCCCCCCGCACACATGCGATTTGCACATTAGTCATGTACCCACGAGCTACTCTCCCCAATGCTCTCAATGTTCAGTGAAAAACTGAGAGAAGCAGGAGGAGAAGCTCGTTGTCACAGGACCATAAGTATGAAAATGGCATGAGTGAAGTGTCCATGTGATGACTGCTGGAAAACCCGCAGAGCTGAATCCTGACATTGCAGCTTCTGAATTCTCACAACGAATGCACTGCACACTTTTAGGGTTCTCCCTTACCGGTGACAAGAGTCATGTCAGCACAAGCATGTGATTTATATACTTCTGGCCACATTCCGACTAGACGTGCCCGGCCTCGCTCTGTTCATTTTCATTGAGTCAGGCCACACATGTTAGTCAGCATGTGACCGCATGTATGTAAATTACCGGCACGAGAGAATCCTGACAGTGCGCAGTGTGAGAATTCTGAAATTGACTAATTCTCATGTTTTTATTTGTTAGGAGCATTAAAGGGGTTGTCAGTTTGTGCTGAGTCTGCAGTCATTCTATGTGACACAGACCTGGAGAACCCTTTAATGCTCCTAACAAATAAAAACATGAAAATTAGTCAATTTCACAAATAATATTTACATCCGGTACCTTATAGATGACGCTGTCTCTGGAGTCGTTCTTCTTTTCTTCATCTTGTCCAGATCCCAATGATGAGTTTTCTCATCCACAGCCGTCTCTGCAGACCTCCATCTTCTCCGCTCTTCAGCACCAACTCTCCACACGATGCCCTTAAAGACAGAGGAGTCATTATAATGCCCCTAAATAAAATATCTGCAATATACTGTCGCCTCACACTATTCCCCTCCCTCCTCACACTGTCTCCTCTCACATCCACCCTGTCAGCATACTGTCTCCTCATATATTTACCTCTTCACTCTCTATACTGTTGCTCATACATACCCAACCCCCATACTCTGTCTGCACACATCCCATCACCCTCACTCCCCATACGTGTCCACATACATTCACCCATTCGCTCCCCATACTGTCTGCACCTATCCCCCATACTTTCCTCACACATGCCCTCATAAATACTACTCTTCAGTACCCTCAAATCCCCCCACACATATTAAATGCCCCCATCCCCACTCCAAATCCCCCACACACATAAATCCCCCCATCCCCACTCCAAATCCCCCACATAAAATAGCCCCCATCCCCACTCCAAATCCCCCCACACATAAAAGAACCCCCAACCCCACTCCAAATCCCCCCACACATAAAAGAACCCCCATCCCACTCCAAATCCCCCCACTCATAAAAGAACCCCCATCACCACTCCAAATCCCCCCACATAAAATAGCCCCCATCCCCACTCCAAATCCCCCACTCTAAAAGAACCCCCATCCCCACTCCAAATCCCCCACATAAAATAGCCCCCTCCCCACTCCAAATCCCCCCACACATAAAAGAACCCCCCATCCCCACCCCAAATCCCCCCACATAAAATACCCCCATCCCCACTCCAAATCCCCCCACTCATAAAAGAACCCCCCATCCCCACTCCAAATCCCCCACATAAAATAGCCCCCATCCCCACTCCAAATCCCCCCCACATAAAATAACCCCCACAACATCTCCAAATCCCCCCACACATAAAAGAACCCCCATCCCCACTCCAAATCCCCCCACATAAAATAACCCCCACAACATCTCCAAATCCCCCCACTCATAAAAGAACCCCCATCCCCACTCTAAATTCACCCCCCCATACACACACACTCACACAGTATGCCCCCCATTAATCTTCTGTGGTTTCTTCAGCCCCATAGTGGAGCACACTCACCACCAATCTTCACGCTTCTGGGCGCCGCCGACGAGTGACGTCAGCAGCGTGATCACATGACCTGATCACGCTGCAGACGTCGCTCTGACCCGGCGGTCAGAGCTCAATTGTACTGGGTCTGTATAGACGCCAGTGCAATTGATCCCTGGGAGCCGGCACGCAGCAGCTTCTCAGGGAACAGCCGACTCTCAGTTCTGGATCGCCGCTCTCATTCTCCCCGGTTCGGGGAACCGGCTGCTTTTTAAAACAACCGGTTCCATCGAACCGGGGAGAACCGTCTGAATCCCACCCCTGGAGTACGGGAGGATAATGGATCAGAGCTGAAGGGGTTAAACAGGCGGATTGTCATTATGAAGTCCAAGGTCAGCAACAGATCAAGCATACAGAACTGAAGGCACAGGAAAGTACAAACCTCACACGCTGAATGTACGTCTGGTAGGTTCTGGGAGATACAGATCAGTTAAGAAGCATGGCAATTAACTGGAATAGTGAACACATAGAGACATCCGACACCTCCAGTCTCAGACTGGATAGCTGAGCTGTCAATCAACACATTGACAGTCAGCACGCCCCTGTAACAGATAGGCTGGCCAAGCTGTCAATCAAAGTACCAACGCTTTATCATACCCCTGCACCCCAGACACACTGAGGGGTGGAACCATGACTGTACCCCCTCTTCTAGGGGGGCCACCGGACCCCCAGGCTTGCCAGGAAATTTTAGATGGAAAGCCCTGACTAACCAATCGCCTTCACATCTCGAGAAGATTTGGTCCGTATCCACTGCAGTGGATGAGGTACTGGAGGGAATTACGGACCCTCCGAGAATTCACAACCCCCTGAACTTCAGACTCCAGGCCACCGTCTACTGAAAGTGGAGGAGGCAGGATGTGGGAGATAATGCTGAAGGGACATACTCCCTTAATAGGGATTTATGGAATACTTAGGGATGCGAAAGGATGGAGGAAGCTTTAATCTAAATGCCACAGGATTGACCCCCTCTAGGATATCATATGGACCAATAAACTATGGACCCAACTTCGCCGACGGGAATTTAAGTTTAATGCTTCGGAAGACAACCAAATCTTATCCCAAATTTTAAAAACAGGACCCACCGAACGTCTTCTATCGGCCTTTCATTTTTGGCGAATCCGAGCAGTCCCAATATTCTTTTGAACCTCCCTCCAGACATCCTCAAATCTCTGCACGGCGACCTCCACCTGAGGGCATTCAGAACTAATTTTAGAAAATTCACCAAATGGGGATAAAAACCATAATTACAGAAGAATGGTGAGGTTCCGGTAGATTTATTTACTTGACTGTTAAAAGCAAACTCAGCGAGAGGTAAAAACAAAGACCAGTCTCCTGTCGCGCTGCCACAAAGCACCTTAAAATTTGTTGTAATGATTTTATTTGTCCTCTCAGTCTGACCATTGGTTTCAGGGTTATAAACAGATGAAAATGACAAGTCAATCCCTAGTTTACTTCAAAAAGCTCTCCAAAATTTAGAGACAAATTGACTTCCCTATAAGATACAATATTCAGAGGGATCCTATGTAACCTTACAATATGAGAAATAAACAATCTGGAGAGTGTCTCTGCATTAGGTAATTCTGACAAAGGAACAAAATGAGCTTGTTTGCTGAATCGATCGACTACCACCCAAATAGCAGTCTTCCATCAGATAGAGGCAAAACTATAATGAAATTCATGGACAAATGAGTCCATGGTCTTTCCCGGAAAGGCAAGGAGTTAAATTTTTCGCTTGCTGGGTATGACGACTTAGGGGTTATGCAGACTTCCAAGCAAAACAAAAATCTTTATATTATTATGCAGGGCAGCCACCCAAAAAATTTTTAACAATGGGGTTTCCCCTTTTGGCGATCCCCAGGATGACCATTAAAACAGAATCGTAAATTTCCGTAACACCCTCAGTCTTAGGTACAAGGGGACAAAAAATTTTGGACAATGGGGAAGTGGAAGGGAGCCTACAACTGGGCTTTTTCGAATCCCTCTTCCAGCTTGGGTTACCTAGACATCACAATACCCTAAGGAAAATAAGGAGGGGTTTTGAAGATAAAGAAACTAAACTACGAATACAGAACAACTTTCACATTCTTAACCCTGGCCTGAATGAAAGAAAAATTTAAACCGAGAGAAAAAAAAGGACCCCCGGCCTGTCTAGGAGTTAACATTTTGCAAAAACAAAGTAAAATAAATTTTGGATCCTGATCACCGTAAATGTAAACTGTCCCCCAAAAAATGCTCCATTCCTAAAGGCCAATTTTCGCAAATTACTCCCCCATTCCCCAAAATCATAAATTTTCTCTGCTGGGGAAAATTTTTTAAAAGAAAAGCAAATGATCAGGTTAGTCAGAGTTTTGGGGCCCCTGCGATAAGGGGGGCTGCCACTTTGTCCTCCGAAACATCCATTTTACAAGAACGGATCTTGGGGGATCAGGTTAGATCAGAATTGGGTTGCAAAAACACTCTTTTTAATCTTTCAAAAGCCCTTATAGCACTTGGCGCCAAAACCCTTTA
>JARQOD010000005.1:76167984-76180727 GCA_033576555.1 Oophaga sylvatica
TTACTGAGGATGGGGATGGTGTAGGCACTTGTAATACTGTAGTGAATATAGATGAGGATTCTGTAGTATCATGGATGGTTAATTCATTTAGATCAAATTCAACATTGGAAATTTCCAAGCTATGGGGAATAGTTGGAATTTCCAGTGGGGGAAGTCCTGGATTGGGGAGAGGTAATGGAGCATTTTTCATTACAATGATCCTGGGCTCTAATGGAATGTTTTTTTCTATGAGTGGAGTTTTTTTCTTTTGTACATTTCTATTGAGTATAGTGTGAATATTCTCGGGGGTGGACGTATTTAAAGGTAATTTAATTTGAGAGATAGTTCTTTCAACATCATGTATATTTTTTATATTTGAATTGGTTATGATCCTTGTTTGTTTTACACCTAATTCCTGTGGGACCAGGACTTCTGTCCTTGAATTACCAGGGTTTTTCTTTATAGGTTCATTGATGCCTGTCAGGTTTTTGTTCCTGATCGGTTCCTTTGACATTGGTTTAGTTTTAATGGTATCCCTGCAAAATTTCTTTATTTTTACATCTACTAGATCATTTTCAAATGCTTTGAGTTTCCTAGTAATGTCATCATTCACCAGATTGAAAAAATGTAAACTTTTAAACCTTTCAAGCTAAAACTATCAAATGTAACAATACTGGTGAGGTCTTTGAGATTTCACAAAGACTCAGCTGTAGCAGTGATTATGTTGTATATGTCATCACATGCAGTTGCGGTTTGCAATATGTGGGACGCACTGTGCAGACACTGCGGTCCCGCATTAATGGTCACAGAAATAGAGCAAAAAATGGGTTGGGTTTTTAAAACATAGTCTCTCAAGGCATCTGCTAATTAAACATAACAAAATTTTCAACATAAAAGTAACTCCAGTGGAACAGATACCCTCCGGTGTTGCAAATAGGAATGCTCTTTTAAACCGGAAAGAAACGTTTTGGATATATCGTCTGGGAACATTATATCCAAATGGATTGAATGATATCATAGAGAGAGTTTGAATGTTTTTTTGTTTTTTTTTCTTCTTGCATCTATGCTGTCAAAGTTGGTGGGTGTGCTCCTGAACCTGGTCCACTCCCTAAATCAAGTGTCTGAAACTGGGATAAAAGGTTTGCCACTATATATAAGTGTTACTGAATTTTATATTATTAGGATTTGTACTGTGTTTTTATGATACCTGATGAAGGATATATACTGTATCCGAAACGCGTTGTATCTCCTCCATTTTAACTTATTAAATAAAAAAAATATGAAATATCATCTTTGGATGTGAGTCCTGGGAAGCGCTGCCATTCATGGGCTGGATGTGCCTTTCTTGATTTATTCATCCTGTGTGAGCCTGAATCTGGCTCTTTCACTTGGATCCACCCGAGGCAAGCTGCAAGCCCTGTCTATTGAAAAGTATCCGGAAGGATTTTTGAGGATACATAATATAAAGCCATATTAGTCTTCTATCAGGTGAGTGCATAAAATTGTGCACACTCTAAAGACTATAATATTGTTTTTACGCACTTAGGGCGCCGCGATTTGTCTATTCTTCTCTCCCAAACAGGGTTTTGTTTTTTTTTTTATTTTAATATCTACAGCGTGGCTTAGTTCCACGAGGTCTACGGATTCAAGTGTTTCCCTCCTTTCCTATTGCAGAAAAGGCAGTATCTTATTTATGTAACAATCTACCCAGCTCATTGCTATATAAATCTGTGATTGATGATAAATTGATAATGTCACATTTGCATGTAGCTGAAAAGTGGGGCTCTGGAGTTGGTTACTGGTGGGCTCTTGGCACCCCAGTCTGACATTGCTGCTATAAATGTATCTTCTTTAACTTGTCTCTAAGCCAAACATATCCCAAGATGTCAAATATACATTGCTCAAAAAAATAAAGGGAACACTCAAATTACACATCCTAGATCTAAATTAATGAAATATTCTAATTGAATACTTTGTTGTGTACAAGGTTGAATGTGCTGTCAACATAATCACACAAAAAACATCAATGGAAATCAAATTTTTTAACCAATGGAGGCCTGGATTTGGAGAGACCCCCAAAATGAAAGTGGAAACAAGTCTAAATAAAAATCAAAACAAGACAAAATTAAAGTGGAAACAAGTCGAAGTGATGCTCAGTATTGTGTGTGGCCTCCACGTGCCTGTATGACCTCCCTACAACTCCTGTGCATGCTCCTGATGAGGTTGCGGATGTTCTCCTGAGGGATCTCCTCCCAGACCTGGACTAAAGCATCCATCAACTCCTGGACAATCTGTGGTGCAATGTGACGTTGGTGGATGAAGCGAGACATGCTGTCCCAGATGTGCTCAATCAGAATCAGGTCTGGGGAATGGGCAGGCCAGTCCATAGTTTCAATGATTTCATCATGCAGGAACTGCTGACACACTCCAGCCACATGAGGTCTGGCATTGTCCTGCATTAGGAGGAACCCAGGGCCAACCGCACCAGCATATGGTCTCACAAGGGGTCTGAGGATCTCATCTCGGTACCTAATGGCAGTCAGGCTACCTCTGGCGCGCACATGGAGGGCTGTGTGGTCCTCCAAAGAAATGCCACCCCACACCATTACTGACCCTCTGCCAAACCGTTCATGCTGAAGGATGTTGCAGGCAGCAGGTTCACACTCAGCACATGTGACAGATGTGACAGAGTCTGGAGACTCTGTGGAGAGTGATCTGCTGCCTGCAACATCCTTCAGCAAGACTGGTTTGGCAGTGGGTCAGTAATGGTGTGGGGTGGCATTTCTTTGGAGGGCCATACAGACCTCCATGTACGCGCCAGAGGTAGCTTGACTGCCATTAGGTACCGAGATGAGATCCTCAGACTCTTGTGAGACCATATGCTGGTGCGGTTGGCCCTGGGTTCCTCCTACTGCAGGACAATGCCAGACCTCATGTGGCTGGAGTGTCAGCAGTTCCTGCAAGATGAAGGCATTGAAGTTATGGACTGGCCTGCCGTTCCCCAGACCTGAATCCCATTGAGCACATCTAGGACTCCATCCACCAATGTCACATTGCACCACAGACTGTCCAGGAGATGATGGATTCTTTAGTCCAGGTCTGGGAGGAGATCCCTCAGGGAAACATCCAAACTCTCATCAGGAGCATGCCCAGGCATTGTAGGGAGATCATACAGGCACGTGGAGGCCACACACAATACTGAGGATCATTTCGACTTGTTTCCACTTTAATTTTGTCTTGTTTTGATTTTCATTTTGACTTGCTTCCACTTTCATTTTGGGGTCTCTCCAAATCCAGGCCTCCATTGGTTAAAAAATTTGATTTCCATTGATGATTTTTGTGTGATTATGTTGACAGCACATTCAACTTTGTACACAACAAAGTATTCAATGAGAATATTTCATAATTTAGATCTAGGATGTGTAATTTGAGTGTTCCCTTTATTTTTTGAGCTGTGTATATGGAGAAATCCTTGAATCGGGCTATCAACACCAGTACAAGGATGTGAAAAGTTCGGCCCTTTTTCTGTCTATGGAGTGGCCCGGTTGAGAGTGTGACTGAATTTTTCAGTACAATCAATCTAGTTTGGCCTGAATTGACATTTACTCTTAATCACAGTTACAAGAAAATTAGTTTTTTGGACACCAAGGTACTACTAGATGAGAGTGGCCCCCTTTCACTGGACTTATATGTAAAAGACACGGATCGCAATAGTCTCTTACTGTTCCAAAGTTGCCCCCAAGGTATTTAAAAAATCTGTTCCAATTTCCCAATTTGAAAGGGTACGTAAGGTCGTGAGTGATCCTCTGATGCAAGTTCAACACCTGAACGAAATGGACGATAAA
This sequence comes from Oophaga sylvatica, assembly GCA_033576555.1. Taxonomy (NCBI): domain Eukaryota; kingdom Metazoa; phylum Chordata; class Amphibia; order Anura; family Dendrobatidae; genus Oophaga; species Oophaga sylvatica. The sequence goes on from JARQOD010000005.1 coordinate 76,171,809, forward strand.
TTCGTGGAGAGAGGTTATCCCAGATTGTTGCTCCATAACTCCCGATCTTCTTCTGCCACTTCCTCATCATTAACATCAGTACACAGAATTCCTTTTGTCCATACATATCATCCTTTGATGTATGGACTTCATCACAAAATTCGCAAACATTGGTATGTCCTCCGCGACAGTTTTCCTGAAGTTCCAGAATTCCAAGTTCCTTTTTTACCATGCTTAGAAGACCAAGTAATTTGCGCAATAAACTTGTTAGGGCAGATATAGGCCCCACCCGGATTACCTCTAGACAGTCATTCCTTCGTACCCAAAAGAAGGGTACTTTTCCTTGCTTACGTTGCGCACAATGCGCTAATGTCCTTAAAGGGCCGAACTTTTCACATCCTTGTATAGGTGTTGATATCCCGATTCAAGGATTTCACACCTGTGACTCCACATCAGTTATCTACGCCATTAAGTGTCCCTGTGGAAAAATGTACGTAGGCGAGACCGACAGGCGATTAAGGATAGGATATCACACCATAAATCAGATATACGGTGTGTAAGCTTTTCAGGGGATATAGCTCTGGGATCGCCGTCTGGGTAGACAGAGTGGCATGAAAACAGTACATTCAGACAGCAGTTCTGGTGAAAACTGGCCGCAACCAGCTTTATTAAAGTCCACAGCACACAGATAAAAACAAATCATAAACATAAGACCTGGGCTTGTCTAGCCACTAATTACACTTAGATAGATTTCCCTATCTATCCGGGTCCCGGCTCTACCAGCCTGGGCCAAAACTACACATATATTCAGCATTTAACAGCATGGAGGTTCACAGAGTCTCCTCCTTGTGTCTAAAGGCACCTTCAATGTCCAGACTTGAGAGAGCTCCCCTCCTATTCAGCAGGTTTCGCATGGATTCTCACAGAGACTACTCCTGTGTCCGGGGTACATCGAGCACCCAGACTGAGATAGCTCAAACTCCTGGAGACACCTTCTGTGCCTGGACCCCTCCTGTGTCCAGATTAAGCGTGCTCTCACTCCTGGAGACTGCTTCTTGTGCCTGGACCCCTCCTGTGTCCAGACTAAGCCAGCTCTCTGACTGTGTTCGCAGACACCTACTTCTGGTCTCCTAATTAACAGCTGAATGGTTTCAGGCCTGAGCTGCAAGTGTGTACTGAATGTAAGGTGTAGTGACCTTTCTCTACCACTAGGTTTACAAAGCCACACATTTCCCTTATACCATACAGCACAGTACCTAGGTGAAATGTACACCCCATTCGACACATATTCCTTCACTGTCTCACATATCCCCTCCCTCTTCTCCAGACCGGAGGGCTGGTCATCAGACCGGAGGGCTGGTCAACAATCCAAAAGAGACAGTGAACTCTGGACCAGTCATGGCCTTCATCAGCTTCATCTTCACTACTGTCATCTGTATCTTCACCTGAGCCATAGCCAACATCAGCTTTCTCTTCATCTGAAGCATCCGCACTACCTGTACCCTCCCAGGCCTATGCTCTTTGCGGGCCTCGGGTATCCTGCACGGTTTCATCTTGACCTTAGGGCCGGGCTCAGTTTCGATATAGTGCCTGGCCAGAGAAGTACGACCCGGCACATCAGAACACTTCTTCTGACTCTTTCTCAGAAACTCACGTACCTCCTGTCCCTGGTGCACTGACCATGTGTCACCAACTATCACAGAAGGTATAGGGGGTTTTTCACTTTTCTCCAGTTCCCCTTGAACCTTCTTTACTTCATTGAGCTTCTCCAGAAGATGCTCATGGCTCTCATCACGCTCCTTCATCACAGTTTGGAGTTTTTTCTGAGAAGTAATCAATTCATCTTGTACCTGTTGGTCGTCCTTTATGTCTTCAGCCCCTTCTTCAGGCTCTTCGGGTAGGACATGCTCAGAAGCCCTACCGTCAGTCTTACATTCTACTTCTTCATTCACATCATTATGGTCTCCAATATCTCCATTTATTCCAGCTTTCAAGTTCTCCTTGATAGCTGCATCTGTATACTCAGAACCCGCCGGATTCTTCTCTTCCACCCCGTTCTGCATCCCATCTGAGCTCCCGTGTGTCTGCAGCGGCAACGGAGTGACACACCGCTTTTCCCATTTATTGGGACGTGGCTCCGATGTAGACTCCATGAAAGTGCGCTTGAGCTCACCAATGCCAGCCTGATGTCTCAAAATCTCATCTTGTGATTTATCCAGATCCTTGGTATCACTCGGGAACACTGCTGGGGCTCCGGGCGCCGAACTTCCAGCCTGAGCTTCACGAGTTGCAGCTACTGATGAGGCATCTGGTTTGGTGTCTACCACTTCTATGGCTTTTTCCACCTCTGCAGCATCACCTTCAGAGCCCTTGGCATGATGCAGATCCACACCACACACCGACAACTTCTCATCTTCACAGCATCCACTTGTGCTGTGTTCAGTTTTAGAGTCCTGCCTTTAAAGCTCAGCTCTCCTCCTTTCACCTTAGTCTTCGCCAGGGAACCGGCCAACTGTAAAACATCTTCAGATGCCATCTTCTGTCTGGCTGTAAGGTCAGCATCAGCTTTCTTCTCAGGACTCTCAACCTCCTCTGCTACCATGCCTTCCTCATTTGCACTGGTTGCTTTATTGTCATCAGATGATTCACTATCACTCCCACTATCCCTGTCTGACCCCTTTTTCTCAGCCACATCCGGGTCACTTTCAGGGTTATACAATTCATTCTCATTCTCATCCTGCTCACTTTCAGGAGTATACAATTCATTCTCATTCACATCCTTAGTTAACATGTCATCCACAACATTAACTTCACCATTTGGTCCTCAAGTATGTGACTATGTGACAACCCCAGCACTATACTTCTATATAGCTCAGGTACTAGGAGCTGACTCACGACGCTCCCTGGACTTCAGTGTCCCTATACAATAGGCTATTGTCCATGGCAGCATGAGGAAACCTCTCCTCAGAGCCAGGCTCCTGGGAAACCTCATTTAGAACAATATATTTTCCTGTGCCGTCCTAAGAGTGGGGTCTCGCCACTGCTCACTCTCAAAATTGTCACAGGAATAGGTAAGTCAGGGACACTCGGTTCCGAGAACCACCATCCTCGTCTCCCAACATCACCTGCAAAGGAACTTCATCACATCGCAGTCATCATTATTATCAACATCATTATCATGACTATGATTAGTATCATCATCACTATCATGATCATCATCATTATCATTATCAGCATCAGCATCATTATCATGGTCATCATCATTATCATGATCATCATCATCATTATCATTATCATCATCATCATTATCATTATCATTATCATCATCATCATTATCACACAAGTTTAACGGCCCACTAGCATTGTGTTTCCGCCCCTCGGGACTGCGCACCTCAGTAGGAGCTTCATCACACTGTCCATCAGAAACATTTCTCCCCAGAGATCCTTAGATCGGGGAAAGTCATTACCCAATATAACGGGGTGCACCAGGTTTTCACTACCCCCACTTCATATGAAACCTCCCCGAGTTTGGGGACCAAGTCCACGGCAGTCTCTGGGTAGACTTTGGTGTCTCCATGGATGCACACCATACTCAGGTGCTTATCAGGGATGAAGTCCCTATCATCAGGCTGTCACATACGGAAGTCACTGGACTCTCTGAGTCCAAGAGGGCCTGTGCTGGGCAGTCATTTACAACCACGGGGACACCTGTGGTCCAGTCTCTTCGGCTGAGGTGGACACACACACAGGTTCTGCGCAGAGAGAGAGGGGATCTGCCAACATCACAATACATAGGCTCCCGCTCTATTGGACAGTTGGCTGCAACTTCACAACATCTCCAACACTGTCCATCACACTTTTCCACCCACATGTCCCCCGGGCCTGAACCGCTTATCAGCATACCCCATGTCCCAACAGCTGGAACGCTCTTACCGCGAGAGTTCAGCGTCCGGGAACTCTGAAGTGATGACCCCTCAGACGGCTGGTCACGGAGACAGTCTTTGCTGGCGAAGGCCTTCTCCATCAGGCTGACCAGACGATTGGCGTCCTGGTGGTCTCCTTGTCCGACCTCTGGCTGTACCTCAGGAGGACATGCTCGGGTGTAGCGGTTCACTATCACCTCTTCAACCATGCCGACACGACGGCCGACGTCAGGCTCCAACCGCTTCTTTACTGCAGGCAACGCAGGTGCCTTTACAACATTACTCGGGTACGAGGTGCTGAGAGCTGCAATCTGCTCCCTCAGCAATCGGTTTTAAACTCCTGCTGCTGCTGCTGCCAGCTCTGCTGGGCCTGCTGCATGCTCTGCAGGTGTTTCTTAACAAGCTCCTCCATACTGCGGACTTATCTGTCTCAACCACGGGAGTCTTATGTTGCACATTAACTTGCGCCATTTGTTCAAACAGCCCTCCATGCTGTCATCCATGCTGTCAGACTTTTCTGTCTCAACAACGGCAGTCTTCACTCAAGACATACCCACTCCACAGTCTTTTCCACAGAAAATTCAGCTTTTTGCAGACACTTTTTTTTTTTTTTTTTTCTCTGCAAACTCTATTAGGGCCACTGTCTCTTTAAGACTGCTCCAATAGACGTTCTCTTTGCTGCTGCACACTCCACAGTCTTTTCCACAACAAGTTCAGCTTTGCTGTGCAGACACACTTTTTTTTTTTTTCTCTTTTGCAAACTCTATTAGGGCTACTGTCTCTTTAAGACTGCTCCAATAGACGTTTCTCTTGACACACTTTTTTTTTTTTTTTTTCTCTGCTGCTATTTCAACAGACTTCACCTTTATTGCTGTCTCTAAGCCACGGTGCTGCACGCACATTCCAGCACTAATTGTATCAGCCACTGTGCTGCCCCAGCATTCTCCGCCAATTGTAAGCTTTCAGGGGATATAGCTCTGGGATCGGCGTCTGGGTAGACAGAGTGCATGAAAACAGTACATTCAGACAGCAGTTCTGGTGAAAACTGGCCGCAACCAGCTTTATTAAAGTCCACAGCACACAGATAAAAACAAATCATAAACATAAGACCTGGGCTTGTCTAGCCACTAATTACATTAGATAGATTTCCCTATCTTATCCGGGTCCCGCTCTACCAGCCTGGGCCAAAACTACACGTATTCAGCATTTACCAGCATGGAGGTTCACAGAGTCTCCTCCTTGTGTCTGAAGGCACCTTCAACGTCCAGACTTGAGAGAGCTCCCCCTCCTATTCAGCAGGTTTCCGCATGGATTCTCACAGAGACTACTCCTGTGTCCGGGGTACATCGAGCACCCAGACTGAGATAGCTCAAACTCCTGGAGACACCTTCTGTGCCTGGACCCCTCCTGTGTCCAGATTAAGCGTGCTCTCACTCCTGGAGACTGCTTCTTGTGCCTGGACCCCTCCTGTGTCCAGACTAAGCCAGCTCTCTGACTGTGTTCGCAGACACCTACTTCTGGTCTCCTAATTAACGCTGAATGGTTTCAGGCCTGAGCTGCAAGTGTGTACTGAATGTAAGGTGTAGTGACCTTTCTCTACCACTAGGTTTACAAGCCACACATTTCCCTTATACCATACAGCACAGTACCTAGGTGAAATGTACACCCCATTCGACACATATTCCTTCACTGTCTCACAGGTGCAAGAAGAACCATCTTCCCCTATCCTTACCACTTTAGTACATTAGGACATACATAGCGCAACTATGTTTTTTGGTGTTGGAGCAGGTACACCTAAATAGAAGAGGCGGCAATTTAGTTAAGAGACTACGCCATAGGGAGGAGTACTGGATTCACCTGCTGCAAATCTAGAACCGAAGGGTCTTAATAGGGATAGACACTGTGGGTTTTTTAAGGAACTATGTCATGTTTAGTAAAACTGCTTTAATTTAACATAATATGTCCAACCTCCCATCTCTTTCTACATTAGATACGTTATTATGCTGTACGTAGTAAGAGCATCCAGGGCCCTGTGCTATGCGTGCACTACCTATAACGTCTCTTATCTTTTTTTACTCATATTGTTCCCTTAATTCATTGTGCATGAAATGGTTTATAATACCATCTATATGAATAGAATATTTTTTTTTAAATCTGTATATGATGAGTCTCCATTTCATTCAGCTATTAATCTTTATCTCTGTTAAATTGCCCATACATGTTTTATTATGAGTTGATTAAAAAACCAGTAATTCAATAACAAAATTCTTCTCTTATTTTTTCTAGGCGAATCTTTAATTCTGCTTTCACTGTACTCACCTTCCTTATACGTTCCAGCGTGCTTAGTCGCAGTATACTAAGTCTGGATCACCTTGCACTTGTGACCGCTTTCCTGTTTGTTTCCATGAGCGCTCCACAGTTCACTTCAGCCCAGGAGAGCCAGACCATGACTCACTTCCGGGCGGCCGGCTATCCAGCGTTCCACCTGGTTCCAGAGCTTTGTCCCGCTTCCAATACATGACCGCATATGGCGACTAGGGGGGGTTTTCCTTACCTTCTTACCGCTCGCTGTTATCCTCCCCACCAACCAATAAATCGTTCCCCCAAAATAAAACATGGACATAATTCTTTGGGTTATATTGGCCACAGCGGCCATTTTATTAACAAATACATAAAATTACATACATTAAATTGTATAAACACTTCCAATATCGAGGGGAGGGTTCTTGGGGCTAAAGATCTGGCTTTTCCCAAAAATAACCAAACAAAATTCGACCCCCCATATTACCTTCACCGTAAACCACCAGCTCGGGCACCCGACAACCCTTTTTGGGAAGTCCAAAAACCACCTGACTCCCAGGGTAAAACCCCGTCCAGAGCCCATACCAAAAACCAGATCACCCCACATCATTTAAAATGCCCTAATTTTTCCCCAAAAATTCCATCCTGAATTATAACCACTCCAAGAACCCCCCACCCCCCCAAACCCTTCTTTAAGTTTGCAAATAAACGAAAAGGGACAAGAACGACCCGTACTATGACACAACAAGACCAGACCTTTCCCCCCCAACCCGCCAAAACCGGGTCAAACATCTATGAGGGGGCCCTATCGACCCCCTTACCCTCCCCAAACACTACCTTTCTTTTATTTCCTAATTTGGGCGTTTAGCAGTCGAATCCCAAAAAAAATACCACAACACTATTTTCCCCATCCCCACCACAAACCTCCCATCCTGTTCCCGCTCTCTGAAACAGCTCCCTATCCTCAATGCCCCAAAAAACCAAAGAAAAGGGTAATTGAAAAATTTCCACCTCAAAGTCGGAACAACAAAAACCCGTACAAACCCCCGCCTAAACGCCCAACATGCGAAGTAATTTCTACCTTATCAACACAGCTTTTTTCCCTCCGTAACCCTTTTAAAAAGTTGCCGCACTAGAAAATCCTTTGTGGCATCCGCACCCCCTTGCAACCCAAAAACCAAAAGTTTAAATCCGCCAAAAATTTATTAATCCGTGAAAATGCCCATGCTCTCTCCGACAATTCCCCACCAACTTTAACAAAGCCTGTGCCCAACCCTCACTGACACGACTATTCCCGCCTGAAAACCACCCCTGAAAAAAAAACCCATGACCCCGCATTAGACCCCAAATTGGCCCACCCGACTCACAAATCATTGCCCGCCTCCAAAACCCTCGCCAAAAAGGAAGGGCATTCCGTTCCTGCTTTCTCCGCTTCGGCCCCAGTTCCCGGGAAAACCTCCCCCACGTAAACGAGACAAACATCGCTATAGATTTTTACCCCCGGGAAAATGCACACTACACCCTCTTTTCGTTCCATGAAACGTGGGACCAACCCCCGAACCAATTTTTCCCCGGGGGGGAATGACGCAGACAAAGTGTTAATTATTCCTCCCACACTCATATTATCACAATGAAAACGCCCCTTCCTACCCCTAAACAACTCCCCCCAAATGAAGACTGCCACAACTATTGGAAAACTTAACAATCCAAATTCCTAGTCCACCCATTACTATGCCCTCATCGGCCCCCCGTCCAAAAGCTCCACCCCCCTTTCCCGTAATGGTACGCCAAAAATACCCCCCACCCCTTCCCTTGCTGCCAAAATGTTTTTGCACAAACCGAGTCTGCCGGACCCAAAAAACAAAAAATGTCCAAATAGTGAAAAAACCGATTGAACACCAGAACATCCCGAAACCCCCCATTCCCCCAAAAAAGTACTGAACGTCCCCCAAACAATTTACACGAGATTGCAAACCCATCGGAAACATTATCCAAAAAAAAACCCCCGTCCCAAAAACAGCCCAAAACGGGAAAGCTGTCCCATGAAAAGGCAGCAAAACGAAAAGCCGCTTTAATATCATCTTTGCCAATAAAACTCCTCACCAAACCTCCTAACCCACCTTACCCCAGCATCAAAAAACGATACTAACGGAGATAATTCTTGCGTTACCATCTTAACAGAAAACCCCTTGGGGAGAAAATGCTGAATCAGCCTGAACTTGTTATTTTTTTTTCAATGGAAAACAACCCCCCCCCCCCCACCCAAAGACCAAACGGCCCGCCATCCTACCCAATTCTACCTCCCTTTAAAAGTTTTTTTAACAAACCGCGTTTAAAACGCCACCTCAAGTTTTTTGTAGAGAAAGGGACCCTTAGATTAGGAGCGGGAATTCTAAAACCTTTCCCCGAAACCACTTCTAATGACCTCCCCCTCCCCTAGGGGATATTTTTGAAAGGGGGCCATCCCCTTTAAGCCCCACTGCGTCACCCCCTTTTCCCCGGGACCCCCAATGGTTTCCTTTTTTCCTTTTTGGGAAAAACTTGGGAAACTCCATGGAACTCCCGCGCAAAAGGAACCTCATTTTTGAACTTGCAGGTAGCTCGTATTTTCACTGGCCGTATTGAACGCCACAACTTCCTGTCTTTTTTTTTTTCCCTTTGGGCCCCCACTCCCCCCCCTGACGTTTTACTGTTGCCTCCACCCCCACCCTGAAAG